>BQMF02000416.1:0-397019 GCA_027922465.2 Turritopsis dohrnii
AGAACTCTATGAAACGGATTGGCAAATACTGGCCACCCAAGCTCGTGACTGTCACGAGAGTGAGAAAGGTAACAGCCCAGAAGAGCTTCCTTTAGAAGGAGATATCAGGAAATTCAAGCAATTTGTTCAAAGCGAAATCAAATCTCTTACAGCTGAAGTTGCCAAGGGTATCTCCAGCAAATTAAAACATTTGGCAAAATTTACCTTGGCGCGCCTTCTAACCTTCAATGCTAGAAGAGGCGGTGAAGTATCAAAGCTTCAATTAAAGCATTGGAAAGGTGTGTTGGATGGCAGGTGGAAACGCCGAACTGACTTGGAATCTTTAGACGATCCAGTTGAAAAAATACTTGCCGAACGGATGCAACTGTGTTATGTGGAAGGTAAGAAGAAAAAAGGAAGTGTTAAGCGTAATAACTTGGTTCCGATCCTTTTTACAGAAGAGTGTGTGACTGCTTTAAAATTGATTGCTGAGCCCTTGGGTGACGACAACGATGCGTATTTATTTTCTTCCGGTGAAATGAATCTCAGAGGTTGGGATACATTGCAGAATATCTGCAAAAAGATTGATGGTTTGGAAAAACCTGAATTGATCACACCTACAAGAACTAGAAAGTACATGTCCACAGTCCTTCAGCTGCTCGATATGTCTGACGCAGAGCTAACATGGATAACGAACCATTTCGGACATACACAAAACGTACATTTTGCTTGGTACCGACGGGAAGATGCAACCATCGAATTAACAAAAATGGCCAAAGTATTGGTTGCTGTCGACGATGGCGAAAACATAAAGAACAAAAAGATTGACACCATAGCGACAAGTAATGACACAACAGTTGACGGGGAACAAGGCAATAATGACAGGCATGCAGGTAAGTTAATTCCCCTTGCTTACGTCCTCATGAATCTTTCGCGCACATCTAAGACTGCGCAAAAATACTTTTTCTACGCATTTGACCACGGGAAAATAAGATATGCACGAAATATACTTTGTTCAGAGGTTTGCGAAAATCGATTTTCGCAAAACGGGGAATAGTAGAAAACTATTTTGATTGCAATAAAAGTATGCTTTTATTGCAATCTGAGTCTGAACCAGAGACCTGAAGCAGCGGAATGTCAAATAAATAAAAAAATGCATGAATGACAAGAATGTGATCTGTGCCCGTTAATGCTATTTTTTTTTTTTTTTTTTTTTTTTTTTTTTTTTTTTGCTTTTATTTCAGTAAATTTGAATTCTGGTGAGATTCAAAGCAAAGAGAGAAAAATTATTCCATACTTAATTACATCGAAATCATATTCTCACAAAAATTTCTGAAATATTAGCTGTTTCCTTTTACGTCAAGATTTGGACTGTCTATATTCACTCAACTGCTTATTCTTCGTATATGTTTTAGGTGACGAATCTGAAGAAAATGATCAACCCTCGGATTATGTTAGCCCTATCAAATTCACGACTTCAGGTTAGCGAACTGAAAATTCTCATGTCTCAGGTTAAGTTAAATACAACAGAGGCTGGCTAAAGGGTGCAAAACCTGTCCCGTTGTGCGTCTTGTTTTAACAAACCCAACATTCGTTTTAGCAAAAGCAACGACAAAAGGAAAGAAAGCCTCAGCGACAACAGTAGGAAAGAAAGCCTCAGCGTTAACAGTAGGAAGAAAGGTTAGTGTCTTTCGGAGTACTGGCACAAAAGCCCTGGGCTTGTGTTTTACTTTAATAGGATAGATTTTCATGGGAGAAACTTGAGCAAAGTGAAAAGTTTGCGAGGAGAATCTTTTGCGAATCAAGTGTCTTGGAAATTTCGAAATCACAAAGTTCACGAGAGTTTCTGCCATAGATAAGAACTTTCAGGGTGGCCACTCCTCCTAAAATCTCCTAAAATCTCCTAAAATGGGAAAAACCTCCTAAATTCTCCTAAAATCTTGGGAAAAGAATTGGAATCTCCTAAAATTCTCCTAAAATATAAAATATAAAATATATATAAAAAAATAAATATATAAATATATAAAATAAATATATAAAATATATTTCATATTCATGAATGTTAATTCCCCTTTTTTTGTTTTGTCTAACGGTTTTCTAATACTATTAATCTTTATTATGTTTATTACTTATACTCTGCCATATCTTATTTCTATAATCAATATTAAAACGACCTCATTTGTTCAGATTTGTTTAGAAAATTACTTAAATCAATTAGACACATAAGGGTGTAAGCATTTCCATATGCTTTTAACTGTTTAAGCTTCTAGTTATTAAAATATATTGCTTTCCATATTTTTTAGATATTAACTAATAAAAATGAAAAGTATTTAAAATGAGTAAATTAAAATACAAAAGTAAATTCCAAGATGAATGGAAGGAAAGAAGTGAATTCAAAGATTGGTTGAAAAAAGTACCTAGTGATTCCTCTTTGGCCTTCTGCAGTTACTGTTGCAAGAGTTTTTCTATTGGAGGTCAAGGAATAAGTCAGGTTTCTTCCCATGCAAAAAGTATGAAACACCAGCAACGTAAGCCACCAGAAAACACCAGCCAGCAGTCTACTATATCGTTTAAAGAGGTTGATAGTACAGGCGAGGCATCGTCTAGTGTTAGTGACAAAACAGCAGCAGAGTGTAGGAAGCAATTAAATGTAGACTCTGTATTAACTAAAGAAAGTGTACTGAAAGCTGAAATAATCTGGGCTTTGGAAATATTGGTCAATAGTTATTCGTATCGCTTATCTGCTGGGAAAGGTGAATTGTTTTCGTCTATGTTTCCAGATAGTCAAATTGCAAATCAATTTCAAATGGGAAAAACCAAAGCCAGCTATTTGATATGTCATGGTTTGGCACCTTATTTTCAAGAATGGTTGATGAGCAATTTACAGGAGGCAAAATTCATAGTTACTTCATTTGACGAATGTTATAACAAAATTATCAAAAAAGGACAGATGGACACTCTTGTGAGATTTTGGAACCCTGTTAAAAACAGGGTCAATACAAGATATGTCAACAGTGTTTTCATGGGCAAAGCTACTGCAACTGATGTTCTTGAAAGTTTTGAAGTTTCTAGCAAACTCCTTGACGCTCGTAAATTAATCCAGGTCTCGTCAGATGGTCCTAATGTGAATTTGAAATTTTTGGACCTACTTGAAGAAAAACGCAAGAACGAAGAATTCAATGAGCTCGTTAACATTGGCACTTGCAGTCTACATACAGTAAATAGAGCATTCCAAAATAAGGAAAACTCAACCATTTGGAACACCAAAAAATTGTTATGTGCGTTGCATAAGATCTTTGACGAGTCTCCATCCAGAAGAGCAGATTATGAAAAAATTGCATGTGCTACAAAAGAAGATTACCCTCTTTTTTTTTGTGCGACTCGTTGGGTTGAAAATTCAAATGTTGCTAAAAAGGCTCAAAAGATCTGGCCGAAAATTGTGTCCCTTGTGGAATATTGGTCAACTTTACCGAAGTCAAAACAGCCAGGCCGAGGTGATCCACAAAAAAACAAGAGCTATCAAGTTCTCTTGAAAAACATCCATAATCCACTCATTCCTCTGCAACTCCGTTTTTTTGAGGAAACATCAGCCAAATTAGAGAGTTTCCTTCGCAGATTTCAAACAGATAAACCGATGGTGCCTTTTTTGGTGAGTCAACTTGAAGTACTCATAATAGAGATGTGCATCAAACTAATATTAGATGATGTAATGGAGAATGCACAGAGCACAACAAAATTGATCAAACTCGATGTCACTGATAAAAACATTCAAAAGATTACACCAACCCTTGGTTTTGGTTTGAAAAATGATCTGAAAAACCTCAAAACAGCAAAGAAAGTAACAGATAGTGAAGCTCATAACTTTTTGGTGGAAATTAAAAAGTTTCTTGCATCGTTGTGTAACCACTTGTTGACCAAAACACCGATTCAATCATTTTTTGCACGTTGCTGTCGCAGCATAAATCCAATATTCATGGCTGACTATCCTGATTCATGCAAAAAACTTTTTGATCGAATTTTGGAAAAACTTGTTTCATCAAAACATTTCTCTGTCGCCAATGCTGATGATGCCAAAGCTGAATATGCCAATTTTATCCAAACCATTGTAAGAAAAAACAAGAATGCATTTCAAGATTATCAGGTAGATGATATTGGCTTGGATGAATTTTTTATGAGGTATTTTCAATCGGCATCGCGTTTTACTACACTCGTAGAGGTTTTTAAATTCATTCTCATACTCTCTCATGGTCAGGCCGCTATTGAGCGAGGTTTTAGTGTGAACAAAAACATCCTGGTCGAAAATCTCCTTGAAGAATCACTGGTAAGTCAGCGGATTATTTTGGACTACCTTAGAATAAACGAATTCAAACCCCACACAGTCCCATTAACAAGAGAGCTTCTCAAAAGCGCTAGAAATTCCCACCATGTTTATACGCAAAGGCTAGCAGAGAAAAAGAAAAAGGAAGCCAATGAAAAAATCAACAATCAATTAGAAAGTATTAATGACGAAATATTTGTTTTAAACCAAAGAAAGGACTTGCTAGAAAACACTATTGCAGAACTGAAGAAAGACAGTGATGAAATGGCATTTGAAGCAGAGAAGCAATCAAAGTTAGAGCTACTGTCAAAATCCAATGCGTTGAAACGGGCTGCTTCTGAGAAACAAATTGAGTTAGATGCTTGTTTGAAGGAAAAGAAGAGACTCATTGAAAGAAAGGAACAACTTTAAGTCATATATGTTAATTTTGCTTTTTTGTAATGATTATAACTATACGCAGGGTAAAAACACAGGTGTATTCTTTAATAATAAATCAAAACAATTTACGACTAGCTTGCATTTATTTAATCTCTTCTAGATGCCCTGCATAGTTATTTTCATTCCAGTTATGTTTTGTTTGTTTTCAATACAGTTTTTCTTTTTATGTATACATCGATTAGCTTTAATCAGATCTTCAAAGCAAGAAACTTGCGCCATCCACTGTGAAAAGAAGTTGTGATAAAATTGTTAATTAAGTAATCTTTAAATAAAAGAATTACTTAAAAACTTTTTAAAATTTATTGTTAGTAAGAAAAAGTTTCAAGCTTAATCTCTATGTCTCTATTCGATATGTCTTTCAAGGGTTTCAGCTTAAAGTTTTTCCAGTCTAAAATTGATGTATTACTATCTTTTTATTACTGCTTATTTAGAGTCCAGCTTTATTTTTTTAGATTGTTTGTATTTTTGATGTTTTTTTATGAGTAACTCTGTCATAAAATGGTTTTTTTCCAACAGCTTTAATACAAATAAAATACTATCATTAAGTCATACAACTTGCTACTCTTAACATGCAAAAATTCCTAAAAAGGTTTATGTTTCGCAAATATTTCGCAAATTAACTTATTTCGTTTCTTATTATTTATTATGGAGCTACTAACGGTTTTAAGAGTAACTATCTTTATTTCAGTTATTAATTTTGGATTGTTTGCTGTTCTTCATTTTCTTTTACGTTATTATTTCTTTTGTTGCTAATCGTTGCTAGCTGGGAATTAACTATACATAGAAATATATACATAGAAACGTACTGTTTGTACTCAGGTTTGTAGAGGTACTGAATACAATGTTCGTATATTTTGTTTTTAAAGCTTTTATCATCTTGACAAAGACCTGCAGTGTGAAAAACCCTGTTTGCTAAATAAACATCCTGGTGACTCTAACATAATGTTGTAAACCGAAGCTCTTTTTTCCACTTGACTTGATAAAGATCTCCTAAAAAGTTCCTAAATTCTCCTAAATTTTTCTTTGAAATTTTACATTATTCGCGTTATTTCTCCTAAAATTTGATCGCTTCATTGCCTAAATTCTCCTAAATTCTCCTAAAATTTTATTTTTTAAAAAGAGTGGCCACCCTGACTTTCGGTTTTCTCTTTTATTTATTTTTGCCTTGTTTTTTTTAGCGAAAAGGATGGTGTCCATGGAGCCAAGAGGAAGTAGGCATTTTACAGAAAGCCTTCCGCTTCAACTACGTGCAAAAGGTGGTGCCCAGTGTCTACGACGTGCGCAATCAGCTCGAACACTATCCCGCTCTTCAGGAACGCAGTGTTCAAAATATTCGGGACAAAATCCGAAACGATTTTAAAAGGCAAGGGTTTGTGAAATGAATAAATAAATTTGTTAGGTTGATGTGTTTATTAGGCTAGGAAATTGCCAAACTTATTGTTACAAGTTTTGTTTTTGTGGAAAATTTTGTTATTCCTGTCTTCAAACAAGTTTATCTCTCGAAATATTTTCAATTTTTGTTGCTTTGCAAAAGTTTCTTTTGCAAGACTGTTTCTATTAAAGTACATTCAGCCCTATTCTTCTAAAATCGCTTTAAAATCTCTGATTTTAGTTGTAGGTTGATGATGTGTAGCATGTTTCATTTTATTTTTTGTTTACGGAAGAGAAATAAAAACAACTCTTCTTTGTGATTATTTCAAGATCCCTAGGGACATACAGAGCCAGATTTAGTTCCAAGTCTCTAAGTTAATAAATTGCGTTCAAACGTCTGACATAAAAACGTTATTTATGACTGGAACAACTCGACAGTTCTGTATGGGCCCGTTAATGGTGTTTGCTTGGTACTTTTCACAAGTCGAGGATAAAGTATTGCCAGACTTCTTTATTTCAAACTGAACAAAATTGTAGGTCGAGGGAGCCCGGTAAGACCGCAAAATCTGTAAATCAAGTGGGTCCGTTAATGATGGTTCCGTACCTTTTACCAACTGACATATGTGGGATTACCGGGCCCACATCATAGCAGCAAAACAAAAACTTTTATCGATCTATCAGTCACGTGATTAGCCAGTTCGCAGTAAAATGCACGTGCTAGTAACAGGTTTATCGATTTTTAATGAGGGTCCGATAAACATGCATAGACAGGTGGGCCCGTTGAACACGCCGATGTTCCAATGTAAGTAAGTAAGTAAGTAAGTAACGGGAGTTTTTAGTCATTGGGCTTCCATCCATAATGGTTGGTTCTTCCGCCCTCCGACTTGCAACTGTTAGTTGACTTACCGCCAGAGATACGTATAGCATTGCTCTAACTTGCCCGAAGGCCAGTGTGCAGTCAGTCGATGGCTCCTAATGGGCAAATAGCTGTTGGTTTCCAGAGATCATTTCCCAATTGTTCTACTTCTACTGACATCAGCATAGTGGAACCCTCAGCCCAGTGGGCAAAATCGTCAAAAAGTCACTGTGACGGAGAGCATTTTTTATTAGATGTCTATGGAAATACACTCCTTCACAGAGATTTTTTAATGAATGTGCCGGCTGGGAGCTTTACATATAATAGTTCATTATCTTTACTTTTTCTTCACTTATTGCAATAGTTTTCATGATTGATGAATTTAAAATATACGTAATAAAGCCGCCTGAAATACATCAGACTAAAAATATTAAGCTTTTATATTTCGTTAAAAACTTACTTACCCCATGCAAACAACGAAAACCATCGATATAGTTTATTTTCATCTCTAAATCTTAACACCTCAGTACATTTTCTGTATAAGTTGATTCCTTCCACCAACATCCACAAGAATGCGGTTAACAAGAAATACTGCAACAGCATAGAAAATATTTTGCAAACAAGTCCTCTTTGTTTCGCACCAATCAGAAACATAACATATAATCCCAACAATGATGCACACAATGATATTAAGATTCTCGGAACTAGTTTCGTTCTGAATGATCTAAAGTTTCATAAAGTTAAGTCTCATAATGCTAAGTCTCCAAAAGTACTATAGTTGCTTATTAGCATCAGCAAAATAAAATAAAGCCCCGAAAATGCTCAAATATCGATGTTAGAATTGATTGAATTTACACTTCGTAGTCCAATTCAAAGTTAGAAGAATAACATCCGAAAATTACATCCAAAGAAAATTCACTCAAAAACGTAAATACCTTATCGAAACATGAACGATAATTGTTGAAAGCAAGCCAGCTATTGACAAACAACACCCAATCCACGTAGCGATACTCAATGCAATGGGATTATGGAAAGACTGATCGACATTGAGAATTAGTGCAAAGTTTGTTAAATGATTGCATTTACATTTAACTAAGTCAGTATCGTTGGTGTCGATCAATCTGCAACCTTTAGAAGACCAGCCACCATAAACGTTTTGAATTGTTGTTTCTGAAATGCGGACAGGTAAAGTAATTGTGATCGTTCCTATTAGTTGTTCTTCTGTAAACATTTACGTAAACTCTAATGAACATACAAAGTACTCCAGTAAAAATAAAACAATGCTCTTTAAGACTTTTATGGAATGAAATACTTTTATGTTTCAAATTCTGACTCCCTGCAAAGGCCTTGCTATTTCAAAAAATGAAATAAGAAAATCAAGAATTATACCCTTTTGGAAATCCCAAAATTTACAAGTACCATCATATCCTTGATCTCTGTTTTTTCTGAACGCAAGCGTTATAGGTTTGGTCAGGTTAATAAACGTTTCATTTTGTAAACTTGCAGATAAAATATTGCCATCTACAATAACTTTGTTTTCATATCCTTCCAGCTCCGCTTCATTCATGAAGTAAAAATGGTAACGATAGCTGAATGCATACACAAAAGATACGTTATTGTCTTCAATGGTTTCTTTTGAAATTTTAATCATACTTATTACTTTGTCAATGTTTGGCTTTCTATTCGACATATTTATAGCCGAATATGGCAGCGCATCAGCTGTTATGTAGATATCTTTTCGTGAAGTTTTTTTAATAAACACTGCTATGTTCTTCTTTGGAATTGATACTGCACTTTTTCTGTCTGTCAGGGATTTGGCCATCTGCAACGCTAGATTTTCTAGATTTTGTACCAGCTTTTTTGATGTTTGAAATTGTTTTTCGGAATTCCCTATGACATTTTGTGATGCGTCCAGTACATTGCTAGCCGTTTGCAATACATCCGAATATATCTATAAAATCAACGAGTTGAAAAATTTGCGAGAAACGCTTCAGGTATCAACAATTAGGCTTACACAACTTACTTCCCACTGACCGAATAACATTTGTGAATTTTTTGAAATTTTGGCAATGATAAGAAATGGTATGAAATTGACTGTTAAATACTGTTAATATCGTCGGAATATTTAATCTTATTATCTCACATCTGCACATTTAGAAGTAGTTCTATGATAGAGCGTTGCATCAGATGAGTTGATGGAAACAGAGCAAGCATTCATGCTCACAGCAATATTTCGTTATCATAATAAATACCAAATTTAATGAATTTGAATTATATCTTGTCAAAAATAAATTTTATTAAATTTTACCAATAACAACGTTGAAGACATGGATCAACGTAGTCACACAAGGGTGACACCTGTCAACATTTTCAGGCGATGAAAATTAATAACATTTTTTACCATCACCAGAAAATGTTATTTCGTGTCTCTGGACCGTCCGATATCTTTAGTGTAGATTCAAGGAAAGTTTCTAAACAACTTCTTTTAACTTACCAAGAGCCAGACGGGGCAAAACGGTAGCAGCAAATTTACTTAAAATTCTAAAAGCTTGCTCAACCGTTCTTAATTTTTTTTCTGGATATCTCACAGGTGGAAAACAGGCTTAAACGATAAACATGCTAAAATGGTTATCTAGTGTAAATAGGGTCTGATCATGAAACACCAAAAATTATTTCATTAAAGACAAGATACATGCGTGAGGATTTCTTTCATAAGAACTTAAGTAGAAAAAAAAATATGTTTTTAATTATAATTTCATGAAAACAAAAATGAATTCCAACAAATAAACGCCTTCTTAGAATTAGGTTTAGAATTAGGTCTTGGAACGCCTTAATGCACAAAGACAGTGTAGTAGCTAACAGATGAGGGAATAAGAAATTTTGAAAGGAATTCAAGAAAAGATTTGATTACTATTCATTCCTTCATGAAAAGAGTTATTGAATGCAAAAATAAAAAGTAATGTTCTTTTAAATGTTTGATATGTAATATCTTCCGAAATTCAAAGGCGATGTTCCTTCATCAAAACTTACATTGCGTTATTAGTGGGCAGTAGGAGGAGGAGGAGGAGTCTTTTAAACGGTATTTGCTTTCGTTGCTACCGTAATAAGGTGTAATAAGTCATTCTCATATTGAATCATATTGTCTTGTGATATTTCTCACCTCTTTGGGCCATTCTTTCACGAAAATTGAGAAATATTAATTCATTATCAGCACTTTAACAATGTCAAAAAGACTAACGTTGTCTTTCTTAATTCCAGAGATTTCTTTCCCTTTTTTGATTATAAAACTCCTCAATATTTTCGTTTTTACTGTGTAGAACGCAAAACAAAATTGACTAACACTATCAGTGGTAGCATCTTTGAAGCAAAGAATAACTATTGGCATCAAAAGCTTAAAAAAATGTCATACTCAAGCTACTTGAATCTGAGAAACTGATAAGATACAAAAACATAATGCATACCCACCTGTTCTTTCTTCTCCGTAGAAGCAGTTATGTTGCTAATGATATTATCAATAGTAACTGTGATATCCATGATTTGGGAAGGAATTTCAATTTCACTTTGAGCGTTGTTAGTAAGAGATTTTAGTCTACTTGCAACTTTGTAGATTTTCGTGCAATTTTGAGTAACGTAATCTGAGCATAAAGCAGTCTTAAATGACAAAACAAGAAAACAGAAATCATAATCTGAATAGACTGGCTAACTGAAACCCATAAAAAAGACAGGCTATTAATTAATACAGAGTTTGAAAACCGATTAATGAAATTTTGGACAGAAAAATATGCAAAGTGCCAGGATAGCCCATTCCCGAATCTCTGCTTAAACACCGTGCTGATGTCTTCATATTAAGTTTTGCCTCGTTTTATTCCTTAGTGAGATAATTAAAATCTTCAAAACGAGACGATACTTGTTGGCTAAGCCATAACACGATGGTTAAAACGAAATTTGGGAAAAGTCTATTGAAAATGAGGCCAAAATGAACAAAAGATCATATGGTTAGTGCCTAAAAAGGATATACTGTATAAACAAGAAAGCCTTCAATATCAAGATATAGTTTTAATAGCCATTTTAGTAAAAATTTAAATTCTCTTCAGAAATTTGAATTTCTGAAATTTTAATTCGTTGGCATAAAATGAAGGCACAATTGAAAATGACAGTGTTTCACTCCACTATTAACTGGTGATATTTTGAATTGTGTTGCAAACACATGAAAAATGAAAATTGAAATTCACTCAATTTATCACTAAGATTATAACCAATATATTCCAAACTTTTAGAAATTATTAAATGTAACCTTACAAAGTTTTTATAGTTCTTTGCAAGCATTTTCTTTTAGGAATTTTAGTGACGGTCTGTTGGATGGGAAATACTAGCTGTCCATAAAATTCATCATAAAATTGAGTTAAGTTTGCACTGCCAGTTGGGAGCTATGTATTTTTAAAAATATTTTTATTGTTTTATGCAGAGAAAAAAGTTTTTATGGATCTATGTAATGGCTATAATAAACTGGGTTTCCGTGCAACAGAATTTTACATGCGAAAGCTTAGTTTCTAATCCCGGCATTTCCACATAATCTATCAACAAAGAGTCATAACTGTCTAGAAAAGTCTCATTTATCATGCATTATTATGCAACTTAACTGAAAATCAACTGCTAATCCACCTCGATTACAGTGAAAATTATAAACGTCAACAACAGAATGAGATACCAAGTGCTTACTTCGGGAGCAAATCGTCTTCTCTATTCACTGCTCATAGCTACTACACATCAACAGATGGAAAAATTGAGAAGATTCCAATCACTGTAACTTCAGAAGAGAGTGATAAGTCAAGAATTGCCTAGATTTCAAACGTTAGTAAGGTAATTACCCATTCAATTGAAATTTCACATCAGAATATAACCAAGGTATTCAATGCAAGCGATGGAATGTCATCCCAATTTAGATCGCGTTTCATATTCCGCTTGGTCACCTTGATTCATCAAAACATTAGCTTGGAGTGACACTACAATGAAGCTGGTCATGGAAAGGGTCGAATGGACGGAATTTGGGGCACCGTCGAGAATAACATATTCAGAAGGGTTATCTCTGGTGACATAGCAATAAATCACCCGAAAGAATTTGCAACTTTTGCAAATGATATTGCAAAAGCTCTTACTGCCGAGCGATCAAGTGATGAAAGAACCAGCGAAGGTTACAACCGCAAAGAAGATTCCAAACACCCTTCAAATACACAAGACAGTGCGTGAGAAAAACAATAGAGGAATGTTTTGTAATAAGTTTTTTTTCTTGAGTTCTGACAAAGAACCGTTGTTTACGCAATGGTATGGTGAAGAGTGCGGTCATGAAGTTAAAATCAAGATAAAAAAAACATGTTGCTGTTGCCTTTGGTTAAAATGCCCGTTGTGTAACCAATGGTTTCAAGAAGACTGTTTTAATGTTTAAATGAATAAGATTGTGGAATGCTCTCGTTTCATCATCGAATATTCTTTCAGATATTGAATATGTTCCTCAATTTAAGAAATTATTAAAAACAATCAAATTTGAAAATATCCTTCAATATTTTTGATCAATTTTCAAGTCAAGTCTAGTTACATACTTATTCCTTTCTAACAGTTTGATAAAATTGTAAGATTGTAACATTTACGCTGTGTAATCACTCGGTTCTCGGCGATAAGATCATTCATGATCTTCTACGAGTTTCCCGTGTTACTTGAAACAATATGTACAAGGACGATCTATATTTCAGATAGTTTATGTAAACATTCTTATATCTACTATATATATGATAAAGACTTTTAATTGAAAATTTTTTAACAGTTACGGACTTGTAATGTTTCTTAACTAAAAATATATCAATCAATCAATCAATCAAAAATTGTGTTATATAACTTTCAAAATCATTTCTCATAGCGTTTATTCAAACCTCTGTTGGATTCTGTTGGACGGAATCTTCATTTCTATAATAAGATAACTTAAAATCATTTAAATGGAAGATTTTGTTGAGAATACTGTTTTTTCGATAGTAATAAGGAAATAAGTCCCATTCATAATCCTTTCAGAAATCATTAGTCGATTACCTACGTAGCTGAATTTCTGTAGGAAGGAAAATATATTCTTTTCTCATTTGTACTGGATTCTTGAACGGTTTCGAAAATAATTTTCATCGCCATTATTAGCTGATAGTATCTGAATCAAAACTTAGCTATTGTAATATTGAATATATTTACTTAAAAAATTTGTTGCATTCCATCCAACCTAGGAGGATAGAAAAGAGAAGGAGAAACAACTCAAATTTAAAGCCTATTCAAACTATTCAAAATTTGCATTGTTTTTAAAGTCTGTTCCAAAAATATGTGGACTGATTTCAGCTTTTATATAAAAACCAGGCTCAAGGGAATTGATGTAACTTGCTAAATCTGGTTTCCACATGGTAACTGAAATTAGTCCACATATTTTTTGAACAGACTTTAAATTGAATAGAAACGTAAGCGCGATGCGCTCGTCCCAGTTTTTTCCGCGCAAAAATGATGAAGTTCTATTTTCTCCTAATTGAAGCCTATATAAAAAATATACTAATTTATCCCCTAAGAGACCACTATTAAGCTTTTATCTATTGAAAATAGACCGATATGTCCCTCACTGTGGGTTTCAAAACATTCGGCGTCAAAAACCCGAGAGGAAATTTATAAAAATCGCCATTTTGACCTTCAACAGGAAGGTGCATGTGCTCTCACTGATCATGTTTTTTTTTGAAGAAATACTTGTGCGTGTGTTTTGCGTGATTTATATAATCTTTCTTGTGAATTTATCTGTCAGTTTCTTTTTATTTGAACAGTTTTGATTCAGGATTACGTAAGTTATAAGGATTTGTTTCACAGTGATTTACTGTCGTTTTCTTAATATATTTTGCATAAATTAACTTTCAAAAATTTTACTCAGTCAGCATTATGTTTTTACTTACAGCTCTCTGTAATGCCTGGTATATTGTAAATGCATATATTTCCCTTTTCTAGAGCATATAATCTAGAATTGATATTGTCAAAAATTATTAAAAAAGAAGAAAAAAACAACCATGAAGGAGTGTTTTGGTGTAGTAGTTGAACATGAAGAACCAAATGTGTACCCTCAGTAACCTCTGTAGTAGTTAGTAGCTTCGAAGAGAAGAAGAGTTCAAAGGATTGAATCACAACAACCTAAGTATGTTGGGGATGCTCCTGAATTTTCAATACATGATGTCTGTTTTGTGCCATCATTAAGATTAAGCGAGAATTAGTAAACAAACATAGCATTTCTACAAGAGCAGCAAGACCACGCAACTGGTGATTTTAAAATTGACTCAGAGGAAGAAATAACAATAGAGCTCCTGAATGAGTTTAATGAATTCGAAGAATTTAAGATAAAAGTCTGGACGATATTTTAGTGGAAGATTTCCAAGAGTAAAATCTGCTGCCCCTGAAATCACATTTATTGACGAAAAATATCGTGAAGTAGCTGGACTACGAAACATAGTCACAACTGAGCTTGTGTGTCAATCGTGTGTCAAATGTTTTTAAGAAGAAGTCGTTCTTCGAAAAACATATTTGAGATGTGCTAAACTATTTTATATATTATTTTTTTGCTAGCTACCTAGTGTAGTAGCTACCCACTGTATCACTTATTATTTTATCAAATGTTGAACAATTTTGGAAAAATTTCACTTCTTCAAAAGTTTTTATTCATGTTAGAAAAGTTCTTCATTTAGCTAGGTGACCTTATAGTGTTTTAGTTTGTTAATGATGAGGTCTCAAACTATGACTGTTTTATATAAATATTTTAACTCCCTACTAAGGTTTTACTTTCAACTGTATATATGCATGCTTAAAGGTGTACAGATTTTATATGTCCTGATAATGATTTAGAAATCGAAAATTCTACGTTTTCCGAATGATTTTCAACCATTTTTACTCATATTCAGTCACATCGTGCAGCAAAATAAGTGAATAAAAATATGCAATAACAACTTACCTTCAGTACTACTTGTAACGTTGGCTGCCATTATGGTTAAAGGGCGACCTTGACCATGTGTTTTGTTTTTGTTGAAAAAAGAAAGGTCTAGAAACTATATTTTAAAGTCACCAACCGTATATTCAACTGAGCTTTTAAAATGTGACCTTCCAAAACATTTGTTGCAAATATGCAACACGACCGGAGAAAGGGTTAAATCTTGTTATCTTATTTTACTTTGAATTTTAAAGTTTCCAAGATGCATAAATTCGGAATTGATTTCTTGTCATATGTTTTGAAATTATGATATCCATGATTATTTTTATAATATATTTACCTCACTGTTAGGAGAATCAGTTTGTGATCAAAAACAATTACATCATGAGTTGGTGTAAGCCAATAACGTTTCGTCCGGATTGTGTTTTGAAAAACCAATCGCATTGCTACTGCTTAAATTATGTTAAATTATTTCTTTATTCAAAGAAAGATTATACAGTTAACCGCTAATTTTAAAATTTAGATTTGAATAGAGCCACACGCTAGCGCATCGAGCTTATTACAATGGAAAAACTAGAGTTGTTTCTCCTTCTCTTTTTCTATTCTCCTAGATCCAACAGATATTATACCATTCTTAGTTTTAGATTTTTGTTCCAATAAAGTTTCAATATGGACATTATTTTGACAAGATAATGTTCTAAAGAGATCCAAGTTTTGCATTATAAACTAATTGTTTGCATTTGTTTGTTATTCGAGATGGAACTTGAATTGTTATTAAAAAATTTCATTGCATCACCTCTATCTCTTCCATCCAACAGACTCACTAAAATTTGAACTGTTGCGCTAGCAGTAAGGCAAATGTAAATATTAAAGGCTTAATTTAAAGTCTAACTTGTTACGTTTCAATTAATCTTAACAACTTTCATCTATTATACACCGGTCATTTTTAGAAGCTTCTCAATGTATCAAATTCAGTCCAACAGAATTTTTTAATTCAAAATATCACCAACGGCATTAATGGCTGTTCATAAATAATCAGGAACAAATAAATATAAAATAAACGTATCCTAAAAATGGAAAAATATCCCCAATGTACTTTGAAGTTTCTGGAAATAAAAGGAATATATAGTTTTGGAGAAAGTTTAGCAAATAGAAAGCTCCACTACATTATTTTCTACATCTTAGTTGCAGCATTAAAAACATGAGTGACAATGAAAATCTAACAAGATGCCCTACCGGGCAGAGGGATTTCTGCAAGCTTTGCTGTTGAAAATGCCACAAAAATGCAACACTAGCACACTAGTCCTGCAAAACTAAGACAGTCACATCATTCAGCTCGAGAAGCATCAGCATTAAATAAACAAGAATATTGATGCGACTGACAATGTTCGTCAAGAAAGTCAGCCTACCATAACATAAAAAAGGGGCTTTTCTTTATGCTATCGCGGAGATCATTTATGAAGATCTGTTTTTTTGTACGAATAAGCTGAATGATTGTTACTGGATATTTGCCACACACGTACTCCAAAAAAAGTGCACCGACACAATACGAAACTTTAATTTAACCACATTAAATATAAAGAATCCTATAAAAAGATCGTGTATACTGGCGGTAACCAACATATTGTTTGGGCAGCACAAACTAATATATAAAGTTTCTATATTGATCTCCTCAGAATGAAAAATATAAATATCACAATAATAATTACTTAGAAATTAAAGCTCATATTTAATCTAAAAGTTAAAAAAAATACAACATACGTAGGGAGAAAAGAGATAAGCTGATATAGCCAGAATACATCCAAAAATTGCTACTAAATATAGTATAAATAGCTGTATAAAGTGCATATGTTGGTGATGTTCGTTGGGGAGGAGCTGAAAGGAAGCTAAGCTGAGCTTTAAAAATCCAAAAGCTTCTAAAAATTGACTTCAAACATGCATACACATACAAAATACACGAAGGTCTTTCATATTTAAAAAGGCTTGGAGCAAAAATAAAACAAGAAATACCTTTTCTTCCACACACCATGTATTGGCACTGTTTTCATATTTTAAACTTCAAGAAAACTTCTTTCAAAAAACAGAATAACCACACTGTAATTTAATTTTGTGAAAATGATAAGTTCCCAACAGTAATGCAATTCTTTATATAAAATTATAAGCTGTATTAACTTCTTTTAAAGCCATATTTCCATCAAAGAAACTTTTAGCAAACTACACACGTTCGACCACACGTTCTTTCGCTGCCATTTTCAAAACGTTTTGTGGACGATCACATGGCATGGCGAAAATCAGCCAATAAACTATCGCTATTTAAGTGGAGGTGGCTAAATTAGCACCCTTTCGTAGAAATCGGGCATTATGCACCAATGACAATTAAGACGGCTTTTTAATGAACCAATGAAATTTAAGAAACAAAAATGCGTAGGTTTGGACAGTAAGATGAAAAAACAGAAAAACACGGACGATCGTAAAGTATTTCTTGCTTACGCAGAAATCCAATAATAAATTGCTAGATATTGTTTGATATGGGATTCGGTACTGCTGAAAAATATTCCAAGGGGAACAAAATTTGCTGATGTGCTATCGATGGTGAAGTGGCGGCACACAACAACTTCATCAAAAACTCGTCTGTGAGCTTTCAAAATATCGTTAAACGAACATGAACTTAGGATTATGTACACCCCTCTAGCAGTATTACAGCTTGTGATTTCAAAGGTGAAGCTCCTTTCTGAACTTTTGGATATTCTATAAACAGCCAATTAGCCTATTTATTACAAGTCATTTTGCTTACTTCTATTAAGAAATCAATGAGTTTTTTCAAACTTATTTTTCGATTTTCTCTTTTCCATTACCCGAAACAATTACATCACGAGAAAGACCAAAAAATAAGGACTCCAACGATATAAAATTTATAAACATTTATCGGATATTTTCTTCAAAACTGCGATGATAATTTTTGAATTTTTTACAGTGTTTCCACGAGAAAGTGGTCACCTAACTTTCAAGTAGCATATCTTATGATTTTCGTGCTTGTTTCTTTCAGTTTTTATACCAAAAGAAAGAAAATGTCTTGTTCTCCTTCATTACATGAGCTTTTTAATGGAAAAATAAATTTTAGGGGAATTATAATCAAGTTTTGCATGAAACCACACAATTAAATCAATAATGATCAATTAACGCTTGAATAGGAGTCATTAAACTCCAGTAATATGGAAAGTCATGAAAAATTAAAATATTGTGATAATGCTGCATTTATACTTGGAAAACACATTTTTTTACAAACTTGAAACATAAAAGTTTCATTTCTAATAATGTTTTACGAAGATTGAAAAATGCTTTTACAATGTTTTTTTTTTTTTTTTTTGCTTTTAGACTTTAAAATGGCGTTGAGAATACAAAGTTATTTAATCAAAATAAGAAAACTTAAGGTAAGTTTACACAATGAAAAAAAAATTGTGCCTATTCAAAATATTTCGTGACAAACTTATCACAACACCAACAATGGCGGGTTTTTCATTATTACGGTAGCAGCGTAAGCGAATACCGTATTAAAACACCCTTGGACTCCTACTACTCCTACTACTACTCCGGCCAAAACGGCAGTTTTTAGCCTACGATTTAGAGTATGTCAGTCCCCACTAAAAACTCAATATACATTCTAATGAACGAACGCAGCCTTTTGAATTTTCGAAGGTTTTCTATCACATACATTTAAAATACGTTTTCTTTGATATTTATCACTTAATTGATAAAGGAATGAATATTAATCAAATAGGTCTACATAAAACTGGGACTTTTAGTTACTTTTATGGTACTGAATCAATGAACTTTGGCACATGAAAATAGATATGTTTTTCGTGTCAGTTAAGCACAGATCAGACTTTCTTATTACTTTCTACGTTTGTTAGCTATCGGTTCTGTCTTTGAACATCAAGGTTTTCAAAAATCGAGTTAAAAAAAGGTTTGAATTCATTTTCGGTTTCAAAAAATTATAATTCAAAACATACATTTTTTTTTCTACATAAGCTCTTATAAAAAAAACGTACGTTATAAACAGCTCATGCATGTATAATTCTTTTGTCTTCTAATAAATTAAATTGCTGGTGTGTTGCGATTAGACCCTATTTACACGAGTTAGAAATTAAACATCATAATATCGTTTATGCCTGTTTTCCACCTGTAAGATATCTCAAGAAATAACGTTTACAGAACGTTTAAGAACTTGAAGTAAAATTTCAAATTTAAAAGTATTCTTGTGGCAAGTACTTTTGCTGCTACCGTTTTGCGCCATCTGGCTCTTGTTATTTATTTATTTCATTTATTTCAAGTTGATTTACCATAGATTAAAATCTAATTTGCACCAACACTAAAAAACAAAAAACAAAAAAAAGTCCTTAACTTTATCCGGAAATTTATTCCACAAGATGCTAGTTGGAAAAGGAAAAAAATTAAAGCCATGGCGTACCGTCAGGACCATTTTGCGAACAGAAAGGAAAGGTGTATGTTATCTTTCTAGACGGAGACAACCATGTCACAAAAGCAGGATTTCCAAAGTTTTGTGAGTTAAAGACTTCAGAAAGTAATTGGCGGAGATGAAGTGCATGGATAGTTGAGGGAGTATGTTTGGATAATTCCTCTGTCTCTTGAGAGTTTAGACTTATCACTGCAAGATTAAAGACTTTCTGCATTCGTAGATAGATTGTAAAAACATTCAAACGATAGGGGCATAAATAAACTTAGAAATAATAAATGCGTTGAATAATAAAAGAGATTGTTTATAGCTAATTTACTTTCTGATTCTGTTGAATCTAACTACATTGTAGTTTGCTGATTGACAGAGAGATTATGTGCTTCGAAGTTTAGAGTCAAACACAATGCCAAGAAGTTCAACAGAATCAGAGTTTTTGATAACAAAATTTTGAATTTTAATTTCTATAGGTTGGACTAAATTGTTACCTAGTATAATCATCTGAAACTTTTTTGGATTGGCAACGAGTATATTAGCTTTGAACCATTCTAGGTCAATGGTAAGATCAGACTTGAGATTTGAAAGAATGGTTTCAATGCTCGTGCCGCACGAAAAGTTGCAAAGTTGCATATGCTGCCTGGAACTAAAGTAAATAAAAGGTTGTTGATAAAAACATTAAATAAAAGAGGACCAAGAATTGAACCCTGTGGTACACCAAGAAAAATTTCTTGCCAGGTGCTGAAATAGGATTCAATATTTGTTCGCTGGTGTCTATTACTAAGATAAGTTTTTATAAGGCGTAAACTATGAAGATTTAGACCATAAGCTGATACTTTAGCAATAAGAAGGTCATGATTTAGAGTATCAAAAGCTTTGGATAAGTCGATTAAAATAGTACCGACTGTACCTTTGCTATTGAGAGATTTTTCCCACTCAGAAAGAAAACGAAGTAAGGCGTGCTGTGTACTATGCTTAGATCGAAAACCACACAAAAATACGGAAAAGCTACGAATCAAATCGCCCGTAATTCGTTCAAAAATTTTACAGAATGCTGGTAAAAGACTGATGGGGCGGTAGTAAGCTTTGTCAAATTTGTCATCTATCTTATAAACTGGAGATACTTCGGCCAGTTTGAGACTGGAGGGAAAAATTGACGAGTTGATCATATCATTAATAAATACTGTTAACCAAGGTACGATGGCAAGTTTCAAGAACTTTATTTGAATATTACCATGAACAATTTTCTTTGGATTTAAACTTTGTATGATTTTCTCAATATCATTTTCAGATACAGGGGTGAATTGAAATTGGTGGGCGTCGACATTTTCCTTTAGTTTCAGCACACTAGGGTGATTTTCGTATTTTAGAATGATGTTAGACCATACATCATGAGTAGTTTCGTTAGCAATGAGAGGTATCCATTCCACAATATTAAAATTCTTGGTAATAATAGCAAAATAGTCATTGAAAAGATTTGCAATCTGGGTATCATTTTCGATTAACTCATCGCCTCTTTGAAGGGAGATCCTTTAATGCACTATGTGTGCATCCGAAAAGAAGGGTTGAAGTGATGACCACATTTGCTGAGATGTGCTAAGTTTAGAATAAAATTTCTTTCTGGTTGATTGATTGAGTGACACAACACGGTTTCGTTGGTGTTTATAAAGGGTTGACCAGTTTCAAAAACCATTTGGAAATGTTCAAAGTGCTGGACGTTTTCATTGGATAGAGTGTCATTGAGGTCTTTATTGAAGCTGTTGACAGAGAGATTTCTCAAACTGCAGTAGGAAATATTTTTGGGTTTCAGTTTAGGAACAGTTTATTTGAGAACTGCACAGATAAAAGTATGAAAGTCACTGATGTCGTTCTTTATTGTCTTGTTGTGCTGAAAACATCGGTAACGGTTGGCCAGGATTAAGTCAATGCAGCGACCAACGAAACAAAGAGTTAATTGCTCGTTAAAAGTCTGTTATATTGATCATTGCAAAATTAACAACCGTGCCGAAAGAAAAAATAGTCATTATTCCTTAATATAAAAATTTACAAATAACAAATTATATTTTTGGAAAGCTCGTAAGTTCTTCTTTCAAACGGTATAAATACCACATTGTATTGGTGAAAATTCAAAAAGGTATTTGTGTTAGCCAGGTGCCAACTTTGTCGTGGACACACTGTATAATAAAATAGGCAGTTATCTTTATTCCATTTTTCTCATAAGATCTTTTACAACTATACCATCATACATTGTTAACTTTCTGTGGGACTTGCGTAAATGCTTGTTATTGTTTCACTGAAGATCTAATTTTGATTCTTCTAATGCTTTTATTTTTCCATTAAGATACAGTGTGTTTCAAAAAATTGTCTTCAAAACTTTTCATCGCATTTTTGAAGAAAATGTCCAATTGATTTTTATAAATATTATATCGATGGAATTCTTATTTGTTGGTCTTTCTCGTGATGTAATTTTTGTAGGAAGTGGAAAAGTAGAAGAACAGAAAATCGAAAAATAAGTATGGAAAAACTTAGATCAATTAAGATGTTTAACAATAAGATCAATTTCCGAAAACAAACAGTAATGTAACAATTCTTTATCGCTTTTACTTTAACAAAGCCAATGTTACGCAAGTTTGGAAAAAAATTACGTAAGCAATTACTTTAATTGAGAGTCTCAGATGTCACATAACGGCATTTTTCACCTTAAATTTACAGTATCAGTCTCAAAAACTGTTACGCACAATTCAAATTAGACTTTTAACTGAAATAAGTGAATTATGATAATAAAATTTACACCATTTGGTAGGAAATCTTGCCAGCTTCCCAATGATAAGGAATTGCAACTTGAAAACATGTTTGCCGACTGGAAAACGCAAATTCTTTCAGTTCAACGGAGCGTTAAGCTTTATTGGTCAATTAACAAATCGTATTTTAGGTGTTAAAATTATTATAAAAGTGCATGCTTTTATTGTTAAACAGTCAGATGGTTTTTTAAACTCAGTAAAAAAAACAGAAATGACAGCTCTCAAGTTATTGTTTACATTAATTTAGAAAGCATTTTTATATTCATTTTTCAATGATTTTGTTTTGTTAAGTTGTCTTAACTGACTATTAATGCTTAACGCTCTGTTGAGCCATAGGAATTCTCGATTTCCAGCCAGCAGATTCTTATATCATTGCAATTATATTCTTATATCCAGCGGTGTAAAAATTACTATCGTAATCCAGTTATTTCAGTTTCAAATTCAACTTGAATTTGCGCAACAGTTCTTAAGACTCATACTGTACAGTGTACAGTGTGTCCGTCAACTGTTGAGACATTTTTCTGTTAACTACCTTCCATTGTTAAAAAAACGTTCTGGTAGTTTCAATCACAAAAGAAATAACAAAGAAAATCTAAGTTCTAGCAAGATTTCTATAAAAAATCGTGAGAATGTGAATTTATGTTTTACGAGCCGATACATTTTTGACTGACACACTGTATCGTAGAAATGCAATGTTCAGTGTGTTCCTTAATGTTGGAAACGGAAACGGTGGCTTTTGAAAAAATAAGGAAAATGTCTTGGAAAAATGTAATTAAATTTTAAGTGTTCGATTAACACGTAGTTTAATTACATCATGCTTATTGTTTGCTAATTCCATACAAATGTTTTATTGGATTTCTGCGAAAACAAGAAATACATTACAACCGGCTTTGGTTTTTCTTCTTTTTCTTACTGTCCAAACCTAGCGGTTTTTCGAAAGCTCGTGCGTGCATTTACATGAAACTAAAGCAACGTGCATTGCATGTCAGCGAAAGATTTGCAAAAGTTTCTTTGATCAATATTAAATGGATTTTAAAGAAGATATACATATTTTAAGGTGAAAACAGAAAATATACAAAAGAAACTTATAATTATCTTGGACTGTGATCATTCTTTTCTAACTTAAAAGAAGTTATCAACGTTTGGTAAACAGAAGAGTAAAAAATACAATACCGGGTGTACCAAAAAAAACGTGCCTAAAATTGAAATTTTGATGTAGCTTTTTTTACTTAATCTTAAGACTTTAAACTTTTCAGATATGATCGGTAGCCTATTATTGTCCTTCCCTGAAAGTTTCGCTTGTATATCATTTTTACATTTTGAGATATGGATATTTTACCAAAAAGTATGAAAACCCAATTGTTTATAGAACTGACGTCAGTTTTTTTACGGATAGAAAATTCAGATACAATTATTTCTACTTCCAAATGTAAAACAAAAACTGAATAACTAAGTACAACTTGCGTTGATAAATGAAATATATTACTAAATCATGAATAAATCAGTTTTATGGACGATCCATTACACTCTTTAACTGCACGAGCACGTCCCACAAACTCTTTCATTGATTTGCGAATGTCTTCAACGTTTGTGTCACACTCTTTCCATATTGACTTGATTTTCGCAATCATTTCTTCCTCAGACTCAAAAGATTTCTTCAGCCTTCCTTGATAGACTTTTCTTTTGACTTCGTTCCAAAAATAGTAATCCAAAGGATTACTATCTGGGCTTTTGGGAGGCCATTGGTCTTTTCGGATGAATCGTCTAGGAATCGTTTCGTTTAAGAACTCTTGGACGATGTTGCTCGTATGTGATGTCGCTCCATCTTGTATGAAAATCCAATCATTACTGGGTAGACTTTCTCGATGGCCGGGAATAGTTCATGTTTGAGGTGTGTTTTGTAGTTTTTGGCATTTACTTTCAAGCCTCCACGGTTGACGAAAATTGGTTTCGTGACTCCATGCCAGGTAAGCGCGACAGAAACCATAACTTTAATGGATTGACGATTGGTTTCGTGGAACAATCTTTCGTTAGGAACATCTTTTATGCTACCTTTACAATAAACCCGATCATTTTGACTGTTTAACGGCACTTGTAGAGGAAAATCACTCTCTTCCTGAAAAACAGCGCGCTCAATCATCCTGGGATTGCTCTGAAATTTCTCAACAAGACCAGCAGCTCGATCAACACGTCGTTTTCTTGTTGACTCGTTCATTTGAGGCGTTTTCATTCTTTTGAATTGACCAAGACCGTTATCTTTGATAATTCGGCAGACTGACGTATGCGAGATTTCGAGCTGTTTGGCAATATTCCTCGGTGTGCATACCATTTCTTCAACCAAGGCTTCGTTTTCAGCTGTTCTTGCCGTTTTTGGTCTTCCAGAGCCTTTTCTTCGATCCATGTTACCATCTTCACTGAATTTCTTAATCAGACGCTTCACAGAGCCATACTTCCAGTTTTTCTCTGGATTCTCTTTCCATATCTTGTACCCTGTGTAACCTTTTTCAACATAATGCTTGATAATCGCTTTATCCTCTGTTGAAAAAACCATTTTTCTGTTTACTTTGAAAGTTTAATTCTGCAATATTAAATTGCTGGTCGCCGTGGAGTTTATGTAAACAGTTTTATATATGACACTGCAAGAGCTTTATTTTCGAAAAATAAAAACAAAACAAAAGAAAACTCCAGGCTTGAGGATGACTTAGGCTCATTTTATAAGCTGTGCCGTGCCGAGCCGAACTCGGAAATTTTTTAGCACGGCTCGGTTCACCTCGGTTCGGCATACCATTTTATAAGGGCCGAGCCGAGCCGTTCTGAATCGCGCCAAACCTTTTTAAAATGGTGGCTGTTTTTAATAACAAAATAATTCTGCTTTCTCGAATTCGAAGAGAGAGAAGGCGAAGAGAAAAGTTAAGTTTTTTCGTTGGGTTTCTCATACTAAAACGGTACCACTTTTGGACGAGATGGCTCCAACTTTATATAGCATTTGAAGAACACAGTGAAAGGGAAGCTAACCCACGAATTCGAAGTTGCAAACGATATGAAAGAAATAAAGGTTGGTTTCAACATGTTTGGAGTACATACGATGATAATCGCTTTAAATCATTGTTCAGAATATCTAAAGATAAATTTCAATATATTTTCAACCTCATTGAAGACGGTCTACAAAAAGAATTTTTATGTGAAGATCCCATCTCACCAAAAGAAAGACTAGCTATATGTCTGTTTAGATTAAGTCGCGGAGACTATTATCAAACAATTTCAGAGATGACTGGTAGGGGTATAAGTACTGTAAGTACTATAACCCAAGACGTTTGTGAACTTTTGATTGAAAGACTTTGGAAAAAACATGTAATTTTTCCAGATAAATAAAGAGATATGGTCCTTGCAATAAACAAAATGGAATCTCTCTGGAAGTTCCCTGGAGGTTTTTCTGGAGTTGATGGGTGCCATATCCCTTTAAAATGCCCTCATGGAGGAAATGAAGCTCGTAAAGAATACTATAACTTTAAAAATTTTTATTCAATTGTAATGATGGGTATAGTTGGAGCAGATTACAAATTTTTGTGGGCATCTGCTGGACTACCAGGAAGTGTTAATGATGCGTGTACATTTCAAGCTTCTCGACTTTATCAACATATAGTAAAAGGAGATAAATTACCACACATTGTCAAGGAGGTAAATGGTATGGACATCCCACCTATACTGCTAGGAGATTCTGCATTTCCTAATCACACTTGGCTACAAAAACCTTATTCTAACGCAGTTCTTACAGAAAAGCAAAGTTACTTTAATTATCGTCTAAGCAGAGGTAGGATGGTAACAGAGTGTGCGTTTGGACAATTAAAAGGACGATGGAGAGCCCTGTATAGAAAAAGTGAAGTTAGCGAAAATTCATTGAAAAACAATGTTTTAGCATGTATTGTTCTCCATAACATCTGTATAGCAAAAAATGACAAAATGCCACATGCACTTGATCTTACCTTCGACTATGAAAAAAATAGACAACTTACAAGTGAAGAAATCAGATGTAAACTTAATATGGTGTCCGGACACTGTACAACACGTGAAAATGCTAGAGGAGCTCAGTTAGTGCGAGATCATCTTTCAGACTACTTTTGGAATCAAAAAAATAATGGAAACTGACTTTTGAAATATAGACAGTCTTTTCATAAATAACATGACAAACACTGCATTTGTGTACAACAAAAATATATAGCTTTGTCTTGGGTTAATCTGTTCAAAATAAGTGTCTGAGGAATAATAACAGAAGAATATTTAAACAAAGTTGGTTCAAAACAACATCAAGTCTTAAAGTTTAAACTCATTTTCTCTTTAAAAGGGCCAATTAAATGAGTGTTTCTGGTTGTCATATTCTTGCTCTTTTTCTTGAGATCCAGAAGTTTGATTAAAGCTGTGGTAGGTGTTGGGTGAAATATTTGCACCTCGGTTGTTAAAATGATGTGGGTGAGGCTGCATATTAAACATATTATTATTTTGCATAGTATTTTGGTTTTGGCTCATCATAAGTAACTGCATCATTTGCATCTCATGTTTACGTGAACGTTCATTCCCCTCTGCCATGTATTTTAATAGCTTTTCAGTTGGATCATTGTCAGTAAATGTTTTAGCCACTTCTATGAGGGCTGTGCCAGTATCTGTACATTTTTTTTCTTTGTCGATGGTCTCATGGGAACTTTTTCTGTTGAGGGTCTTTTGTCTGTGTTGCTTTCAGTGTCTTGATTGCTTTCAGAATCCTCTACTGCTGCATCTTCTGATGGCTCCACTAGCATATTTGGATCAGACGATTCTCTACTTGCAACAAGTGGAAAAAGTATATCCCACCATTTTCCATAACCTTTGTCAACTTTGTGTCTGCTGATCCCTGAGGCAGTCCTTTGTGTTAAACTAACTGTTTTGCACTCACTGATTAGCTTTTTGAATTTATTTCTAGCTTGAGTCGAGTTTATTATAAAAGAACAGTTGTAGGTCTTTGCACGACCATTTAATTCAGCAACAACTTTGTCAAACAATAAACTGTTTGCAGCAAACTTCTGGTTTCTAAATATTAACATTTTTCGTAAGTGATCATCTGAGCAAATGATATCGACCATGTCATCAAGCAATTCTTGAGACCACATAAATTTTTCCTTTGGAGGAGTGAAATCTAAATAATGACTGAGACTTTAAAACTGCTTGCATATAACATTTAAAATATTTAATAAAAATATGTAATATTGATATGTACCTTCAGTACTGTTATGTCTGGATCCTCCATCAGTTTTATTATCATTCTGAAGTTCATGCACTTCCGTTGTTGGTCGTTTTTCTTTTCCTTTTGATGTTACTGCGAAGGTGAAAGGTTTTCGGTTTTTTTCGTTATCTACTTTCATTTTCTTTTCTTTAATCTTTTTCTTTATTTTTTTAATTATCTCGCTGTCTGATTGCTCTGAATCTGAACTATCAAGCCTTTCGCGTTCTTCACGTTCTTCATGAACTATAACAGCTGCTTGCTCTTCCAGAATCTGCAACATTGTTTTGTCGGCCATATTGAAATATATGTTGACCTCGTGTTTTATTTTTTTGCCAAATAAGCAAATTTATAGAAATGTACGCATGCGTCAGCACGGCTCGGCTCGGCATTCGGTTTTATACAGTCGAGCCAAGCCGTTCTGAGCCGTGCGGCACGGCCAGGTCAGGCGTGCGGCACGGCTCGGCTCGGCACTGGTTTTATAAGCTGTGCCGAGCCGAACTCAGAGAAAATTTGGCGGGTTCGGCTCGGCACGGCACAGCTTATAAAATGGGCCTTAGGCGCTCGAGCTTTTAATTTAGGATCCCAATGTTTTGACGTTTTGACGTCAATTCCATAAACAATAGGTTTTTCATACTTATTGGTAAAATATCCATATCTCAAAAAGTAAATATGATATACACATGAAACTTTCAGAGAAGGACGATAATAGGCTACTGATCATTTCTGGAAAGTTTGAAGTCTTAAGAGTAAGTAGAAAAAGCTACGTCAAAATTTCAATTTTAGGCACTTCTTTTTTTGGTACACCCGGTATAAAAAAACAATATATATATATATATATATATATATATATAAAAACAATAAAAAACAACAGCTTCTTTGGTTAACTATATTTCGTCATCTTACGTGACTTCATCAAGTTCGAATCATCAGGTTTGATTCGAACCTGACGTTCGAACCTTTTAGTGTAGATATATATATATATATATATCTACACTAAAAGGTTTGAAAGCTGGATAGGTATAAAAACAATAAAAGACAACAGCTTGTTTGGTTAACTATATTTCGTCATCTTACGTGACTTCATCAGGTTCGAATGGTACAAAGTTCATAGAAGGGCGTTTAAATACTTAAAAAGAGCGCGAAAAGTAATTAAAAAATAAATAAATAAAAGCATTGTCGAGATTGGATGTGGCATGGTTTCTGTAAATTAAACTTTCAACGTTGGCACCCGGTTTTTATATATAATTTAGAATATTCCTTACATTGTTTAAAAGATTAAAAATATTAAAACCAATAATATACATATATACAGTAAAACTGATAAAAAAAGTTTCTTTTAAAAATATGAGGAAGGTTCTGACAGATTCACTAATACGAACATATAACAACCATCACCTCCTTCTTTTACTCAAGATGATGGTAGACGACTAGACAAACAAACATAAAACGTTACGATACATGTAAGAAGGGATCCGGTCCAGGTGAAAAGAAAGTAGACATGCTATCTTTCTAAACATCCACAGGCTACTAACGCAACTGCTTTGACAAGTGGCCAATGTCAGTTAAGACATTGCAAAGATGGTTCAACCTGCTAAATGTATGAGAGATTAGATAATACATAGAGAGAAAGACATATAGAAAAGAAACACACTACCATTCAAAACTACGTAATATATACCTCATAATCATTAAGTCCGTTTGGTAGGAAAGTATTCAGTTTATACTGCCAAAAGTGTTCTTTCTTTCGTACAGACGTTTCATCTGACCCTTGATCAATTAACGTAAATTCCCAATCCAAAAACCTTTGTGACACACCTGGTCAAAATGATTATGTAGTGACTGTTGGGGAACAGTTTTGACAGTATGACGATTATTACAGGATTTGTAGTTATTAAATCGTAATCTAAATTTTGTAGTGGAGCTGCCAACATAATGAACACCACATGCTTTACAATTAAGTAAATATACCACATTTTCTGAGTTACAGTTCAGTTGAAAATTCCTGATTTTATACTTTCGCCCGTCCCTACTTGCAAATTCCGTGGTGTTTTTTTTATATATATATATATCAATACATAAGCGTATGGCTTCTGTGGCACAGTTGGTTAGCGCAGTCAGCTGTTAACCGAAGGGTCGGTGGTTCAAGCCCACCGGTAACCTTTTTTTTTTTTTCGTATTTCAAACATGTCATAAAACATTTCATTTTTCATGCTTTAGCTGATTTTGCAGAAGCCATATGCCTGTATGGGCATCTTGTTAATTTTATCTTTGCGCTGAGATCCCCAAATTGATATTTAAAACCATAAAATTTAAACGTCTTTTGGGAACACACAGCATAAACTTGTTTATTTTTTTCCAAATTGCTGTCATTGTTTCAAAAAATCTTTTCTTTTCACTCACATCTTAATCGACCATAAAAAATTCCTTGACATTTTTCCAAGGCATTTTCCCTATTTTTTCAAAAACCACATTTTCATTATGCACAAAAATATAATAGTCCAAAGAACTTGAAAATGGCTTTCCATCCATGTATAAATGTAAAGCTTTTGCTTTAAAGAATATACCAAAATTTCAAAATAATTTGAAATTTCCGTTTCTAACATTATTAAACACACTGTATATCATATCACATTTAGGACTGAATGAACACTGCGCAGTACGTTACAGCACATTGGTGTGTTTCGAAATGTTGGAAACGGAAATTTCTATGCGGATTATTTCAATGGGTGTACCAAATTTCACAGTAAATTTTACATTGACAAAATGTCTTTTTGAACATCTTTGAAGCTGAATACTTTTGTGAAAAATGAAATAGCGACTATTAAAAAAACAAAAGCTATATGACACAGCTATATGACATAGCAGCATTTCATACTAAGTCGCAACATACAAACAGATCTAAACTTATTCGTCTATTCAACGCTAAACTTTATCCTTTATTATTCGAAAACTACATCACATTTGCGAACTTTTGGTATATAGAAAGTTTAGTCTCCGAAATGAAAGCAATTTGACCTCCATCTCATGGTCTATATCTCCTAAGCCACAAATTGTATTTCAAGCTAATTAAAACCTTAACATACCTTTGCTGCATTTTGTAAGTCCTTTGAAATATTTTCATTCTTTTGTATACAGTCATTAAGGTTCAGATCCAACCATTCTATCACACCAGCGACATATGCACATTTTTGGGTAGCTTTTTGATTAGTAGGTCCAAAATAACAAGGGGATTCTGTCACATCTCCCACCAGTGTTTCTGGGAATACATATTTTTCTTGATTTGAAGTTGATGTAACAACCTTTTGCAAACAGCAATCTGAAAATAGGAAGAGAGTGGCACTTGAACGTATGCACTAGAACTTATCGACAAGAAACAGGTAAATCAGTAGTACCCATGTTTTTAGCATAATCAAAATAATCTTTGAAGTTTTCCAATCGCTTGCAATACTTAAGTTTCGTTGCCATGCTGATGTTATCATATAACACTCCCACTTCAGCCCTTATTCCTTCAGTTGCTTTCCTGAAATTATAATTAAACACAGTGAATATTACGGCGGTCAAGCAAATGTAGTTAAAACCTTGTAGAATGTTTCTTAGTTCCATATAGTTTTTGTCAGTAACATTAACTTAAAATCAAATCCATGTACGCGAGTTAAAATTTTGTAATTTCATGTAATTGACAAAAACTTGTCAGCACCTCTTAAAAACATTGCTACGTATATATGAGCCTTTAAAGTCAAATTTGCAAAATGATTAAAAAGATATGTAAACCAACCTAAACCCATAGACTGTCACATGTGGTTTGGGGGGCGCCTTCATCTCCTGCAATATCTTAACAATCTAAATTGAAATTGCAATGAGAGCACAACGAGATAATGAATTCAAGAATGAATAACTTTATGGTATAATAAGGTAAAATAAATTTAGATTTAAAACTGTTTTTTTTAACCTGTGAACGTATCATGCGTTCTTTTGACTGATACTGATCTGATGAGCGATTCAATAGCATGTCACTCCAATTCACTTTCTTATCGGGAAATCTCAATAACGTCAATGATGCATCTGGATAATTTAGATAAGACAACTTTTTTATATCAAGGAGAATACAGTTGTACATTGTATTGTAAGCGTAACTGCTATCTTTGATTAGATGGTGACGACAATTTTATTTCCGTATGTCAAGGCTTTCATAAATGGATCTCTTTTGAGTATCAGTCTATGAAACATAACTTACCGTAGAGGTAAACGTACACATTTTGTGAAGTTACTTCAACTGAAACGTTGTTGTGAACAGCCCTAAATTTACAACTGTATTCTCCTTGATCTAAAAAAGTTGCGTTTTTTATTTTTAAACCAGGCATTTTATATAAAATGTCTTTATCTTTAATAACTAGGTTTAAATAATCCTGCCATTCAGTGATGGGAAATCCGTTCCTTTCCCATGCCACCGTTAAATTTTTTAATACAACCGATGAAGTAACTTCTGCTTTTCCAATTTGAATAACATCCCCAGTAAACCGTGGTCTGTGAATCACAACAGGCTGAATGATGATATCAATGGCAACTAAAACATAATAGATATCAGATAAAAGTTTTGCTTAAAAGAAGAACCTTTATATAAATTAAGATCGTTGCGTGAATATCTAGACTTGCATACACCTGTGCGAGTTGCAATAAAGCATTTGGAGTTTTCATCGCTTCTTATGACACTTAAACAGCAATTATTTCGATCTGTGAAATGAATTCAAGGACGGTTTATCTATGTAGTGATGCAGGATCATTTTGCTGGGTAATATCGTGTAATTGAAAGATGGGATGCCATATTTGAAAGTATGTTTGAACACCAAGTACGATGTACTTATTGGTCATGAAAAATTCAAGTAAAACTTAAATTAAAATAAAGGTTTTGTTTAGACAATTCCCTATATAGGGTGCTAAACCTAAAGTAATTACCTGTAACAGTTAAAAATATTCTTCTGGTATATTTTTTGATGTTTTGATCGGTTATTTTGCACTGATAAAAACCAGTGTCTTTACTTCGAAGATCAGCAACGAGTATGATAAAATTATTGTCTTTATATGAACATGTAATCCGATTTTTAAATTGATCAATTTGAATGCAAGGGAAGTAATCAGGTTTCCCAAATGCAATCAGAAGATTTTCATACCAACATTCAATAGTGACGTTTATAGCATGCCACTTCATTGTCACATTGTCACCTTGTCTTTTTTCTTCAGTGATAGGTGCTTAAATATAAAATAAGTCAGTCGATACTTTTTACAATCACGTAGTTTCTAGATACACTCTGAAAATGGTGATGAATGTTAACGTGGGACCGAAACTTTAAGGTGTCAAAATTGTCATCATAGAAATGGTATCTCGTAGGTAAGAATTTCTTACTACCTTGTAATGTTTGTTTAATCATCCATTCACTCCATGGACCATAACGACCAATGGACATATAAGCTCTGACCTATACAATTAAATTTTTGCATAATTAAATACATTATTTTTGTATTTTTTCTATAATTTAGTTAACAACACTTCAGAACACAAATGTTAGGTTACCTATGGTGTAATAACACATTCTTTTTAAGTTAAAATTTAAAGAATTTGCTAAAATCCATTTTTTTTATGTAAACAATACAACAACAACTATCATGAAAACAAGAATAATCACAAACACGTTTTCCTTACCCGCACTTTATAATGTTTATAATTCTTTAAATTTGATATGATTTCACCAACTCTTCCGTTCTCAAGCGAATTATTCACAGCAACCAAAAAACTATTTGCAGATCCATTGATCATGTATTCTATCTCGTACTTGCTAATAATGCCATTTGCTGGAGAAGGTGGAATCCAACTAACAGAAATTTCTTCCTCGGATAACACTTCAAGCTTTAAACATTGAACATTGAGCCTTAAATCTTGGATTACTGATCGAACTACAGAATAAAGATTTCCAGATTGTGAGAATATCAGAAGGCATACACTATTAACCGCTTTTCTAAATAGTTTTGGCATCCCACTTTTTCGGACAGCTATATTAACACAATATTCATTGAATGGACTTACGTAGCAAATAATAGCGTTTAAAACATTCATTTAAAGTATTATATGAAATGGCAATATTCTTGTTGTATGAAAAGTTGCCAGTTTATGTATGCATATGTGTTGATGACAAAGTAGTTAATGAAATGTCTTCTCAATCAATTTGATTACATTGAAAGTCAAACATTTATGCGTTTCTGCAACAGCACAAGCCGAGAGAATATCTATTAGAATATGTTTTTCGACGAGTTATCTTCACACAACATTCAGTGAATGGTTTCAGTTTCTTCTCAATGGAAGCTGTTAGATTTAAAGAGATCCTGTGACGACAAATCATAATTTGGTACATAATAGAGCTCAAAAAGTTGATTAACAAGTCTTTTAACAGTTTTTGAAAATTTCCTATCCTTTTTCTGATATTTCATAATCATGCAATGCATAATTATGATGTAATAGGAGAGTGAAACTGTTGATGTGTGTAACTTTTGAACTACTAAATATTCTTAGTTCATATCAATTCACTAAGAATTCTTGATCCATTTAATAAAGTACAAATATCAGTAAAGCCTGGTTCAGACCTGACGATTACGACGATTAAAAAAAATATCAATCGTCGTAATCGCCATTCGCCAGGTCTGAACTCTTCTCAAGTATGTCACAATACTAAAGTCTGTGGAAAAAAAACAGAAAAAAAAAACAGTGGAACAATTTTTTAAACACATCACATTCAACGATCTTTTTAATTATCTTTTGGGAAACTGTTATTTGTGCTTTTTTATTTCACATCGTTTTAACAATAAAAAACAATTAAGCTGCTTCACTTTGTTTTGCTTAATGGTCAATAAACATCAACGCATTACTGTAACACTTTTCAACTTTTAATTGAGTTGTTGAAGAAAGAAAAGATAAGCCCCGTTTTTTGTTGAAAGTTGGAGATTTGATGTTTCGCATAAAATCACTACTGAGAGGTACTTTGGGTCCCATATCTTCTGAACGACCCATCGGTTTTCCCTCAAACTTTATAGCTTTCTTTACCTAAGGCAGGGCTACCACTGGTGCAAAAATGAAAGTAATAGCCTAAGTAGAAAAAAAGCTTTATTTTTTAAATCGCAAATTTAACCGCTAAAAATCCCGAATTTTTCAACCAAAAATATATTCAAATATAGTGCTTTTAATTATCTAAAAGATGCAAAAAAGATTGTTTGAAATCAGAAGTGGCTATCAAAAGTTATGAGGTAATTTGTTTCCACTGCCAATTATATTGAAACAGACTTTAATTTCAAAATTGCTTCGAACTCACGATACCTCTGTCCTTGTTAAACTTCTTTGTAAAATTTGAACCGACCCACACGAACTTAAAACAATAGAATTGACGTAAAATTCAATACATTTTTACATACAATAGAGCGACTACGACGATAAATGTAAAAAAAATTGTATATTTTGTCATCGTAAACGCTAGGCGTTTAGGACGAATACGACGATTACAAAAGTGTTCACATTAGACGATTACGACGATTACACTAAATTTTAATCGTCGTAATTGTCGTAATCGTCAGGTCTGAAACAGGCTTAAAAGTAATAATAACTTTTAACTACTGACTTGTTACATCAAAACTATGCGTTGCGCAAATCAAATCTAAGATTTTCAAACTGAGATAGGTCAAAAACAACAAAAAATTATAGAAAACTGTAAAAGATTTGTTAATCAACTTTAAGAGCTCTATCATGTCCGAAAAAAATAATTTTTTATTACATGATCCCAGGGGCGGATCCAGGGTTAGGCAACTTAGGCAAATGCCTAACCCAAATCAGTTAAATAATGTTTTTCATAAAATTGTATGAAAAAGGTATTGTATTATTACAATAATCAGAAAATAATCGAAATTATCAAGAGATTCTCCCCCGCATCAATCCGCCCGACCCTTTCTTGGATTATTCTCCGGTTGCGCGGCGCGCGCCATGATGTTAAAAATTAATGTTTTTTACAGCTTGAGTTTATAGGTATTGATTCTGCCCGGACAATGACTTCTCATAGTCACATTGACAACACAGACTAGTGCCTAACGCTCAGTTTAGGCGAAGAAAATTTGCCTAAGGTGCCCCGGGTTTACACACTTTAATGAATGAACTGGAAGAAAATTTGCATAAGGAGACATGGATTTACACACCTTAAATGAGAGAACCAGAAGAAAATTTGCCTAAGGTACAACCATGGGTTTACACACTTTATTGAATGAATGGTCACCAAATCTGCACAAAACGACCGTGGGACCTTCGAATTAGACCCAGTTCAAGATGGATTCGCTAGAAAACATCGTTGCAGCTTTTGATAGCAATAATGAAGTATTAATTAGGAAAGAATTATGGAATTTTGAATTCACTAATAATCCACTAGTAATAATCTGTTGAAAAATGACAAAATCTAGGAAAAGCATTTTTTTTCGAGTTACGTCTCTTCTCTTGCTTCTGCAAAATGAAAACATTGTGGCTGCTTTAAAGCAAGTGTTTTATTTTATGTAATATAAATGATTAGCATGGATTATTAGCACCATAATTCGTTGAACATAAGTATGACGACAGTTAATTATTAGCTCTGATATTAAGTTTGTTTGTGTCAGCTGAACCGAAGCCTATTTTATATTGATTAATGATGTATATAAATATTTTTGGTATCTGTTTCTGTTAATCAAAAATGCATCTGTAAATGTTATGAAATTACGTTTGAATGACTTGAGAGTTTATACACATAAACAAAGAATAAAAATCTTATTACATCATAATTATGTATTGTATGATTTTATGATTTTTAAATCGAAATATCTACCCAAGGAAACAGAATTTCCAAAAACTATAAGACTTCTGAAACAACTTTGTGCATTCTATCATCCCTCGAAATATCATTTTGGATGCAGGAACACTTTAACATCTTTGGAGTTATTCTTTCATTTTACAAAAACCACCTATGTTATGTCATCTTTTGAAAAAGGTAATACATAATGTTTTAGTTTGACTTCTTGTTTCCTATGCTACATTAAATTCTGGAGAAAATGCTGTAGCTCTTATTAAAGAGGAAGCAGTACATAATTTGTCTGTTGTTGTGTAGTTTTATAATATAGGTTCTTGGACTTGTCTCAGGGATTTCTGTAAACACCATCTTTTACTATAATGTGGTTGACATTAATTATTTAACCATGGATCATTTTTAGGGTAGGGTATACTATTTGATTTGATGAACGTATAGTGCAGAAATCTGTTTTTTTTTTGCTGCTTGATAATCATCAAGGAGCTTGTCTCTAACTTTGATTTTGGTTATTTTACTCTATTTCTTAACATAATTTTTTTTCTTTTCTTTCTATCTGACCATCTTGCGAAGTACATAGATAAAATATCATGTATATGTATATATATGAAGCAAAATATCATAAAGTATCATGTATTTATCTGAGTGCTCCAATCTATCATGATAGGTGATTGAAATTTATTTATTTGATTTATTACAAGTATGTTTTCGTTTGGTGGATGCTTCCTGTTCATGTACAAGCAGTCAAGAAAATGAAGAAGATAACAGATGAAGCAATTTATTGGTTATTTACTTAACCTCCAATCTGACAGAAAATATTATTTTGACCTACATAACGTAGTTCAATACATTCCATTCATACTCAATTAGTTTTCTTTTGTTTATTTCCCTTATTCCATTAGTGCAACAATACAGGCTTGCATTATAACACCCCTTTACGTTAGGACGAATCAATTCGAGTTAATAATTTTTACACTTCGAAAAGTATGTATTAGATTGGGCGTAAATTGGCCTAAATTTCATCGAATGCACCCTTACGTGTGTTTAACAAAAAAAATTTGCCTAACCCTTAAAAAATCCTAGATCCACCCCTGGATCCCTTTAAGCTACTGTATAATATCAAACCATCTCTTTAAAAATTACATCGAAAGATGTTTTCCAGTTCATATGTGCAGATGTGATCGATGCAGTAACAGAAATGTCTTTCACGTATGGCTCTTAAATAGTATCATTTTGTTTTCATCAAGTTGAAGTTTAGCATCCAGTCAGAGATAAAAATTTGAATGTCTGTACAATACTTAAGGTTTAATTACTGTTTGCTTAATTATTAGTCAAAGAGTCGCCAAAAATCAAACTTACAGTTTGATGAATTTTCAATACCTGAACTTTGTTGCAGACATTTTGCCTGGATCTGCCTCTGTCTTATGGCTGTTGCTGTAGTTAGTATTACTGTTCTTACCTTGATATTCAACATCAATGACAAACGTTTCTTCTGTGGAGTTATCTCCATAGACAGCATTGCATGAATAGCGCGCCGAACATAACAAAATGTTTCTTGCGTTTTCTCTGCAATTCCTGAGTTTAAAGATGGTATCATTGATACCCTTTTTAAAAGTCAATTTTGATTTTACATATCCATTTACATTTTTGTCGGTTGTAGTAGTGATAGTGTATAGCCTGTTATCAATATCGTGTCCATTTATTCTCCAAGATAACGTTGGTTGAGCATTGTGTACAACACAATCAAGTGATGTATTTGATCTTGTAATATTCGGTGTGGGAAGAGTTGCTACAAAAACAGAAAGATTAAATAATTTTATGAATCCATTAATATCCATTGTACTGTGTAATACAGCTTTGTTATGCTCATATTTAGCAACATTTTATATATCGAAAAATCATTTTTACTTCTCATGTCAACTTACATTTTTTGCAGCCAAGCATTTCAATCCGAGCTGCACAACTTACAGAGCAAGTCATATCCTGCAATCTAATGCATCTTGCAAAGAGCTCATGTGGAAAGTTGCTGACACTTGTTCCATATCTTGTACGTGCTCCATCAAATAGCTATTCATTGATATGAAATGACATATGACTAAAGTTTGCAATGTTGTGCTAGGCGTAAAAGAAAGCCTCGAATATTAACAAATCGGTAGTATATTGATTTTTAAACTTATAACCTTACATATTTAATATCATTAAATTTAAATTCCTTATTGATACTGTCAGGTGAGTAACCATATCTAATTTGAAATTTCGTAACCATAGCATCACCGCCATGCCCTTCGCCTTGTATAGCAACTGCAGATATGAGATACACAGAACTGAAACAGACTTGCAGCCAGCTACCTGTCCTTCCTAATAATAAAAAACAAATAATGATAGTCAAATTAAAAACAAAAGAAATCACTTCAATTGACTTATTTGCTTTCGGAACGTCTTGTCTCCCTTTTTTTCAAAAATTAAAACATCGAATAAAAGTCAGCAAGTAAAGTAAACAGACGTTTCAAGTCCTTGAGCTTCCATTCGTAATGTTTGGCTATTTTACTCTATCACTTAGAACTAGTAGTTGACTTACTTAGGTACGCATTGCTCTTATGTTCCCAGCCTGCAGTGAGTCAATGGTTACTAGTGGTTTTGATACTCTGTTTTGTAAGTGTATCGGAGTATATTTATCAAGATATGACATGAGTGAAACTCAAACAAAGGGTGGCAACAGTGTTGCTTCATTTGAGTTTCTTAAACTTCCTAGCTGTTAACTTCATTTTTGGTAAATATAAAGACATGCAGCAAGTGAAAACTAAATAGAAACACTTACGAAGATTTTATTTTACTGGATACCAAAGGGGCGTCGCACGCCGCTCATATTCAGCTTGCGTTGAGTTCACAAAAAATAAAATTAAAGAATTGGCAATGATAAGTGTTCCCATGTTCTAGAGTTCGAAAAACTGATCAAAAAATGTATGGGACCGTTTTGCTACGACCAACCGTTGCAGATATCGTCGATCAAAGGTCACAAACCCGTTTCCAAAATAATGTCCTCAAATTTTTTCCCAACCCCAAGTAACGTCAGTTTTCCCTATTAGCGGCCGGTAGCACTTGTGTTCGACCAGAGGCGAACTGAAATTTGGAACCTCTAGTGTGATAGCCGAACACGCTACCGTTATCCCACCGCTGCTGTCTTTTCAAAATGTTTAATCATTTCATTTTTTATATCTAGTTAATGTATTGTTTTTAAAGCCCAATCAACGGTGGTCCTGGTAAAATTAAAATAATAATACTTATAAACTTTTATCCCCATTTGTTCCCAATATATTTCCTCTAAAAGATCGCGTTCTATTTGGGATGCGATACATTGATTTACCACTGACGTCGCCCACAAAAAAAAGATGTATTTTGTCTCACAGCTTTGCCATTTTTTGTCACACGCAGACAAACAGACAGATTGACAGAAAATCGGCTACTAATATATAGAGTTACATGTTCTCTTAACAAGTGTTTTTACTTAGAATTACAGAATTACACTGTTGGCTAAAATAAATCGCAAAATTTGACATTTCTCGTACGAAAGTCTCTTAATTTCGCTTTCTCTGAATTGCTTAAAATTACGATCAAAACATTGACAATTGGAATTGAGCGATACTGCTTTAAGTACATAAGTACAAACAGCATTTTTATCATGACATTTTGCTGAGGAAAATCATGAGGTGGGTAAAAACATGGAGTTTGACAGCTGAGACGATTAAATTACTAGTGAAGAAAAAGATTTTTCATACCTATTGTTCAGAGATGATGTAGTTGTTAGTACGTTTGACTGCGACCGCTGCAACACGTGTGCAGATCCAGTCACGTGGTATCTCAATACTCCACTCCAATGCGCTTTAAAAGCAGCGTATCAGCCTATTTAGGAGTCATGGACTGACTGCACTGTGGCATTCAGCAAGTATGGAAATGCTTTATATATTTGCAAGTACTATTTGCAAGTAGCCAACCATAATTGATGGAAACCCAACGACTTAGAACTCCTAGTTACTTACTTACTACTAGCAAGTAGCTTTCGCTATGGGGGCGCCCGTGATTGCATTTCCGTTAATACCACTATATCAGCACAAAATACGACGAAAAAATTGACGAAACCTTCCGCACATGACAATTTGTTCTGTCATATTGTTTGCCGCCAATACGTTGACAAAAAGGACCAACGTGAATGAAATTAATCTTGAAAGGAGAACGGAAGTCAATAATGTTTTTTTTTGGCATAATTCTTTGCCAAGTCGCATATTAAATAATGAAATAACATTAAAACTTCCCAAAATGTATGAAAATGGGTAAAAAGAACTAATTTGATGCCTTTCGCATTTTGCAATGACATCACGTGGTGAATGGAGAAAGTTAAGTGCATTTGTGAACTCTTTGTTTCAATAAAATTCTTTTGAACACAGCCTTCATTCAGTATTGGAGGTACCAAAACAAATTCAAGCTTGTCAAGGAAATGTACCGTGGCTGATTCTGCATCATTAACATTCGGAAGCTTAACTGGATAAGGTTTTCCATATAAAAAATTAACTATCAATTCAGAAAGGCAAAAAGGTCCTCTTCCAATGTGCAAGATAGAAAACCCAGCTAATTGGCCCAGTTTAAGATTATCTTTCTTTACAACACTATCAGGATACAACTTGATACACAACGCGTTATCATCTCCAAACAATAAGGCTGGCACTTGAGGAAATTGTTTCATGGGAAGTGTACAAAATTCCCGAAGAGGCCCTCCTGTTCAGCGTGTGATATCACTAAGTGCAGAAAGCATATGTGCAGAAAAAACAGCTTTATCAAAAACTAATAGCTCTTTGGACGAAAATGATGAATGTTTATAAACTTGAACCTTTTGATTTTGAACCACGAAGAGATGTTAGAAATCTTAGCAGTAGTAGCAAAGAAAGGAAACGAAAATGATGAAGAACAGCATGTGTTACCTATAAGAAGCGTAGATTGGTGTCTTTTTGGAAAATTTTGCAAACCTATGAATACCTACAAGGAAAGTTTGTGCTGAAGAGACACAATGAAATTCAGAAAAAGGGTCGTTGGAAGAAGGGTGGCTGGGTAGGCACCACCAACCAAGATGCACACATCAAGTTTGTTATTTCAGTCTGCATGTATAAAAATATACTACTAAAATTAAATTCAATTGAGATTTCCCTGTTCTATGTTGACCCATCACATTTTTCGACAACTTTTAAAAATGAAAGGCAAAGTAACATTCTTGTATTAAGCAATCTAGAAGAAACAAAGTTGAAAAATTTTCTGGTCTCCTTAGAGCAAAAACTATGTTTTGCTTTATGCTTCTATTTGATAAAAATCTCCCTTCATCTAAATTATGAAGACTAAAATGCTGTTTCTTCAGAACTTTGAGATTTGAAGTGTATAGACAATACATACACCAAGTGGATACACAATACACTTGGTAAAGGGATACATAAAGTTATTTCATCATGTGCTTTATGGACGATAAGGAACACTTTTCCCTCAGAAAAATGAGAGTTGTATTGCGTTCATTGAGAGCAAAATTGAAGATCAGCAGCGTTTCATGGAGCCAGTTTCCGCATACGGAAACTAAAAGATCGTCGTTATTAAGGTTCGTTTATATAGAAAATCGTGTACATTTGTTTTATATTGCTTCCTCCTTATTCCGTTTGGGGGCATCCATAAATGCTGCAAGTTGGCTTCGTACCACCATGCTATTCCTGCTAAAATGCTGTCGGTTGGGGCAAAACATTATGTAAAGAGAATGATACAGGTAAATTTGATCAGTGTTGGGTATAGATATAAAACCCTGAGTCTTTTGGCAGAGTTCCACTTCATTTTTATGTTGGAAAGCCTTCTTTTACGAAGTTCTGGTTATTTTCTTTGACTTGTAATTTGGTGAAATTTGTGGACCGTTTGGTACAAGCTATCGCAGAGTAACTTGGTATTTTTCGAATTAAAAAATAAAAAAAAGGATGTATTACTAGTGAGTTTTTTTTATAGTGTAAAGGTTCAATAACAAACTTTTTTTTACGTAAAAGTTTCTTCTGCACTGCGTGATGTCATTTTATCATTCATAATGAACATCTGTTTCAACGATATTTATGTAAAAAAACCTCATTTTTCAGCATCTAAAAGAATTAATAACTTTTGAACGAAAAGAGCATTTTCGAAAATTCAAAAAGTGATTTTCTTACTTTTCAAAGTATTACAAGTTAAAACGAAAAAATGAAAAGTGAAAAATTAGACCGAACTCCCTTTTAAGTTTTTGAATAACTTAAAGAAAACATATATTAATTTAATTTAGATAGAAATAAGCTACACATTAGGCAAGTGAGTTAAAAACATCGAGAACACAGTTGCAGTCGAGATTTGTTCCAGTAGGGTAATATGGGATAAGATCAGTCGGCGGGGTTAGTCGGGTCATTACACTTGAAGTATAGATATAGAGTCTTAGAAACCGATATGTTTATCGGAACAAAATGGTAGGCGATTAGTTACGGTTGTTATGTTAAAAATATCGGTTTCTAAGGCTCTATCTACACTCTATCTACACTTCATGACTAATGACCTGACTTTCCCCGCCGACCCATCTTGCCCTATATTACCCTACAACAGCATTCTAATATAAAAATTCACTTTCACATACTAAAGCTAAACCAGGATGACAACATATTATTCAATCTTCCCTCTGTGGCATCACTGTCAGAATCATATGATTCATATCCACTTAACTGAATGTCGCTACCTCCATTTTCAATACCAAGCTTTTGGAAACAACCTGAAACGTTAACTTGAACAACTTGCAGATCATTATAAAGATGTGTTGCATTCTTTAATAGTGAATAAAAGAAATAGCACATAACCTTTGATAGTTTGTAAAAAACGACAATTTTCACGAGTTGCACAATATTTTTACATTTATTTAATATCAATTGGTATTTTGGATCATCATGTTAAAGAAAGCGAATATCCTGGACTCAGTTTTTAAATTGTTATACAAAAGATCACTTGTTTCATAACATACCAGTACTACAACCCATAAAGGTCAACCTCATACAAACATTTGGAATGTAAGAACGTATGGAAATATTTTTGCATATTGTTTGCTCTTTGAACCAATGAACTGCAAAAGAACCTTTTTGTCCATTTCTTTCGTTGAATTGCTATAATCAAAATATTGTTATCACCAACACTTTTGAAAGTATTGAAAACTATTTCGGTAAATATTGCTTAATTAATTGCTTAATAACGTAATAAATGGATGATCATATGCGACTTTTTATCCCGGCATGGCAAGAGGAAACGTTTTGACAAGATCTTAGTTTCTTTTTGCCGGAGTCTCGCTTAAGCCAAGTCATCACAATTACCGTGTCTAGCCGGGACGGGACAATATTTTACGTGTGCAGAGTAATTTAAATGTTTATATAAACAACAACATAAAAAACTTTCCAGGGCTAGGTTTCAACCCAGAAAGACCGGACGAAAATCTCATATTATCGCAACGGAAAACCTACCCCGGGACAATTTTCATCTCACTTCTTATAATATTCATATACGACATTTTGATGGATAAACATTTCATTGCTGATGGAAACTGCACAAATTGCTGCGAATCGTACTACCTTTTGTATTGTCTGCAGTTTCTTTGTTGGTTAGCAGTCAAAAATTCAATTTACTCTTTGAATCATTAATGTTTTCTAACTCCGTAAATTCATTGATAGTGTGATGATAATCGTGAAACAGTAAGCACATAAATCAAAACAGAAGCGTCCAAGGATATCAAAAAGAAACTTACCGATCCAATTGTATTTCGAACTACTTGTCCGTTGCATAGAACTTCAAAAACATTAAGAGAATAACCCTGAATATTCTGTACAACGAGACCTGCTACTGTGAATTCTGTTACAGGAAAAGTGAATCTAATTTCTTCGTTCTTTGTAAGTGCACACCAAGCTGATTGCGTGTATATGCCAGGAAATTCTTTGTTTGCGGGTGAAAGTACTCTTGGTCTTTGGACTTCAGAATGACAAACTAATGAAAAAACAGTAGGAGATTGAATTAAAACTTTCAATTACGATTTTATAACCGCGATTATGATATAACTAGCCGCCAAGGCGGCGTTGCTCGCCACCCATGTTCAGCATGCGTCCTGTTCACGAAAAATAAAATGAAGAATTGGCAATGATAAGTGTGCCCATGTTGTAGGGCTTGAAAAACTGAGCAAAAAATGTATGGGATGGTTTCTCTACGACCAGCCGTTGCAGAGATATCGTCGATTAAGGACGATGACCGTAAAATAAAACTAAATCACCCTCTAAATAAAAAGTGACACACAGCGCGGATTATTATAATAAGATTATGATATGAAGTGTTTCATATGGTGCGAAGGTCATTTTTCATTACGCAGAAATAATCACAGGGTGTTGCATAATTTTAGACATCCTTGCAGCTATCTCTTGCCACATTCAGGTAGATGGGCAAAGCAGATGCGCAAAAATGGGTGTGTGTGGTTAAACGTCGAAAGAAAACCATCTGAATGCATATCTAGTGCATATTATAGTGGTATGGAGAAATTTTTCTAACACGTCAATAATTGATACGAGTATTTATGCTAAGTGCCCTCTGAAAAATTCTTAAAACCCTTACGCAGAACTTCGAAATCTTTGAAGTTGCGTACCCACCAAACACATGACTATGAGGTCACCACGACGTCTTAATATAGACAGGAAGTCATATGACTTCTTCATGACTTTTTCAGTACGTTATTTAAACTAATTTAATATGACGTCACCAAAGTGACTTTTCCATGACGTTATTTAAATTCATTTAATAATAAAACCATGACCTAGTGGTCGTACTTACGACATAAAAATGTAAAATCGGTTTACAAATACAATCTAGTTCCGCGTATCCTATGGAACTGTCATAATCGGATAAAAAGTTCGAAATAAAATGTCTCGAAAAAATAGTTAGTAGCATGTTTTCTATAAAGGAAAAAATGTAACTTTTTCTGACAACAGTTGTTTTACCTTCTCTGTACAAAGCAATAAGTATATGTTTAAAAAAACATATGAAAAAAATATGGATTATAAAATAATAACAATGTAATGTATTTCACCAAACAAGTAAAAGTTTGTTTTCACGTGCGAAACGTTGGTTGCACTTTATGTACTTTATATTTGCTTTGTTTTTTTCAGCTTTGATAAGTTCCATTGATTCGGTCCGTGCGCGAGTTTTTAATGAACTGTGGCTTTGCGTAGCACATCTTTGTTTTTTATCCTATAGGGATCACTATTGGTGCAATTGACACTTCGCAGTCGTAACATCATATAACATGATTTTTGATTCTGACAGTAGTCCTTTATATGATGTATATGATGGGTGTGTAAGCTGTGAGATTTCTGCCAGTGGTTAAAAAGCTTCTGTGAACAAAGCGATAATTCAATTTCCGCGCTTTTAAGCGTAGGAAATTGTTTGGTTTACACATTCTATCTATCTGTCTATGTAACAGTTTTTTGCCGTTTTCGGAAAGTCCGTTCGGATTTCGGATTGTTTGTTTATTCAGAATAGTTAATGACAGACCGAAAACGCTATGCTAAATGAAATACAAAAAGGCCTCTATCAATATTAATTCATAAAAATATTAACTTTTTTATACTTTTGAAATATTTTTAGAAGTTATTTTAGCCGTGTTATGTTGAAAACTTTCCAATTCAATCTTTAAAATTTTTATTATCAAGTCAGTAAAATATGCACACCAAGCACGTGAAAAGTTTTCCAACCGATTTCGTTTATGTTTTGAGGAAGTTTTTGAAGTAACTTCGTAGAAGCTTTGAAGAAGAATTTTAAGACTTCTTTCCTGTCTTTATCTACTATTGCAATCGAAATATTATCATGAGAACATTACTTATGGAGGAAATATTGATGTTAAGCTGACTCCTGGGAAAGATTCTTGAAAAAGAAGATGAAGGTTTGATAATAAACAAAAACGTGCTGTGAAAAACCTTCAGTATCACAGCAGAAATGTATGAAGTATCAGCATTACTGGTGAATACGTCCATCCATAAATGCATGAAGCATTCTCCTTCATTTAATAAATATTACACTGAAGTTGAAGATATTGAAAAAAAGTAAACAAATGAAATTGTCATAAAGCACAAATTACTTCACTTGTTAATGAGTTGATCCAAACTGCCTACATACCCTGACACATACTGAATAAACATCATGCGCAAGATATTGGCGAACGATATGTCTAATAAAACTGTTTTTTGGCTTCGAAACGTCATAGTGAATTGAAAAGTGGTTGACATTAAGTTTAATAAATTAAAGAAATTTGAAATTTGTAATTTGTGGAATTCCAAATTATTAGTCACTGTACGTAGCTCGGTCAAGTTATCACTGTCTGAGACTCATTAGTGTTACATTCACATTGGAAAAGATGACATCATTCAAAATAATCAAGATTTTTTCCACTGCAAACCACTCAATGGAGGCACAATGATTTAGTTTGGGATATATATATACAATGTCATGAAACAAACTTTGGATGATGATTAGAATCCACCCAATAATTATATACATACAATGTGATCACTAAAACCTTGTGTAAATTTGGAGTGTAATATGTTCTAGCAAAGTTTTAATTGTGTCATTTGTCTTTTCGTGCACATTTGTGTTACTTATAAGTACCATGAAAAGACTCAAGTGGTAATACGCATACAGTAGTGGATCTAGAGGGTAGTCGCAACTTGTGGAGAAGCGCATTAACATATTGTGAATTAAATTTATATTATCAATGGGATTCTTTGAACGTTTTTCTTTTATTTTTGTTATTGCTAACACTCTCCAACACAAGTTGCGACTTACCTCTGGATCTGCCACTGGCAGGTTTAGTAGAAATAGATTTTCTTATTGCATGTGATACTGATTTAAGTTATAAACAATATAATTTTTATCTTCTTGTAATCCTGTTATCTGTCATATATTAAAATCTTTGAAATGCCCAAGTTTAGATAGACCAGGTTTTCAGTTTTTAAGCAAGTTTGACCTATTTTAAATCATTTTGTTGTAATAGATGTTATAGTGTTGAGGTCAATACAATTGTGAAAGTCTTCAATCCATACAGCTTCTTTTTTCAACTGATTTTGGTTCACTTCTATTAATATCATTTTATTCTCCATGTGAACCATAAGTCATATTTGGAGATGGTGATAGACCTGTTCTCACATAAGCAACAAGAAAAGAATGGATAGTCATTCAGATATCTTGAAAATTTGGCTAAAGCAATTTCCTCTAGGCCTGATGCGGAAATTGTTCAAGCCATGAGGCTTCTAGTTTACGTTTTAAAAGATGCCCCTGAACGGTTGAAGAAGAAATAAATTGAAAGAAACAGTTTTCTTGTATTGTATTTTCTAAGTGTATATACAGTGTGTTTCGTAATGTTGGAAATGGAAATTTTATAGTTGTTTTCTTAAATGAATATATAGAATTTCAAAATAATTTTTACATCAATGGAAAGCCATTTTCAAGCTCTTTCGGCTGTTATATGTTTGTGAAAAATGAAAAAGTGCGTTTTGAAAAAATAAGGAAAATGTCATCAAAAAAATGTAATTAAATTTTTAATGGTTTTATGTAAGAGCAAAGTTTATAGAGAGAGATGGTTTGGAAACAATTGTTCTATGTTTTTGTTACAAATGTGCACCATCACGCTACATTAACTCTTTTGAAATCCCTTGTTTTTACTGCCAATCTCCCAGGAGGGTCTGTAACTTGACAAAAGATATGACGTTGAAATTCAAAAGCTGATAGTGCACATCTATTGTATAAGTTTACCGCTAATTTGATTGACTATCATGCCGCTTTCCAAACCATATTTTCTATAAACTATGGTAAGAGTTATATTTATTTAGAAGACGTTTAAGCTGAAAATGTGCATTTATTTATTCGCATCACTTCGGTAAGGTCAAAATCTGTGCGTCCCATCATGGTTAAGCACGGACGTTTTCAATCATAATAATAATGTCAGGACGTGGTCGCATGACGTCTCAGTGACGTTGTAGTGACGTCGTAGAAGAATCTCAGTGAAACAGCTAGGTTACAATGAGGTTACTTGATGACGTCCTTGCAACGTCATGGATCTGACGTCGCTTTTTGTTGCCAATATGACGTTATGATAACCTTCTCATAAGGTCATCGTCCGACTTGATTATGACGTCATAAGGACGTCATGGTGTTTGGTGAGGTAAGAGTTTGTTTGCTCTATAAATATTCGGAATTCTGTTTACCCAACAAGCACATGACGTCACTATGACGTCACCATGAAGTCATTTAATATGGCGTCACCAAAGTGACGAAAAGACGATCCAACAATGACCAAATGGTCGTACTTACGACAAAAAAACCCGTAAAATTTGTTTACAAATACAGTCGAGTTCTGCGTATCCTATGGAACTGTGAGAACCGGATAAGTTCGAAATTAAATGTTTCTACGAAAGTACCTTAAATAGTTAGTAGCATGTTTCCTGTAAAGTAAAAATATAACTTTTTCTGTTTTTTTGCATTTTATGTACAAAACAATAAGTATATGTTTATACACAAATTACAAAAAATTCGTCGTATGACGTTTATGAAGACTAACAGTGAAGCAGCTAGGTTACAAGGAGATGTCATCGTGTTTGGTGGGATGTTACTTCAACTTGCAAAGCTTTTAAGCAATATTAAACTGTCTAAAGGTCCTTAATAATTAAGAATTCAGTTATAAAGACAAAGCAAACAAACATCAGAAATCAGAAATTCCGTTAAACAAGCGAACAAGATTTCAGAGAGTCTTTACCCACCAAACACCATGACGTCCTTAGTACGTCATAACCAAGTCGAACGATGACCTCATGAGACGTTGTGAGAAGGTCATGATAACATCATATTCGCAACAAAAAGCGACGTCAGATCCGTGACGTCGCAGGGACGTCATCAACTAACCTCCTTATAAACTAACTGTTTCACTGATAATCTTCTGCTGCGTCACTAAGACGTACGTAAGACGTCATACAACCACTTCCTGACATTATTAGTGCGATTGAAAACGTGCCTGCAAATTTTGACCTTATCAAAGTGATGGGCCTAAATTGCCCAATTTTAGTCAAACCTGGCAAAATCATTGTCAAATTCGAAATCAGCACCTTTTAATTGTGACCCGTGCAAAATTTCTTGAAAATTGAAGAATTTTCAAAATTTGGTCCAAAATTGGCCTAAATTTCCCAATTTAAGTCAGACCTTGCAAAATCATTGTCAAATTCGAAGTCAGCGCCTTTCAATTGTGCTACATGGAAGTCTGAAATTGACCAAATTTGCGAATTCAGCAACGATGTCATGTAAACGCTGCACCGTTCATAACTCTTAAATATGTACACTTAAAAAATACAATGAAAGAAAACTGTTTCTTTCAGTTTATTTTTTCTTCTGCCGTTCAGGGGCATATTTTAAAACGTCAATGATCGCTTTGTTCACAGAAGCTTTTTTAACCACTGGCAGAAATCTCACAGCTTACACACGCATTACATCATATAAAGTTATATGATGTTACGACAGCGAAGTGTCAATTGCACCAATAGTTATCCCTATAGGATAAAAAACAAAGATGTGCTACGCAACGCCACAGTTCATTAAAAACTCGCGCACGGACCGAATCAATGGACCTTAGCAAAGCTGAAAAAAACAAAGCAAATATAAAGGACATAAAATGCAACCAACGTTTCGCATGTGGAAAATCGGGGAATTTTTACTAGTTACATAATGGCCACCCAAGCTTATCTGATACTTCAAGTGGTGCTCTAACAGGATCAGGAGGTTTCAGCTCACGAGATAGGCGAATGTCAGTTTCCGATTTTGTTCTTCATCCTCATCATCATCTTCATCTTCCAACTTTCGTGTTGACGTTACACGGTGGAATACAATTATTAGCTGACTTTGCTTTTTTCTCGTTTCAAAGGATGGTACTGTAAGTGGGAGATAGAATGTTTTTTCGTATCTCTTTTCTGATTCATTATTATATTATATTATGTTATTTAAAAAGTTCGTATGCTAAAATTAATTAAACATTTTTTATATTACTTTTGTGTTGTTGTGTTGTGAAGTGAACAACAAGGATTTCATGTAAACGTTGGCTATTTTTTGTTTTGAATTAAAGTTTGAAACGCAAATTTCTAATGGTTTTTTCGCTTTAATTTTTTTTTTGAAAAAGTTTTTTTTTTCTTTTGGCTCTTGCATAATTTCTTTAACAAATCTTACTTTGATTATAAAATACATATCCATTTTTCAGTTCACACATTTCTTTTGTTTGTCGCAAATACTTTCTGATATTACTTGTTAAGCCTCATTTGCACTTTTTGAAAGGTATATTAGCATCAGTGTGACATAGGCCTAAGAGATAACAAAAAGTAACAAAGTTTTGTTTGTTTATGTTTCCGTTGTATAGGCTTGCAATGTATAGCTTGCTGTGTGTACAAATTGGAATGCTTGAGCGTGGGGGCATTTTTAGCTAAAGCTACATGCTAGTTTAAAAAATTCATTGATAATTGTTCTCCAATGTAAGTTTGGCACAGACAAAACAGAATCGAAACCCACAAAACACATGACGTCATTATGATGTCACCACGACGTCTTAATCTGACCAGGAATTCAACAAAAAGACGTAAAACCAGTTTACAAATGCAGTCGAGATCCGAGTATTCTATGGAACTGTCAGCATGTTTTCTATAAAAGTAAAAATGTAACTTTTTCTGACAACAGCTCCTTTATCTTTTCTGTACAAAGCAATAAGTATATGTTTATACACAAGTTACAAAAAATATGGAATAAAAATAATAACAATACAAAATGTATTTCACCAAACAAGTAAAAGTTTGTTTTCACGTGCAAAACGTTGGTTGAACTTTAAGTCCTTTATATTTGCTTTATTTTTTTGGCTTTGTTAAGGTTCATTGATTCGGGCCGTGCGCGCGTTTTTTATGATCTCTGGTGTTGCGTGTCGCTTCTTTGTACTTTGTCTTATAGGGATCACCATTAATGTAATCTCATGTTCCATTATATCAGATTATTACATTTCTGCGAAAGCAAGAAATACATTAAAACCGGCTCTGCTCTTTTTATTCTTCGTCTTACTGTCCAAACTTAGCGGTTTTTTTGTATATTTCGTGCGTGCATTTACATGAAACCAAAACGCCTTGCAAAGCATATCACCCAGCGAAGAAACCCTTTTAAATTTACAAGTTTCTATGGTCAATAATAGGTGGATTTTTAAGAGCATAAACATATTTCAAGATGAAAAAAAATGTATAGAAGAAACTTTAAATTAGCTTGAATTGTGATCATTCTGAAGTTATCAACGTTTTGTAAACAGAAGAGTGAAAAAGGTATATTTTTGTTTGTTTTTAGTGAAAACATAAAACATCTTCGTTTGTTTCGTATATGGGTTGTTACTCTTTTTAAGCTTTGGATACTTAAGCTCAGCTCAAGTTCCCCTTCAGCTCCAACATCAAAAATAAGTGTCTACTGTGCACCGATTACTTTTAATATTTGAAGTTAATGTTTTCTTGTTTTTTTAATGTTGCAATGTTTGATCAATTTTTAAGTCATACTGTCAATGCCCCTTGTTACAGATGGCTTTCCTAATCACAACAAGAGGCCCATAGGCCTTAAGGTCAGCGTAAAATATATGCTCAAAAATCAAAAGATTATAATCGCGAAAGAATTGCTTTTTAAAACCTGGTACGCCCATTTTTGGTTAGTAGGCATGCAAATCGAAAATGTAAATCTATTCACCCAAAACAAAGATACATTAAAACCATATAAAAACATAGAAGTAAAGAGTAATCATCGGTAAAAGTTTTGAAAGAAAACCAGGTCGCCCGCACGTTTCCATAACGATCAATGAAAACCTTATTAGTCGGGTAATATTTACAGAAATCAAATGGATAAGAACAACTACAGCAATTACAACAGATACTTTAATCGATTTTATTTCAGCTTCAATTTTTACTTCCCAGCTTAACGTTCTTACAAGCATACGAGTTTGGCTAATCGCGCAGGTGAACTTTTCTTTCTACCAATTTATAAGTGGACATCAATCATAAAGTTAAATGAAGATCCAATGCCAAGCAGTTGCTGATTACTAAAAATAAAAGTGTAAAAAGTTATGTATAACTGCACAATGCACCACTTAATTCTAGGCCCATTTAACAAAATTCAGCCCTAACAGAAACTTGCAAACAGATTATACAAATACTATTTTACTAAGGGAATAGCTGAATTTATCTATTTCAGGGTGGGTGGGGTGAATCACTTTTCAATTAACCAACCCTAAAAATGTAAAATCCAGTTCATGACAATTCATGGGAAAATTTTTCATTTTCTATGGTTAAAAAAAATCTGAAAAAATTTGTATTTAAGTTTTGTATAACTGATGGAGTATGCAGACAGACAGACAAAAAGCAAATGTGCTATTAATATAGACTAGAGGCAAAGACGGTGTCGCTGGACTCCCATTCATGAATGCAGAATTGGCAAACAAATTGACTGGGATCAAATAAGAGAACAAGTTTAGAAAGGATCCAAAAATAAAAACGCCAGATTTTGCTGCTCCTTATAAAGAAAACCTGTGTAGGCTTCATCAGAGTAGAGTATTGACATGACAAGGAGACTTGCCATGAGTTGCAGCTGCCAGTTTTAAAGTACTAGCCAGTACTGTCAATTTTCCTAATTCAGAACACAAATCAAATTCAACTGTCTGTAAATGAAAAAGCTACACCTGTCAATCAAACTATAGTTTCTGCTATAGTTTATGAGTATGATATTATATATATATTCATCATCAGAATCTTTTCGCATTCAGCAAAATTAGGAAGATTCACAGTACACCATCACTACACTGCCTGAATGAGTTGTTCAAATTTATTGCCTTTTATTCTGTCAACCGTCCTAACTTTGGACAGCCTTGCTAACTTTAGACACTGTAATAAACAGACTTGTCTGGTAAGCAAAATGTACATAACCAAGTCACAACAAATACTAAAATAATAGATTAAGCAGATAAAAGATGTTGAAACGCAATAATTGTGAAGAATTACTGGTTATATTAATAATGCAAAGAACTTTTTTATGATTTTATTTTTTTACAAAAATTCCATACCCCTAGCGTATCTTTGAAACAAATAACTTTGCCAGAATTCAATCATCTTGCACGATAATGTGTCACAAACTCAAAATGGCACTTTATAGGATTCTTGTTTTGCTTCTGTTTTTCACAAAATATCACCTCATTCCCAGGACTTTTACTGATATTTAGTAGTATTCACAGAAACAAATGGAACACACAAATGCTAGAGAAAGAACATACACGAAATTAAACCGCGTATCTAATTAAGACGGTCAAATTTCAGCCGCACATTAATTAAGCCGCAATGTACATAAGTTGTGAAAAAATGTGTAAGACGCACCTAAAGAAAAATTAGTTGATAAACAAAAACGGATAAATTCATTTTTTGCAATGAAAGGATTCTCTTGCTCATGAAAAATTACACGTAACGACCAAGTAAAGAATGTTCACCCACATGTGATGGCTTTCGATGGCTAGGATGATATCAGCTGATCGAAATTCAGAAATGATTATCTTGTTGCCAACTTTTGTATCAAAGAAGCTAAAAATTTTTTTAATTATCTCAAAATGGATAGGTTTCAATGTTGTCAGTCGTGGTTATGAGTGTTGATCAAGCCGCAATATTGTAGGCCGTGCTAAAAATTAAGCCGCATTTAATGAAGACTATTTCTATGCTGTGCGGCTTAATTAAGTACGCGGTTTAATTTCGTGTAATAAGGTATTTGTTGATCTGCAGAAAATTGAAAAGTGAAAAGGGACCTTCTTAAGAGTCTTCTAAAAATCCCAACAGACACTATAACTTTCAGATAATACGGGGAAAGACGAAGTAGGAAAATGTGAGCAGGATGTGGAAAGCAATGTCATATACATCACGATAAATATGTGCAAAGTCTGTGTAAATTCTATGGATCTGATGTTTAGATAGAGCCTTAATAAATCACGTACGTAATCACATTGCAAAGCTCACATAAGTTTTGGATTTAGTTTAATTGACAGTGCAGTATTGATTATTATTGGTGTGGTTTGTATATTGCGGATATGTTTTTTGTGTCCGAGGTTAGGAAGGATGTCCGAAGTTAGAGCGATCAACGGTATACATATATAATCAGTTTCAAGTATTAGGCACAGATATCTGCAAGTATAAATATAAAAAATTCCAGCTTTATACAAAACACAGTATGCATATATATATATCTCAAATGAGCTTCAAACAAGGCAGAAAAACCCAAAAGTAGACCGGTCTGCTAGATGCGAAGATGATTAGATGCGAAGGGAATTTGTCAGTTGTCTGCATAGTAGAATATTCCCTCTGCACGAGAGGATTATATTATATAATATTTCCATCATCTCAAATCCTTTTTTTTTCTTGTTCATCAAAATTTCACTAAAAAACTGCAAAATAGAAGTGCTACCACAAGAATAGAATTACGATAGAATAATTCAGAATAATTCTCAGCACACCTAGTCTTCCCTAAAGGTATATATGTGAGCTAAGAAAACAATTTCAATCATTGACATATATATATAAAAATAATTATGCAACTTGCCTGACTTTTTCTTCCTCCTCAATAAATTTCTCTCCTATCCAATTGGGGATCATAGTTGTAAACGTCTTGATTCAATATGCTTCAATGTAATTGTAATGTAAATAAAACCAATTTGACTAATTTTACCCTGCAGTAGTGTTTCGCTCCCAAGATGGCCTACGTTATAATTAAGGGTGGCAAGAGGGCGCATTAAAACGATTAATTCATTTATTCATTTGGGTGAAATGACCCCCTTTGCATTGCAATACATAACAGTTAGTTACATACTAGCGATATATCTACCAAAAATAAATGTTGTGCTTTGAACTTTCTTATTTTGAACTGAAAAACTGAAATTTAGCAATAACGGGCGCTTAATCAGGGCGTGAAGAACTGCGATCTTACTAACTGACGGACTGACAGACACGGGGAAATGAAAGATCAGCTACCTTTGGCGCTGACCAATAACAAATTAAAACATCTTGCAATGATCAAAATCTTTGTTTACTTTTTTTTTGCAATATTGAGAATTTCGTTCGTAAATAGGAACATTGGCAGTAGTGTATAAAGAATATGGTTTATATCGCGCTATACTAATCCGCGTGCGTGTGTAACACATTTAACTTAGAGAGTGATGGTTTTTTTCAAAATTTACGGTCAAAATCTTCTTAATCATGGTCATATAGCAGTAGTTAGTCCATTCGCCAATGGGCTTATATGCCCAAATAAAAAGGCCGAAATGAAACCGTTTCCTACTGCATCAAAATGAGGGAACGGTGGTTTTACAAAAGGATCTTATATATGGGGAAGCCCCGGCGCTGATCGTTTTTATTGGCTAATAAAGGAAAACTCTTGAAATGCGCTATTTTGATTGGCTGAAAAATTCATAGCAACAGAGTCCGTTGATAAGGTTTTTCATTTCTGCTGCTCTTTTGAAGAAGAAACGGGAAAGTTTTATATATATTTAAAACTTTTATTCTTATACTTTTACTGTTATTGTATTGTATTGTAGATCATGTGTAAGTGAGTATCAAGTATTACTATTCAGACGTGCAGTGCAAAGTGCAAAGTGCAGTGAAATTTGTTTAAAAATGGCTGCAGAAAAGATGATGTTTATTTTGTTACATTCACGACGATCTTTTGATGGGAAGTTTGGTGGGTTTATTTACGTAATTTAGGTATATAAAAGACATTATTAACGGGAGATTTACATAAAAAACGACATAATAACAGTGCTGGGAAACTTAGAAGCCAGTGTTTTTGTCTTTGAGTGTTGTAAAAATGGCAGACAAATTTCAGTAACGAAGAAATAGAGAGTAGGAGCAAGGACATTTTATGTGTTTGCAGTAGAAAAGTATGCTGGCTAAAAGTGTTATAAAAAGTGATATTAATATTTGTTTACAGGTATGAATATAGAAAGTAAACAGTTTAGAAGTGTTTGAAAATGGCTGCAGAAGATAATCAATGTGTTGTTGTTTACAAACATGATGATGATGTGAATTGGTTTTGAAAGGTATCCTCTTATGTTTGAAGTTAAACCAAAGTTAAAATATCATATATCTATTTAGTTATAACACAGTTAGTATGCTGAATAAATAAAGAATGCAGGGTTGTTTAGTTGTGTTTTGAATTAGCCAGCAGAGGAGATTTTACCCTGTTTTTAAAAATGGTTCCACAGAATGTTTTCAGTTGTTAAAAATTCTTTAGCTATACAAATTTCTGTCTTTATGTTTGTGTTTTTAATTATTATTTTTAAGGTAAATTTGTTCTCGAACATTTTTTTAGTTTGAATTTTTTCTTTCAATATCTACATAATAATACGATTAGGTTTTCTGTAATATCAATATGCATTCGAAATCTTTTTTTCTTTTAGAAAAGCAAAATAAAAAATACATTACAATAGATAAATGAAACTCATGGTTTGATATCATGATGTCGATGGTTGGTCAATAACAGATTATCCATTTAAAAAATTCTGAAAAAAAAACACACCGTTAGAAGGAATAGATTTGTTTTCAATTCGCATATTTGTAATGTTATTCAATGTTTGCTTTTGTATGGCTGGGTATATAGTTCTGTGTTATGTATTGCTGTGTTTTACGCTTAAGTTATGATATACTTCTTTTATTCTGCATATACAATATTATATACTTTACTTACTTACTATTTGTTTATGTGTTATATCTTCTGCATGTAAAAGCAGACTGTAGTAGGGTATTTTAATTGTTTTGTTTTTTATTTCAATATTGTTATAGCATGATTAGGTTTTCCATATTATTATTTGAAATGTTATTTTTTTAGGCAATAATAAAAAAGCATAAACCATTAAAGAAATGAAACTCATGGTTTTAATCATGATGTTGATGGTTTTGGGAAGAACAGACTATAATCATTTCAAAAATGCATTAATGATTGCAGTCCAGTAACAAGCACATGTGAAACAGTTGGAAGGTATCAATTTGTTTTTATTTAACATTTTGTAATGTTATTCAATGTTTGCTTTTGTATGTCTGGGTAAACAGATCTGTGTTATATATATATTGCCATTTTTTTTTTACATTAAAGTTACTTCTCTTTTGCGTATAAATATATCTTCTGGGCCATATTTGCTATTTGTTTCTGTTCTAAAAATCTTCTGAATGTAAGAAAGGAATTAAAAAATTAATGCCTGTAAAAAACTTCTACACAAGTCAAATTCTGCGACACAACGCAAGCTGAACATGGGTGGCGAGCGACGACGCCCTGGCGGCTAGTCTACTTATACTAATCCGCGTGTGTGCATACCACTTTTATTTTAGAGAGTGTTGTATTTTTGTTTTTTTAATGGTCAAAATCTTCTTAATCGTGGTCAACTTTCGCGAGAGAAACTTTCGCGAGGTCAAAAATTCGCGAAATGTTTTGGATAAACTTTCGCGAATTGGAAAAGTCGCAAAATTTCGCGAGATAAACTTTCGCGAATGAAGAAATTGATCAATTTTCGCGAGATAAACTTTTGCGAATGAAGGAATTTTTTGAAATAATTTAGGACAGTTTTAAGGAAACAAAGGAATTTTCTAAGCAGAAAACTGACAAAATGCATGCATTCGAATCTGTATTTTTCGTTTACTACAAATAAAATGAAGATAAAATGAGTTTAAAAACTACAAAGATTGTTCGTCGTCAAGTTCGTTGAAAACGTCATCAAAAACATTTCTAGCACCTGGTCCCCACTCCTCATCGTCGCCGCCATTGTCATTCATACTAAAGAAACCGCGAATCGGAGATAATATACTGCAGGGAAAGGAATCAACTGATATTGTCATTATCGACGACTGAAAAACATTTTTTACATAAATGATATTTGACAGCGTCTATTATATCTGTATATCAAAATATGACTGATTTGTTACAAGAAAAAAAATGTTTTCAAGAAAATCAAATTGGCAAATCTTTCCCTCCTTTATTATATACATAGGTTTTGAAATAGATCTCCGACATTTTGGTAGCTTTAAAATTTAAAAAATTGCAAAAAAAATCGAAATTTTACTAGATAAACTTTCGCGATTTGGAAATAAGAGCAAAATTTCGCGAGATAAACTTTCGCGAATGAGTGATTTTAAATTTTTCGCGGGATAAACTTTCGCGAAAAAGGGTGAAATTCGCGAAATTCGCGAAAGTTTCTCTCGCGAAAGTTTCTCCGATTAAAGTAATTGACGATTAGTATAATAGCACGCGGCGTGACGTCAGTTATTTTTGTCGTATCACGGGGGAGCCATTGCATTGCATCCCCAATCGAACGCGGCGTTTTTGGGGAAATATCTCGAGAACCAATAGCGATAACTGACGTTTTTTAGGGTTGGTGGCACGGGTGATGGGGTGACGCAACATTTGGGCGTAAATTTTATTTGGTACTGCGGATATGACGTCATCAAAACCTTTGATCGACGATATCTCCGCAACGGTTGGTCGTAGCGAAACGATCCCATACATTTTTTTGCTCAGTTTTTCAAGCTCTACAGCATGGGTACACTTTCCATTTCCAATTCAGTAATTAAAATTTTCGTCACGGGGTACACCCACGGGAACGCGTCGTATTTCTGCGGATTCCTTTCGAAATTAAAGTCGTAAAAAACTTTTACGCAAGAAACTAGTCTACTTATACTAATCCGCGTGCGTGTGTATCACATTTAACTTAGTGAGTGTTTTGTTTTTGTTTTTTTAATGGTCAAAAACTTCTTTATCGTGGTCATGTAGCGGCAGTTCGGCCACGCACGACACATTCACGATTAGTATAATAGCACGTGACGTCAGTTTTTTTATGATCACGGGGAATCATTGCATTGCATCCCCAATCGAACGCGACGTTTTTGGGGAAATATCTCGGGAACCAATGGGGATAACTGACGTTTTTGGGGTCCACGATACGGGTGACGGGGTGACGCAACATTTAGGCCTAAATTTTATTCGGTACTGCGGCTATGACGTCATCAAAATCTTTGATTGACAATATCTCTGAAACGGTTGGTCGTAGCGAAACGATCCCATACATTTTTTTGCTCAGTTTTTCAAGCTCTACAACATGGTTACACTTATCATTGCCAATTCTTAATTTTATTTTTTCAGAAGTGGACGCATGCTGAACATGGGTGGCGAGCGACGCGGCCTTGGCGGCTAGTCTTATTATACTAATTTGCAATTGTGCATCCCACTTTTATTTTAGAGAGTGACATATTTGGTTTTATTTTACGGTCATCATGCTCTTAAGTGCGCGTAAAACCACGTAGATGCGAGAGACACTTTTTTCACGATTATTCCAAAAGCACGCGGCATCATTTGACGTCAGATGTTTTTATGATCACGGGGAATCATTGCATTGCATCCCCAATCGAACGCGACGTTTTTGGGGAAATATCTCGAGAACCAATGAGGTTAACTGACGTTTTTTGGGGTCCGCGATACGGGTGACGGGGTGACGCAACATTTGGGCCTAAATTTTTTTGGTACTACGGGTATGACGTCATCAAAATCTTTGATTGACGATATCTCTGGAACGGTTGGTCGTAGCGAAACGATCCCATACATTTTTTGATCAGTTTCTCGAGCTCTACAACATGGGCAAATTTGTCATTGCCAATTTTTCATTTTATTTTTCGTGAACTGGATGCATGTTGAACATGAGTGGCGAGCGACGCCGCCTTGGCGGCTATCTTATCATACTAATTCGCAATAGTGTGTCACACTTTTATTTTAGAGAGTGATATTATTAGTTTTATTTTACGGTCATCGTCCTCTTATGTGTGCCTAAAACCACGTAGAGGCGAGAGACACTTTTTTCACGATCATTCCAAAACACGTGGCATCATTTGACGTCAGTTTTTTATGATCACGGAGAATCATTGCATTGCATCCCCAATCGAACGCGACGTTTTTGTGGAAATATCTCGAGAACCAATAGGGATAACTGACGTTTTTTTGGGTCCGCGATACGGGCTATAGGGTGACGCAACATTTGGGCCTAAATTGTATTTGGTACTGCGGCTATGACGTCATCAATATATTTGATCGACGATATCTCTGCAACGGATGGTCGTAGCCAAACGATCCCATACATTTTCTTGATCAGTTTTTGGAGCTCTACAACATGGGCACACTTATCATTGCCAATTCTTCATTTTATTTTTCGTGAACTGGACGCATGCTGAACATGGGTGGCGAGCGACGCCGCCTTGGCGGCTAGTCTATATTCTAATACGCGCTGTGCGTACCACTTTTTTCACGCTTTCACTCTCTAAAATTTCGGGTCGTTTTTGCGGTCACTTATTCATAATGGAGTGTCAGACCACGGCGGTTAATATTTTTCTACGGTTAGTATAGGGGAAAACATTGCATTGCATTTAATCGTTTCAAATGTTTTGATTATTCGTGAGATCAAACAATAGACAACAATGAAAGTATTGCGCGAAGATTTATTAATGTTTTTTGGGTAAGTACGCTTTAGAACTTTTTTGTTTATTTGTTTTATTTTTTCTTATAGTACTAATAGGGTTTCTGCGTCATTACTTTTGAAAAGTAAATGAATATCATGGTTTTTAATCATGACACTCTGGGTTCGTAAAGAAAATCGCAATTGTTTTTAATTCACATTTTGACACTTTTACGACTTTCGCGTTTGGCTTTTATTAACATTGGGGTGTGGATTCCATGAACAGCTACAGCGATTTTAATCTTTTTGTTGTTTGCCTGTACGCACAATTTATTTTTACTACTGCATATACACTGCATATATACTGCATATAAGATTTATTATGAATATTTTGATGTGTTTCAGATCTTCTGATTCACAAGTTTTTCTGTTCATAACTCCAGTGATGAACTAAATATGCTTTAGCCGGAATAAGTTAAAAGAGCGAAGAGTGTTTTTTTCTGACGTTAGATATTTTTAATCATGGGGAACCATTGCATTGCATCTTCAATTTATTTTACAGAGTGAAAAATGTAAAAAGTGAAAAAAGTGGATGCACAGCGCGTATTTTTATTTTTGATGAATTAAAACCCATGTTCTATACGCTGTTCCACACGGATACTACATTCTATACATTCTACATTCCAAACAATTGAGGAACTTTATCATACTAAAATTCATTATAATAAGCCTTTCTCTCTGTTCAGTTCACATCGATTAAAACCTGTAAAAAAATTTTACACGGGCTACTAGTACATATGTAATCACTGTGATATCTGATCGATGTAAGTTTAATATCATTTCTTATCCCCAAAATAAAGGGTGTTTTATGTCATTCAGATGTAATTAAGTTTATCGGTGGTGCACACATACAATATTGTTTCATATAGGGTTTTAATGTAATTTTATGTTTTAAAAATCATTCAACCTATTTTTCGAATTACATAAAAAATTTTCATAAACAGGATATGAATGTTAACTTAGATCAAGAGCATTTGTAAATGCATGCCATATTTCTAATCCAACTAAAACAGAAACTTCTGATTTCAGTTATAATGTTGATTTTGGTCTATGTTGATGTATTTTGCATGACCACAATCTGCGTGCCTTTTCGTGCTTGTGATTTTGGAAGTCTGCTAGGAAAATTAACACCAAGTATCAAAGTCAGAAATTCAGAACTTTTAGTGTTTATGAGTTACGTGCATATACATTGTGATATATATCTGAAAGGATAAATATATGCTTGATATTGTTTCAAATGAGGAATATTTAATGTCATTCAGATGTAATCCAGCTTATAGGCAGTATATACATTATAAATCTCACAAAGTGTCAATTATCCTTCTTGACAATGTCCTGGGGAGTAAATGATTAGAAATGTGATGTTTTATTTTGCAAATCATATAATCTTTTTCACATTTCAAGTAAGTCATATATGGTCTTTTATTTTTCATACTTTTTGTAAAAATCCTTTTACCAGTTAGGGCATCTTGTTTTTGATTATAACAGCGGTACGTTGTATCATAGTGCGTGTGTAAGAGTTACATTCATTTAGAAGACGTTTAAGCTGAAAATGCGCATTTATTTATTCCCATCACTTCGATAAGGTCAAAAATCTGTGCGTTCCATCATGGTAAAACACGCACGTTTTCAATTGTAATAAAAATGTATGACGTCTCAGTGACGTTGTGGTGAAGTCGTAGAAGAATCTTTCCTTTCGTAATAATAATGCCAGGACGTGGTCGTATGACGTGTCGTCGCAGAAGACTCTCAGTGAAAAAGCTAGGCTATAAGGAGGTTACTTGATCACGTCCTTGCAACGTCACGGAATTGGCGTCGCCTTTTGTTGCAAATATAATCTTGTGATTACCTTCTCATAAACGTCTTATAAGGTCATCGTCCGACTTGGTTATGACGTCATAAGGACGTCATGGTGTTTTGTGGCCATGATTAAGGTGTGAGTAAGGGAAAAAATCATTGACTTTCCTGAAAAAATGTTTTTTCACAACAGGATGAAAGGAACTCTGAATTTTCCAATAGTGAAAATATTTTGTCAAGAAGTGGCTGGGAAGTCTGGTTATTTTCCAAAAACGTTGTATTATCGGCTCATTTGTACATTAAAGATCATGAAAATATAATACATATTGATCATGTTGCGTATTGATTCTTTCGTTTCAAAATTTCGTTTCATAAATAATTAATTAGTTCACGCACATAAAGAAAAATCTTTGAAGCTCTTTTTTTCAGTATTTATTTATTTACGTATTTGGTATTGTTTTACGTGGCTAGCCTCACTCAGTTGCTATTGCATCTGCTTTCCAGGAGGGGCCACGGCTTAGGTTGGAGGCTCCGAAGTATTTGACACTCTGATGAGTGACACAAACCCAACCAAGTGCTCTTCTGGATGACCTCCTGTAACACCCGATGTATCATCTACCCAATTTCCCTCACATGGCATGGGTCGACCCGGCGCTATGGTACATTCACTCGCGCATTGTGAATCGCCGCCAAGGGGAATTGAACCCCGACCTCTCGCATGAATTACGAGAGTGATAACCACTATATTACCACTTTACTATTCATTTTTCGTGTTAGAGCCACTTATGTTTGATTTTCCATTTTTTACAAAACTAAAAAAGCTCGTATTTTGAGATTTGGCTTACTGGGGAGCTAAAGGATAGATCTAAAAACGCTTTTTTTGTATCTTTTAAGTTTGAACAGAACAGGAGTTATACGCTTGTAAGCGAAAAAAATGAAAACAAAAAACAAGGTTTTAGAGAAACTGAAAATAACTCTGAAAATACTTTATTTGAGTAAAAACAAAAAAGGATTTTTCACTCTATGTCTTGTGATCACAAAAGTGCAAAACACACAAGTCAAACTTAACTCGTTTTGTAAAAGGAGCTACGTTTGTACAACAAGGTTCATTTTCTTTGGCTCACTCTAAAATTTAAAATTTTTAGTTTACCTCAAAATGTTTAACATGAGCTTTTAGAGATGTAAATAAGCTTTCCAAAAAGGTATCATACTTGATATAAACTTACTCCTGTCAAAAGGATTAATTAAAAAACAAAAACACGTTTTTTCCCTTACTCAAACCTTAAGCAAATTTTTAATAAAAATAATGTCAGGACGTGGTCGTATGAAGTCTAAGTGACGTCTTAGTGACGTCGCAGAAGACTTTTAATGAAACAGCTAGGATTTGAGGAGGTTACTTGATGACATCCTTTCGACGTCACGGAATTGACGTTATCAGGCCCTTCTCATAACGTCTCATGAGATCATCGTCATAAGGACGTCATGGTGTTTGGCGGGAGATATCAATTTGTTTTTAATCAATATTTTCATGTTAACTCGTTATATAGTGGAATGTTGTATGCCTGAATCTATAGTTTTGCATTAGTTTTCCTAGTTTCTAACAAGCACCTGGGCGCTTATTTAAGATTTTGGACGTATCGTTCTAACTGTAATAAGCGCTCGGTCGCTTTATTAGAACAGGTGCGCTTATAAAATTATTTTCGGATTAAGATTGCCGCTTATTAGAGGGGAGCGCTTAAAAGAGGGGGCGTTAAAGATGACTTTTATGTAAAAGTGACTTTTTACTTTCCGTGTATTTTTTGGTCAATATTAGGGCATCTTAAGCATTGCATTGTTTCAATTTCAGTTTGATGTTTGGTGTTTGGTCGTGTTTTAAGTCTCTAGGGTAATAAAATATTTTAGAAACTTTTTACACAGTTCAGCTCAGGAATTAATAATGTAAAAACTTTACATGTGTTATAATGCGTATATCTATTTATACCAATAATGAAGTGCGATGTTACTTACTTTCATGTGTCAGGGTATATAGTTTTGTATATAACTGTATAGTCTCTCTGCTGTTCAGCTCACATTTATTGAAACCGGGAAAAAAATTTACCCAGGATAATTGTATCTATATTCTAATACTTGCTGTGCATCCACTTTTTTTCACCTCACCTAATGATCCCGTAAATTGTTTTGGCATATTTCTTTGCATTCAGCAATACATCTAAATCTCTATAATCGACTTTTTATTAGGTTTCGGATTTAGGGTAAAGTTAAGTGAGTAAGTAAGTAGGTAAGTAACGGGAGTTTTTAGTCCTTGGGCTTCCATCCGTAATGGTTGGTTCTTCCGCCCGCCGACTTGCAACTGTTAGTTGACTTAATAGTTTACTGTGCTTACTACACTAATACAATTGTTCGTCATTCTGTAATTTCATTTTTCAACACCACTTTTCAAGACTTAATGATCAGTATCAAAACCCGTAAAAATTTTACACGGGATCCTTGTTCAAAATATTCTGAAGAATGTAGTTTAAATCAAACTAGAGGGTATCAATTTCAAGGTTTTCTTAGCATTTGACTTTTCCATGCAGGATGCTCCTATAATCGCAGATTTTCAGATTAGCATAGCAATGAAAGTACCTTTATTACTTACTCTGAGAGCATCCATATAATTCAATCCTCATGCAAACTTGTCTAAATGGTATTGCTGAAAATGTAATTTTCACTTTCTTTGCTGTCAAAGGATTGTCTTGAAACCAGTAACGGTAAGTATATTTACTACCAGGATATGCAAATGTGAATGGCTAGAAATAAAAAAGGTTTACATAGTTACATAGTTTACATATTTGTAAATCTTTATGAATTACCTTATCTGCAGTTCAAAATTATTTGACCAAACAAAGGAAAATGAAACCTTAATTTTTCAGCTAACGCTATTTTTATCATGATATCAGTATTACGCAAGATCTTTACATGATAAGCAAAACACCAACCTTATCATCCCGTTTGAATGCTTGCATTGTTTTGTCTCGTTTTGTGGCAAGATATTGTATAAAGAGGTGTTTTGTGCTTCCATCGTTTCCTTGTAAAGCTAAACCAGTTATAGTCATCGGCTTACCAAAGTCAATCTCAACATATCTATGTACATCACGATCGTTTGAACACCATTGTTTATCGCTGTTTAATCCAATTTTAATCCAAGGATTCCTGAAGTCGTCAGTGGATTTTTTTACTTGACTCTGAATATCGATTACACCATTCTCAAGACCCAGAGGTAGCATGCAACTATTGATATCTAAAAACGATATATATCCCTTTAGGATAAAAATGACTTTACACGTGATCTGATGAAGTAGAAATGCTCATTCTTATAGGTTTCAAAGCAGAATGTTTGCTTCGCTACCTCAATTTCCATCAGATAAGAAACAGTTACTACCTCCTAAAGTTGTAGCATTCATCATCAAGCTTTTTATCACACTGCCATTAATCATATGAGCTTCAACCTATGTGTGATTTGAAAAGATCAAAAAACATTTGAACTACGATAAATACTCAATTTTTTCAAAAAGCATCACGCTTATAAGCATCACTTGGCAGAAACATAATGTCACCCATAGAAATACCCGATATACTTTAAGTGGATAAAATTTCCCGTGGATTAAATCTCGCGGTGTATTCGATTTTTACAAAAAACCACGAAATTAAATCCACGCTAAATTGAATTTTGAAAAACTTATTTTTTTTGAGTTTTTCAAAGGTTTAGAGTAAAACGGACATAATTTTCAAATATTCTTTTTCTGTTTACATGATAAGCATGACAAAGACTATAAACAATTTTTAATGAATTTCCATTATAGGGATTTTTTACAAATGACGTCAACCATTTTTAAAATCTTCACAATGTAATTTTAATTTCTTAAGATGCAGTATTACAAAAGAAGAAATTTTATTGAGAAGTATAATTTAAGTGTCGATTTAAAATGTCAAGCTTATTTGACGTTCAAATAAGTTTGACTGATGTTCCTAAAACAAAGTCAATTCACAGATGCAAAGTGAATGAACCCAGCATAATTATTTGAGTTCATATCGTAGTTTGAAACCACGACTTCAAAAACGCATCTTAAAATAATTTATGTTTTATTCATGAAACTGACTACTCAGTGGAAAATATAGAACGAAAAGAAAAACAAACCCACAATCAACCTTATGACGTACAGCTTCAAATGTTAGTAAAAATGACTCACGTGACATTGGTATGTTGTCAGTATTGCTAAGTTGTAAACGGTTCCTTTATTGGTAGTAGCAGGTACGTTTGATAACAGTATCTCCCTGCCAGCCTTGCGAGAGCATTCGATGGTGTAGTTTGAGATTGCAATATTTAAATCTTGTTTCCATGAGAACGTGAGGCTTGTTGGATTTCTTGCAGTTAATTGCAAGGTAAACGTTAAATTGGAAACTGAAACTGAAAGTAGTTGTAACAATAGGTTTCTTCAAAGTTTTCAGTTCAAAAATGCGAACATTTCTTACAAGTGAACTTCTTCATTTTTCAATCGGCTACACATAGAGACATATAACGTAAGATAGCTCATACAGTTAATTATTATATGAAAACATCAGCAAAATAAACAAATGAAAAACAAAACAAAAGTTATAAAACATAAACAACTCTCTCTTGTCCCATTACTATTGCTAGGCAAACAGACAGATTCTATTTATCACATATTTTGCTCACACAAAGTTCCAACAAATTCCAAGAAATCCTGAGTAAATGTTAAGACAGACCTGTAATCAACAAATACTGTACTTGAAGACGAACGAACCTTTCTAAGCATGCATTGCAGAAACAGTTGTACACCCATTCCGTTCCAAGCAAACGAACCAAAATTGAGACAAACATAAAAACTTTTAAAAGTAGAAATGGCGTTTCTACGGATTGATACAATCAAGATAAGATAATGTAGTAAATATAAAGTTCTCATTTTTAAAAATTGAAGCTTCTGAATTTGGTATTTGTTAGTTTCAAGCGTGTCTTTTATTTTACTTGGAGTGCGCAGTTGCCAGCATGTTTTTTATTGATAGGGACATGTGACACGTTTTTATTTATTTTTTTTTTTGTTTATACGTGTGTTTATGTGTTTATGTGTGTGTGTTTATGTGTGCAGTTTCCATTGCATCGCAGTTTGCTTAAAAGAACAAGACTTGGATGACTAAAATTTCGCTACAGCGCATTCCTACAATGTTCTAACAAAGATATTCTTTTTACAGCACTGTAAAATGCAATAATTGACAACGGTAGCAGTAATTCAACTCACATTATCCAAAACAAATAGATATAAACTTTTCCTCTGAAATTTGGCCGGAAGACTTCTGGACATATTTACTCTCAACTATGACGAAACAATATGACAAGAAGGCTGTCAAATTCGACATTAGCACCTTTCAATTGTGGTTTCTGTAAAGTTTTAAGAAAATTGGAGAACTTTCGAAATTTGATCTAAGTATTGCCCGTATTGCCCAATTTTGGTCATATATGACAAAATGACTGTCAGATTCGAAACCATCAGCTTTCAGTTTAGGTTTGTGCAAACTTATAAGGAAATTGGAGTACTTTCGAAATTTTGCCCGAATTACCCAATTTCGGTTAAATCTGAAAAACCGATTTTCAAGTTTGAAAGCGGTACCTTTTAATTGTGGTTTTGCAAGTTTTTAAGAAAATTGGAGAACTTTCGAAATTTGGTCCAAATCAGTCAACCAAAAGTTAGAATAAATAAAAATATATTAGAATATTAGAATATTTTGTTACTAAGGTGTGTGAAAGAATCATTCAAACGTTCACTTTCAACTTTTTCTTATTTTCTCAACATGCTTACTTATAATTAAAAGATGCATTTAAAATGCAGAACCATCACTACGTATTGTCCTCAACAATACCATCTTAGATTTAAAATACAGCTATTTTCCAGCATGATTATATTCAGATTTCAAACAACGTTTTTTATGTTTCAAGTAGATTTAACTACTAGATTATGATTGCCAATTCTTTTTTTTTTTTTTTGTCTTCTGAAATTTTATCCTCGTTCCATATAAAGTCTTATTAAAATCAAATATTTTTCTTCACTTTATGAAATCTTTGCTTGCTTATGTGCATGATGTATCAGAATTTGAAACTGGAAAAATGATTCTTGTACATGTGCTGCATAGGTTACTGGAATATGACTTTAATTAACACATAATGCTGTTTGTATTTGTTATGAAGAAATTGTCTATTACTTGAAAATTTACCTGTTAAGCCTATAATACCAATAATTCATGCGTTCCTACGTGGAGTTTACTGGCGTTTACGGCTGTTTTTTCCCCTTTCTCTAACGTTCTTGCAATGTTGAGTGCTCGCCTGTTTTTTTCGCTTTCAGTATTAACAGTTCCCGAATTTGTAACCACGGAACGTTGTATTGTACTACCCTGCAAAGCTAAAAACCTTTTTTACTATATCACAGTTAAGTCTTTTCATGTCACTACTGATTTGATTTTATGTGAGCCAAATTGAAGTGGTTTATGTGTATACGTTTAAAAGCATTTATATATCTCAAGCCATGTTGAATTCGTCGCTTAAACTAAAAACAAAACTCAATTTTAAGCCAAGTTAGATTTTCTGAGCTTGAAATTATTTGGAGTTTAATACTTTGAAAAGAAAGACAATATCATATTAGTTCTTACCTCCAAACACTTCATGCAGCGGAAAAAATATTGTCAATACACCAAACCAATACATGTTTTGATAAATAAAAACACTGTCACCATAATTCGTTTAGTTTGGATCTACAATTTGACAAAAATAATGATAAACAAAAACCAGTTATTGCAATTTGTTATAATCAATATAGCCAGGGTGTAATATCATAAAGCAAATTGTTACATTGTAATCACTGAGACATGCACAGATAACTTTCTTTTTCCAGTTTTCCTTTTGCCGAAAGATTTTCATAGCATTTTGTTTGTAATGCAAATAACTTCCTTCTTTACGTGTGATTCTGTTTGTTTTTCTTTTCAAATAATAACGAATAGAGAGGACTTCGTGGTAAAAATAGTGGTGTAGTGCTAAAACTATTGTTTCAGTTATGCTTTAGTAGTCAGCACGATCATGTAGCAGATATCTTTCATTTACGCTTGTCGGCCAATCCTTCTGTTTGTCTTTGTGTTAAGTCACAGATCCTTACGGTGCGTTCCAGCCCCCATCACTTATCAGTGAAAAATTATCCGCGATTATCCGGAATAAACAAAAGTACCTTATCAGTAAAAAATCCGTTGGTAAAAGGTGACCAATTTTTTCCTTACCGACAAATTTTTTTTTACTGACAAATAAATTTTACAAATTGATTTAAAAAATGATTTAATTTTTATCAAATGCTTCCCAAAATATTTTTATTTGGACAGTATTTTTCATTTTGTACCTTAAGATACCTCCGGCTGCTTATATTTTCTTATATTTTTGCTTAAAGAACATGAATCACAAGGTTGAGAAAAAGATGCATCAATAGTATTTTTGTGAGATAACGTTTTATGATATCTTTTATATGGAGCCAGGCAAACTGATTTCGTCGGCAAAAGGTGACGAATTTTTACCTAGATGACGAATATTACCGACGCAACTTTTTTAATTTGCAAGAAAAAGGGCGATTTTGACATCCATTTTATCCATTCCAGTGCTTTCGAGTTTTCGTCAGCTTTATTTCTGAAAATATGAGCCCCCATCTTTTCAAGTTACGAAAGTACAAGCAATTTATACCACATGTGAAGAAAAAATACCGCCCAACAATATTCACAACCTACTTTCTCTTTCCCCTTTTGCGATATTTTTTATGAAGATTTTGTTTTCAAGCCAATTTGTAATTATAATATAATTATAAATATAATTGTGACGGTTTATGGGAAAAGGATAACAAGCGAAAAAGCGATTTGAAGCACTTAATCGCTTTTCCACTTCACAGAATCGCTTTTCCGCTTCACAGAATCGCTTTTCCGCTTCACATGAATCGCTTTTTCGCTTCACATGAATCGCTTTTTCGTTCACATGAATCACTTTTCCGCTTCACATGAATCGATTTTCTGCTTCACATGAATCGCTTTTCCGATTCTAATGAATCGCTTTTTTGATTCTATATCACTCACTCAAGTGTTGATTAAAATTCTGATAAACATTCCCCCAAGGAATATACCAAAATAACCATCGAACAACTCGAAAAAGAATTATAAGGGACGGTTCCTATTGGCAATAGCTTTAAAACAAACTTTTTTTGTCTTTTTTCTTAAACTGAATGTGAACCACGTTCATTTCACATAACAGCCGTAGAACAACTTAAACAAAAAAGAATTATAGCAGACGGTTTCCATTTGTAGCAACTTGAGAATAAACTGTTGTTTCCTTAATCTCTAACTGAATAAGAACCAGGTAATCAGTTCAGTATTAAACACTAACGCGTGCTACCTGTAATTATTGAGGCCCGGAAAACCCGAGTTATGAAATCGAGTTATAAAGTCGAGTTATGAACTATGACGTCATCATTCGAGTTATTAACTCGAAATTTTTAATTTTCTGTATTCTTTTGAGTTAATAACTCGAAAATATAATTGTCGCTTTTACAACTCGAGTTATTAACTCGAAATTAAAAAAGCCAAATTTTGAATTCGAGTTAATAGCTCGAAGTTAATTTTTCAAATAAATCAAATCGAGTTACTAACTCGATAGTATTATATCGCTTTAAAGGAATCGAGTTATTAAAGTTCTCAAAAATTTCTTACGATTTATCGTGTGTGCTTGATTTTCAGAATATTTTTGAAATATGGCAAGGGATATTTTCGAAAGTTCACTGGGAATGGTGTGGGTTTTTAAAAAAAGGCAAAGTAGGCCAAATTTGAGGCAAATTTTGACAATCGTTCAATTTAACGAAAATTTAATAGTTTGTACTGCTGATTTCAAATATGAAGGTCAAATTGTGGATAAGGTCAAATTAGGCCAAACTTGGACCAAATTTTGAAAATTGTTCAATTCTAATGAAGATTTAATAGAGGAATGACTTTGTACTGTTGATTTCGAATTTGAAGGTCAACTTGTGCATAAGGCCAAATTAGGCCAAATTTGGACCAAATTTTGAAAATTGTTCAACTGTAATGAAAATTTGCACACGGAGCAATTTTATAGCAAAAGTTTTGATTTACATTAGTGCAGAAACGGCATCAAAATTAATCAGTTGAGCAAGTCGATGAATATATGTTAATCCTAATGATAATGCAGTCCTGATAATATTTTTAACTACAGCTGTACCATGTCACCTATGACATATTTTTCTATTGATCTTACTCTTGCTGTATTGTGATAGCTGAAAACTCCAAGAATAAAAAGTTGCCGAAGTGAGAAAATAGATTCTATATTTCTATATGAATTTAATTTAGGTGTTAAGACTAGTGTTTTGCACGTGCATTTTATAATCTTGAGGTAAAATCATTTTAATTCTAACAGAATGTGTTTGTCGAAATATTACTACGTGATTTTTGTATCAGCAAAGATGGATGAGAAATTTGAAACCACCTTTTCTAGACTGAAGAATAACGAATTTCGGAAAGTGTTTGCGCCATTTTCAGTTACCGAAAAAACTTTTAAAAAAATTTGGTCTAAATTTGGCCTAATTTGGCCTTATGCACAAGTTGACCTTCAAATTCGAAATCAACAGTACAAAGTCATTCCTCTATTAAATCTTCATTAGAATTGAACAATTTTCAAAATTTGGTCCAAGTTTGGCCTAATTTGACCTTATCCACAATTTGACCTTCATATTTGAAATCAGCAGTACAAACTATTAAATTTTCGTTAAATTGAACGATTGTCAAAATTTGCCACAAATTTGGCCTACTTTGCCTTTTTTTAAAAACTCACACCATTCCCAGTAAACTTTTGAAAATATCCCTTGCCATATTTCAAAAATATTCTGAAAATCAAGCACACACGATAAATCGTAAGAAATTTTTGAAAACTTTAATAACTCGATTCCTTTAAAGCGATATAATACTATCGAGTTAGTAACTCGATTTGATTTATTTGAAAAATTAACTTCGAGTTATTCACTCGAATTCAAAATTTGGCTTTTTTAATTTCGAGTTAATACCTCGAGTTGTAAAAGCGACAATTATATTTTCGAGTTATTAACTCGAAAGAATATAGAAAATTAAAAATTTCGAGTTAATAACTCGAATTATGACGTCATAGTTCATAACTCGACTTTATAACTCGATTTCATAACTTGGGTTTTTCCGGGCCTCGTAACCGTCACATTGAGTTTTCAAAATAATGCTGAAGTCGCGATAACAACAACATCTTTTGAGAGTGTAAACATCTTTATCAATAAAAAAATGTTTTTCATGAACTTTTTATTTTTATTTGGCAAAATAGCAATTAGATATAATACACCCGATTATCTTTCAACTTCGAAAACTGGCGCATGGGAATATGAAAAATATAAACATACACAGCAGACGTTGAATGAACGAAACGTAGTGAGTAGGTGAATCCTACTTTTCATATTCTAAGAAAATACCATTACTTTTTTTATTTATATCGTTTGGCATCAAAATCCCTTGGATGGTCACATACATGAAACATGGAATCTACGATGTAAACAATCTTATTACGGTGATAGCAACGATTTTAAGTTTTTGTTTACATTAATTTTCTTTATTCTCTCTTGGCGTACATTTGTCTTTAAAATATATTTTGCAGCTCATGCAAGTATTTTTCTTTTGTTATAAATTCTGGTTATTAATTAAGCTACGTTTACATTAGCGAAAGACCCAATCACGTCCTTTCTCTAGTATTCGTCCGTTTCTTTCCGCATTAAATTTTCCAAAAGTGGAAAACAGCCTTTAGTCTAAAAATAAAATCTTTTTTTAGTTTTTGTATCTATTCATATTATTGCGCCAGTTTATAACACCGTTTTTCACCATTTGGTTCTTGCTTACGAATTAATTTTTTTTTGGATTTCTGCGTAAGCAAGAAATACTTTACGATCGTCCGTGTTTTTCTGAATTTTTTTTTTTTTCATCTTACTGTCCAAACCTACGCATTTTTGTTTCTTAAATTTCATTGGTTCATAAAAAAGCCGTCTTAATTGTCATTGGTGCATAATGCCCGATTTCTACGAAAGGGTGCTAATTTAGCCACCTCCACTTAAATAGCGATAGTTTATTGGCTGATTTTCGCCATGCCACGCGATCTACCACAAAACGTTTTAAAAATGGCAGCGAAAGAACGTGTGTAGTTTGCTAAAAGTTTCTTTGATGGTAATATGGCTTTAAAAGAAGTTAATACAGCTTATAATTTTATATAAAGAATTGCATTACTGTTGGGAACTTATCATTTTCACAAAATTAAATTACAGTGTGGTTATTCTGTTTTTTGAAAGAAGTTTTCTTGAAGTTTAAAATATGAAAACAGTGCCAATACATGGTGTGTGGAAGAAAAGGTATTTCTTGTTTTATTTTTGCTCCAAGCCTTTTTAAATATGAAAGACCTTCGTGTATTTTGTATGTGTATGCATGTTTGAAGTCAATTTTTAGAAGCTTTTGGATTTTTAAAGCTCAGCTTAGCTTCCTTTCAGCTCCTCCCCAACATCACCAACATATGCACTTTTATACAGCTATTTATACTATATTTAGTAGCAATTTTTGGATGTATTCTGGCTATATCAGCTTATCTCTTTTCTCCCTACGTATGTTATATTTTTTTAACTTTTAGATTAGATATGAGCTTTAATTTCTAAGTAATTATTATTGTGATATTTATATTTTTCATTCTGAGGAGATCAATATAGAAACTTTATATATTAGTTTGTGCTGCCCAAACGATATGTTGGTTACCGCCAGTATACACAATCTTTTTATAGGATTCGTTATGTTTAATGTGGTTAAATTAAAGTTTCGTATTGTGTCGATGCACTTTTTTGGAGTACGTGGGTGGCAAATATCCAGTAACAATCATTCAGCTTATTCGTACAAAAAAACAGATCTTCATAAATGATCTCTGCGATAGCATAAAGAAAAGCCCCTTTTTTATGTATTGGTAGGCTGACTTTCTTGACGAACATTGTCAGTCGCATCAATATTTTTGTTTATTTAATGCTGATGCTTCTCGAGCTGAATAATGTGAGTGTCTTAGTTTTGCAGGACTAGTGTGCTAGTGTTGCATTTTTGTGGCATTTTCAGAAGCAAAGCTTGCAGAAATCCTTCTGCCCGGTAGGGCATCTTGTTCTTATTATTATCTTCCAAATCGATTTCAAAATCACTTTTCCGCTTCACATGAATCGCTTTTCCGCTTCACATTAATCACTTTTTCGCTTCACATGAATCCCTTTTTCACTTCACTTGAATCACTTTTTCGCTTCACTAGAATCACTTTTTTGCTTCTAATGAATCGCTTTTTTGCAGCGAAAAATCGCTTTTAAAGAATCGCTTTTTCACTTGTTATCCTTTTCCCATAAACCGTCACAATTATAATTTATAACTGCTTGAGAAACTTACTGGTAACTAAGTTGTGAATTTTAGGAAACTCCGGCGCTCGTGAATGAATAGAGAAATCATTTTATATGACTCACTTGAATGAGATGAAATTCACCCGGCGTTCATATGGCTTTTCTCATCCCACTTAACCGGGCTGGAGAATGTTGTTTACATCACGTAAACAATAATTCGAATTTCGACGCGTGCGCACTTGTCTAAAATCTATCTAAAAATCTGTTCATATGAACAAATTTCATCTCACTTAGGTGAGATCCCGGTCAAATGAAATGAGATCTCACTTAAGTGAGCCAGCCCGCTTTTCATATGAACACAATTTATTTTTATAAAGATTTCTTAATGACAGTGAGATCTCTGCTAAGTGACCTAGCCCGGCTAACCAGGCCAGCTCACCTCCATATGAACAGCCCCTTAAATAAGTAAAACATTTAATTAGATTAAAAATTATTCAGCAAGGTAAGAAAACACCAGAAGAAACTTCAGGTTTCAATCACATTTTTAGCAGTAGGTTGGTTCTCTATTCTCGGGTACCTAATAAGCGTACCCACCCCCACTAATTAATTTTTCGAAAACTTTCCACCCACGACATTCTTATTCCAACCCCTCCCCCCCCTCCCTCCCTCCTATTTTTTCCAGCCAGGAAATACTTGAGACAAGAGACACGAGACAGGAGACACTATAACGAATTGCTATTGTATATTTCCTTTTTTGATTTAAAACCAAAGTTGAAAATTAATCAAAGAATAGATCGTTGACGTCAATCGGGATATATATATTAGATAATATAGATATTCTGTTAAGTTGATCTACATTGGAAAATAATGCTAAAATGACGAATTGCAGAAAGTTTTTCAGAACAACGAGACAAGTTTACAATTCAAGCCCCATTCAACCAAGATTAAGGCGGGATTTTACGAAGGAAGACGCAGCGTATAAAAGCGTATTATCAACAAACTGAGTACTAACGGACGAGAACAGAACTCTAAAATTGCAAACGAAGATGATGGAAATATTTCTGAAATAATTTTAAATTGAATTTTTTTGAATTATTCCAACCCCCCTGCTTATTAAGTTTTGAGATTTTTTTGGTGCAAGCAAAAAGAAATATTCTTTTCATCTAATCAATCGAGATGTTATCTATAATAAAACTCCTTGTTAAAAGCCTTGGAAACCGAAATCATCGAGGTAATTATGCAACTCATAACACTATTTAGTCAGTAACAGGTGACACAGCAGAAAGAGCTACGATCGACTACCATTGCCTCCCTATCATCTACACACGACAAGATGATTTTATAAGATAATTTCTATAATTTTATAAGGTTACATTTCCTTCTTACTCATACCAAAGATGCTTTGGTGAAATAAACTTTCGTCTTCCTATTCTGAAGACCTTGTTGACGTTGAAAAGCAATCTTAAATTGTATTAAATTATGTTTTGAAAAAAATTAATTAAACAATATTATTAATTTGCATCATTGATAGCCAAAAACATTCAAACTTACCTAAAAATCTCCTTTTATTTCTTTCACTCATACTCAAGATACACAAGCCACTTTGATTTTAGTTGAAAATCTGAGAAAAACAACTTTTCCACACTCACACATGCCGTCATAATATCATTTGATGTGAAAAATATATTGTTTCCTATTGATGTCATAACAATAAAATAATCAATTCATTGGTTTATTTTAAAAAAGGCAAGTGTAAACTATTAAATTGTCACCGAAAAATACAATATAAAAAATACCGAAAAATACAATATAAAATGTCAACAAAAGACAAAATCGAGCTAAACAGGATGTACAAATGCGAAGAATTTATATCTTTAGTGTAACGTTTCCTTGACAACCATGTTTGCCGAAGGAAACACCAAATGCGAGGAATCAAACATTAAAGGGAATGATGCAAATCACAGGAAATCTTTATGCAGCTATTGCAAATAAATTCTACAATGTAGAAAGGGCATTAACAAAACTCAAACCTGTGCTCATGACGTATAACAAAATTTTTTAGAAATAAAAATGGATGTCTTATTTACTATATACATATTCCTATTTTTGCGTTCTTTTCTTGTTCCCAGTCTTTTCCTTTTCACATTTTTCTACCATCAATGGCTCCAATATATACGTAACCAAACGTATCAGTTTTACGTCGTCGGAGCTGTTGTTTCCCATGCAACTGACGGCGTCGTTACCCATCTGCTCGTCTGACATTATTGTATTTACTGAATAATCTAAAAATAAAATCTAGAAATGCATATGTCTTGCATCGATTCATTGAACGGGAATGGTGTCGAAAAAGCAGAGCAAAATAGAGGAAGTCATCTTCCAATGATTTAATCTTTCTCTAAGCATTTTTAAAACAGGTAGATATGGTTATTCGAAAATGTTTCCCATGAAAAATATTGTGTTCTTATTGTCTTATCACTCCTTCTTCTTGACTGGAACGGCCTCCCAGTGGGCAAAATCGTCAAAAAATCACTGTGACGAAGAGCATTTTCAGTGAAATTGTCGGTAGATTTCTATAGAAATGCATTCCATCGCAAAGATTTTTTAGTAAATGTGCCGGCTGACCTGTTTTCATCTTGATGCCCCACACTTTAGTACAGATATAATCTTGAAATTAAGAAGCATGAAAAGGGACGATAACGATTGGTTTGTGCTAGGAAAAATGCGCAAAACGAAAAATTGGTGTCTCTTTACTCCCAGGCTTTTGTTATTCCCGATAAGTGAAACTATGATAAAGCTTTTGAGAAGTTGAAACATTTTTGACGTCATCAAATGACTGGACTTAACATATTTTTCGAAAAACTGAAACAGGGCTCGTTTTGAAAAATATTGAAATATTTGAAATTTAAAGTTTCAACAGAAAATGGAGGGATACACTTCTGCGCTAACATCGGTACTTTCCTATCTCTAGGGAGGCTTTCTTTGGGTCAATCTGATGGAGGAATCTAATTCTACGGACTCGATTTGACTGGTAAACATGTATGGTAATTCTTATATTTACGTATAGGGGTCCCAATAAAGATCCAAACCAATTACCACTATATAACACCCCTCTGTAGGCGTCGCCTGGAAGCCATTATTCATTTGTACAGCTTAAACAACGCTGTCTTTGATCAATCTAATGCCAGAAATGAATTCTGCGACCTCGATTTTCTAGGTGTACATGTATGCTATGTCATATAAGTCCATGTGGATACCACAAAAAGTCAACCCCTTTACCCCTATAATGCCCCGGCCTATAGAAGTCGGCTGTAAGCCATTATTTGTTTGTATAGCTCAAAGGAGGCTTTCTTTGGTCAATCTGATGGCAAAATCGAATTTTACGGAACCGATTTGACTGGTAAACATGTATGGTATGTCCTATAAGTCTGTATAATAGGGGTCCCAATAAAGATCCAAGCCCCTTACCCCTATATAACGTTACCCTATAGACGTCGCCCGGAAGCCATTATTGGCTTGTACAGCTCAAACAACGCTGTCTTTGGTCAATCTGATGCCAGAAATGGCTTCTGCGGCTACGAATTTATAGGTATACACGTATAGTATGTCATATAAGTCCCTGTGGAGGCCACATAAAAGGAGTCAACCCCTTTACCCCTATATTGGGCCATCCTATAGACCTCGCCAGTAAGCAATTATTCATTTGTACAGCTCAAACGAGGCTGTATTTGGTCAATCTGATGGTAGAATCCAACTTTACGGACTCCATTTGCCTGGTAAACGTATATGGTATATCCTATATGTCCAAATATGGGTTCCAATAAAGACCAAAGCCCTATACCCCTATATAACGCCATCCTATAGACGTCGCTCAGAAGCCATTATTCCCTTGTACTGCTCAAACAACGCTGTCTTTGTTCAATCTGATGCCACAAATGGATTTCGCTGCCTCTATTTTTTAGGTATACATGTATGGAATAACATATAAGTCACTATGGGTGCCACACAATAGTGTCAACCCCATTACCCCTATATTGTCCCAGGCTATATAGGTCGCCCGTAAGCCATTATTCGTTTGCATAGCTGAAAGGAGGCTGTCTTTGGTCAATCTGATGGCAGAATCGAATTTTACGGAACCGATTTGACTGGTAAACACGTATGGTATATCCTATATGTCCGTATAGGGGTCCCAATAAAGATCCAAGCCCCTTACCCCTATATAACGCCACCTAGTAGGGGGAGATTTGTTCCATTTTTTAAAGTCGCTCGATTTTTTTAGTTAAAGCACTTGTTATACATTTTTGGAAAGTTTAACCTATTAGCTTTTGAGGGTCTACAAAAAATTCTTACAGCATTTTATGGGATTAGATAGTTTATAATACATCCATTTGTACGTATTTTCTGGTTTTTTTGCTGTAAAATAATGTAGAATTATAATTTACTGACCGGCTCATAACTCTTGATCTAGAAGTGCAAATCACTTCAAATTTTCAGCAAAGATGTAAAACATTAATTTCTGTCAATTTACATAATTTGAAAAATATTGGCCGAAAAACGCCTATTTTACTGACCAAAACGTTAAATTTTGATTTTTGTCTGTAAAATAGTCTCCGTTTGAGGTATTGGAATGCAATTTTGCAAAAAGTTGCGTTTTATGATGATAATCCTCTTTATCAAATTTCATCTTTATATCACAAAGAGTTTTTGAGTTATTAAGATTTTGGTGATTTTCGGTCATTTTTTACTCTGGTCTGTAAAATACACTAGTGTCCGAAAAGAAATTGGAACCAAAGTAAATTCGATAGTTAATAGGTTAAACTTTCCAAAAATGTATAACAAGTGCTTTAACTAAAAAAATCGAGCGATTTTACAAATTGCCCCCTACTAACCCTATAGACGTCGCCCGGAAGACATTAATCGTTTGTACAGCTCAAACAACGCTGTCTTTGGTCAATCTGATGCCAGAAATAAATTGTGTGGCCTCGATTTTATAGGTATACATGTATGCTATGTCATATAACTCTCTGTGGACGCCACAAAAGAGTCAACCCCTTTACCCCTATATTGCCCCAGCCTATATACATCGCCTGTAAGCGATTATTTGCAAAGCTCAAACAAGGCAGTCTTTGGTCAATCGGATGGCAGAACCGAATTCTACGGAATCAATTTGACTGGTAAATACAGGGTTCCCACTCATAAGCTACAACCTTTTTTTATGATTTTATGCCAAAAATGCAATATTTTTATGCCACTTTTGGAGGACTTAGAACGCAAGACCGTAAAAAGTTACATTTTTTTACTGAGACATTTTTAGTCTATAGCAAATAAAGAGGGCAGGAAATAAGCTATTATGAAAGGCAACCTTAGTTCACTGTCAAAACAACGAAAATATGTAGTGCAATAGTGTTATATATGTCACCTTTTACCACTATCCTATCACTGAATTGGAGTGTGATGTAGTGTAACTTTAACCCAATATTCAAGCAATGCAAGTATAGAGTGTTTAGCTGATAAAATGATAGGCCGCTCTAAGTGATTGCCCAATCAATAAAAAAAGCAGTGGAATATAGTAATATATTGATAGTAGGAAGGTCTAAATGGTCACAACCATGTCAAAAATGTACAAAGTGCTGATACAGTAACTAACACCCAGCGGGCAGATTTGTTGAAAAATCTCTGCGAAAGAGTGCATTTCTATAGAAATATACAAACTACTTCAATGAAAATTCTCTTCATCACAGTGACTTTTTGACGATTTTGCCCGCTGGGCAGTAGCTAACAGGGAACGATAGAAAAGAACGTCTTCAGGCATATAAGTCTACAATTCACTCTCTTTCTTCTTCAACATTTCATAATTTCATAGATTAATAGAAGCCCAGAACACTACATAATTATACTAAATCTAAAGTAAAATATAATTTCGTAGTCTAGTAGAAGCACAGCACAATAATACTGCAAAGAAGGTACATCTGCACAGAATGACGAAATATGATCTGCTTCCTGTCTCCTGTCTTCCTATTCTCCTATTCAAGGACATGTTATTTGTTCATAGCAGCAAAAAAGTACTGGGAGATGTCACATGGCTTTTTTATGATTTTTTATGATTTTTTTATGCTTTTAGGCCAATTTTATGCTTTTTTTATGACAACAGGCAATTTTTTCCATTTTTTATGAAATTTTATGATTTTATGCCGAGTGGGAGCCCAAATACGTATGGTATGTCCTATTTGTCCGTATAAGGGCCCCAATAAAAATCCAAGCCCCCTATTCTTTATATAACGCCACCCTATAAACGTCACCCAGAAGCCATTATACGTACGTACAGCTCAAACAACGCTGTCTTTGGTCAATCTGATGCCAGAAATGGATTCTGCAGCTTCGATTTTATAGGTATACATGTATTGTATGTCATATAAGTCCCTGTGGAGGCCACATAAAAGAGTCAAGCTCTTTACCCCTATATTGCGCCAGCCTATAGTGGTCGCCCGGAAGCCATTATTCGTTTGTACAGCTCAAACGAGGAAATTAAAACAAGATGCCCTTGCAGGCATAAGGATTTCTGCAAAATCAGCTGAAATATGAAAAAAGAAAGACTACAACATTCTTGAAATTTAAGAAAAGTTTAATCCGCAATATATATTTATTAAATTTCTGATCATGTACTCCTCAAAAATCTGGAAAAAACAAATTGCCACTATCCAAAACTTTATACCAATAAACATCAATACACTTGATTATCTGAATCAAAGACATATGTTCTTTATTTCGATGTTACCAAATGATATCAAGGAGTCAGTGATCAATTCAGATAAGACAATGAGTATGCATGTAAGTCAATGTAAATGTTATGAATTTAATATGTATTGTCAATCTTCCTATCAGAATTCCTAAGGACAAAAAGGAACGCATAGACTCTAATGATACGAAATACATCCATATACATACAAAATCAACATACATAACTGAAAGTTAAACCTAAAAACTTAGAAACTTAAAAAAACATTAAATTTTTAATTACGCATACACTCCAGGAAATTCTTAAAGCACGGCTGACACAATTTGAAACTTACGTTAACTGCCAATAAACTTAATGAACAAAAGAACAATAAATCTAATTAGATGCTGTGTAAGATATCACATTGATTATGTAAGTCTTTCAATATATATGGTCAATCTTCCTAATAACGAAAAGACTTCCCAAACAAAAAAAGTAAAAAAAGATTTGGATTAATTAAATATGTGATCCAAATTAGCAAACATAACTGAAAGCAGTTAAAATTTACAGACAGTCGAAATAAGTTTCCTATTTGCTATCGTAAATAGCAAGTCCTATTCCTATTTAAGGGCATTAATGATAATACAGCCAAGAACTATACAAGTAAATATGCTAACATATCTCTAGAGAAATATCAAACATAAAATGATGCAGGCAGAGGTTAGACAGATGTTCTTGTTGTTGGAGCTGAAGAGGAAACTGAGCTGAGCTGTACGTATCCAGAACTTAAAAGGCATTACAGCCCACAGATGAAACAAACGAGCTTTTGTATTTAGAAAAGCTCAAAAGAATACCAGACATTTTTTTTAAAAAAAAACCTTTCCTTTTTGACACACTGTTTTTATAAAACATTTAGAACTTGTTTTTAAAAAAGAATGAACACAGTAGAATCTTTGTAAGATAATCATAAATTTTTACTCTCTACTCTCGGTCTTGGAACTGTAAATCTATTCAACATCGATTGATCAATCACGTTTTGGAAGTTTCTTCGGTCACGCTGTAGTGTACCATTATGCGAACGGTGTGCAAATGTCAGTCGCAAAAAATACCCGGATGATGATCACATTGCGAAAATTCAAGCCAATAAACTAGCGCTATTAAAGTTAATTAGCACCCTTTCGTAATAGTGGCGCTTCATGCACCAATGAAGTTTGAGACGGCGACTGTATGAACCAATGAACTTCGAAATAAAAAAATCGCTTGGTTTGGACAGTAAGATGAAAAAAAAAAAAAAAAAACTAAGAAAAACAAAGACGATCGTAAAGTATTTCTTGCTACGCAGAAATCCAAATATTCTAATATTTCAACATAACATAACAGCTTTTAATTTTTAAAGACGCTCTACACGGAGGAAAGTCTCTCCAAAATGTTTGAGGTGGTGAGACGTGCTTCTGGGTCTTCATCCCAGCATTCTTCAATTGTCGTAGAAATTCGTGACAACATCTGAAAAATATAAGGGTTTTAATTAATTACGCTGTTCTAAGAAATGAAAATGACGTGGTCTGTTTATTGTGCAAGTAAAACCAATTTCCGAAAGTTGCAAAAACATTTCTTAAGTTAATAAAATATAAAATCACCTTATTATGTTTCCACCTGCGTTCAATGATCGGCCGACAATGTCTGTCCACTACACAGGCACGTATATCATCGATGGTTGGGTTCTGACCGACTTCTTTTTCAAACGCAACACGATAAGTATCAACCGTACCTAACATTACATAAAAATGTGAATTCAAGTCATTTTTTTATCCCACCTGACCAAGAAGGAAATGTAATGATATCAATCAACTTACCAGTGACGTTACAACGTGTTAAGCACTCCCACATAACAAGAGCTAAGGCGTAGACATCGATACATAGAAATGATTCTATTCGAAATTCAACAGCGCCTTGTAAAACTTCAGGTGCCATGTACCTCTTTGTTCCCATCTGCAAGGAGAGATGTGCAGCAGTATAATTTGAAAGTAAAACGTTAGAAGAGAAGTGACAGGGAGATGTTTTCTTGACTTCAGAACGCATCTATAATAAGTAAGTAATATAGTAAGTAATCTATTTATTCAGAAACAGTAGTACATTTACAATAATTCAGTACAATTAATGGAGACCACCAAATAGAAAAAACTAATCGAGTGATGGCCACCAAGGATAAATAGCATAGCAAAACGGATAGAAAAACAACAACAACAAAAAACAAAAAAACAATCAAACAAACAAAAACAAGATGTGCAATGTGAGAGCCACCACAATTCCGGATATCATCTGTGCCATTGGTATCATAAAGAAAGGAACTCAGAAACACCTTGAAAACATACCAGGAAATATACCTCTGTGTGAATTACAAAAGATTGTCATGAATAGTACTGCCCACATTCTGCGGAAGGTACTTTCCATTTCAGCCCATCTAGATATACGACACTTACCATAATATATTTTTTATACAGTTTTTAAAGTTTTATACAGATCCTATTTTTTAAATACAGTTTTATACAATCTTAATTTTATATAGTTAATACAGTCTTGTACAGATTATAGTTTTATATAGTTTTATACAAAATTAAATTATTGTTATTATTACTTTTTTTCCGTAACCATTTGAAAATACGACTACCGAGAGCATACATAAAACTGAACTTCTTTTAGCCCTAGGTCATTGGTAATGACTCGGCTGATAGAAGTTTGAAAACTAAAACATAGTACAAATGAAAATAGAATGTATAATAATAATCAAAATATAAATATAGTCAGAAACCCTGAAAACTTTTAGAGAATAAAATAGTGGTTTTGATGCATGTCTAAAATGAGAAAAAGAGATTAAGCGAAGAGCAGTTTTTTGAAGTTTAATAATGCGATGTTGTTTTGGTAGTGCTTGACCTCACACTTGACAAGCGTAATTTGTATGAGAAGAACATAAAGCATGATACACATTAATTGAAGTATTCCTGGGTAAGAAGTGTCTTAGGATTGAAAGTGCACCATTAATGTTTCTTAGCTTTAGGGTAAGATAGTTAAAACGGGCTTCCCAATTAAAATGAGGGTCAAGAATAACCCCTAAGTAATGAGCAGAGTTTAAAAAATGTTATTTTTTCCCATTCAATTTTAATCTAATATCGTAGTCAACCTGTTTTATGTCTGAAAAGAATATCTTCCGTTTTAGTTACATTGAGGGAAAATTTGTTAGCATTAAGCCAGTGTACAAGATGTTTGAGGTCAATATTTATATGCTTCTTAATAGATTTAAGGTTCAGGCTAGAGTAAAGAAGGCTAGTATCATCAGCAAAATGAAAAACAGTTGAGTGAAGGATTGAGTCAGCAAAATCATTAATGTAGATTAGAAATAATAGTGGCCCAAGTACAGAGCCCTGAGGTACACCATGTTTGATGAAAGAGTAGGATGAAAACAAGTTAGAAATACCTAAGGGAAGAAATTTTCGCGGGAAGAAAATTTCGCGAATTTCGTGAGTCCTATTGTTTTATAACAAAAGACTATTGTTCTAGAACAATGGAAATCCAAATATTTGCGAAAATTAATTCCCGAGAAAATTTCTTCCCTTAAGGTAGATGCAGATTGATAGCGATTTCGTAGGTAGGATTTGAACCAGGAGTTAGCAATTCCTCTAACTCTTAATTTGCTCAAGAGAATTTCATGGTCCACCGTGTCAAATGCTTTCTGGAGGTCTATGAACACACCACAAGAAAAATTACGCTTGTCAAGATTTTTTCGAATGTTCTCAGTCAAACTAATAAGTGCATGAAAAGGTGAATGCTTGCTCCTGAATCCAAATTGCTTATTACCCAAAATTTTGAATTGGTCAAGAAAAGACAGAAGTCGATGATATACAATTTTCTCAAAACTTATATCTACATTTGAAAGAAAGGATATGGGTCTGTAGTTAAACACATCTAATAGGGTCCCCTTGTTTTTGAAGACAGTAACCACTGTAACAGATTTCAAGAAATTCGCAATTTTGGAGAGACATATTAAGCAGTTTAGCTAAGATCATAGAGATTTCTTCATTGAAGTTGGTTAGTATTAAGCTGTGGATACTATTAGGACCTGTTGATTTGGTTATGTCAAAAGAGGTGATGATTTTGTTTATTTCAGCTGGCAAGACTGGTGAGAAGAAAAAAGAATCAGGATTCCTGTTTTTTAAAAACATTTTAAAATTCTTGGAGCTATGCTTAATGTTTCCACGAACATCATTCGCTATCGAAGAGAAGTATTCATTGAATGTAGATGAATTTTTTTTGCATCTGAAGTTATCTTACCATCAACTTTTAAGGAGAAATTATTTAGACAATTCTTATTGCTTTTTTTGTTGAGGAGTTTATTGATACCATCCCAAATTTGTTTTTGTTTCGAATGTTCTTCTGGAAGAAAAGCTTGTAAAGATTTTTTTACTGTTTATAATTAGGTTGAATATACGGTTGCCATAAAAATCATAAATATTATGATAGTGTTTATATATATTAGGCTTTATTATCAGAGTTAATGAATATTTTGTAACAGCAATTTCTTAGAGAAATTGATTTCTTTATACCAGCTGTTATCCATGGTTTACTATGTTCTTTTATTGCTTATATTTCGTGTGTGCGTTTACATGAAACCGAAACGCCGTGCAATGCATGTCATGTCTCCCAGCGAAGAAACCCTTTTGATTTACAAAAAGTTTTTTGATCAATATTAAATGGATTTTAAAAGAATAAACATATACATATTTTAAGATGAAACAAGATGCCCTTGCAGGCACACAGATTTCTGCAAAATCAGCTGAAGTATAAAAAAAAGAAAGACTATGACATTCTTGAAATTTAAAAAAGGTTGAATCATTTCCACAATTGTGTTTATCAAATTTCTGATCATATATTCCCAAAAATCCGGAAAAGCATAATTGTCAATGCAAAACTTCATACCAATAAACACCAATAAAATTGATATCTGGATGACATAATGCTCTTTATTTTGTTGGTACATGATGATATTAAGGACACAGTGATCCATTTAGATAAGACAATGAGTATGCATGAAATTCAGCCTATATTTTTTGAATTTATGAATTCAATACGTCTAGTCAATTTTCCTAACGGAATTCCTAAATCACAAGCACAAAAAGGAAAACATAGATTTTGATCATGCAAAATACATCCACATATACATACAAAATCAACATACATAACTGAAAACAGAAATTTGTGCTTTAGTTTGATTAACTTATGTCATTGCTATGTTTATTATTTACAAACATGCATTACCTGTACTAGGTAGACAAGACATTCTTGTATGTTGTTGTCGTTGAAGAGGAAACTGAGCTGAACTGTACATATCCAGAGCTTAAAAAGCACTGCAGCTCACACATGAAACACACGATCTTGCGTATTTAGAAAGGCTTAAAAGGCTTAAAAGAATCCCAGACATTTTCCAAAAAATAAAAGCATTCCTTTTCACACACTGTTTTTATAAAACATTGAGAACTTGTTTTTAGAAAAGAATGGAACACAGTAGAATCATTGTAAGATAATTATGAATTTCTACCCTTTCTCCCTTAAATGTTCTTTTAAATCTGTTATATATATATTATATTGTATTATATATATTGATCAATCAACACATGGAAGTGGGTTTCTTCTACCATTATGCAAACGGCGTGCAAAATGTGAAGTCGAAATATACCCAGATGATCACATGGCGGAAATTCAAGGTAATAAATTAATATAAATTAAAATAGTGGCGCTTTATGCACCAACGAACATTAAGACGGCTTTTGTATGAACCAATCAAATTGGAGGAACAAATATGACTAGGTTTGGACAGTATGAAAAAAACAACAACAAGATTCCCTTGCGGGCAGAAAGATTTCTGCAAATTCAGTTGGAAACTGAAAATATAAAAAAATGAAATACTATAATAGCATTCTTGAAACTTGAATGATTTTGAATCATTGAATGGTTGAATAATTTCTACAATATTACATTCCTAATTACGTAATTAAGGACATTTTGAAGGCATAATTGACACAATGCCAAACTTTATTATAATGTATGTAACTGCCAATAAACTGAACAACATGTTTGTTGATACAAAATAACATGAAAGATACACAGATCCTTTCAGATATCTTAATGAGTATATTATGATCATAATTCATAAACTCAAAACATTTTTCCAAGGACGTAAATTTCGGTCATGCAAAATACATTTATATCGACTAAAATCAACATACATAATATAGTTAACTCATACAGACACTTCTATTTCAGTTTGATTAACAATATGGCATGCACTTACATTCTACATCAAAGTTGAAATTCATGGTCAGTTTAAAAAAAATCTGTAGAAAGTTTAAGAAAGGTTGAATGATTTTTACCACATAAAATTACATTTCTGATTACATTCATATGCACCTGTAATTGTGATTAAAACATTTGCCAGTATCAAAATATCAAATAAGTAAAGAACTTGTAACATAGCACTGATGATGTTATTTTAACGAAAAGCTTCATTTTAAAATTTGTCTTTTCTTTATTTATTTGAAACACCTCTAATTGACACTATGCTTCATTGCATATACTTATACATATATACACCACCGATAAACTTAATAACATCTGAATGACATAAAACATCCCTTCTTGTGGGAGTACAAAATCAACGTATGTTTTATTGATATTTTCAGATGTCACACAGTGACTACGTACGCAAATCATAAACTTTAAACATTTGATATGTACTATCAATCTTTTCAATTACAAACATAATTACCAGGATTGCAAACACAAAAACCAAACAAAGATTTTGATCAAAAATATATATACCTATGCTCTAAACTTACCTAAGTAAGTCACCACACACATATTTATATAACTGAAAGGAAAATTTTGGTTTGTTACATGATTTGATGTGTATTGAGTTTACAGGCAATTGGAAGATGTTTGAATTTGCACATTTTTAATAAAGGACATTGACAATATATATAACTTAAATACAAATCAAACATTAAAACATTGCATTAAAGCATCAGTAGACGCACATTTTTTATGTTGGAGCTGATGAGGACTCTAAGCTGAGCTTCAGTATCCACAGCTTAAAAAGAATAACATGAAACCAAACGAAGAGATGTTTTGTGTTTTCAGTAAAAACAAACAATAAATGTATACCTTTTAACTCTTCTGTTTACAAAATGTTGAAATCTTCTTTAGAAAAGAATGATCACAGTTCAAAAAAAATCGAAGTTTCTTCTATAGATTTTGTTTTCATCTTAATATATGTAAAATCCATTTAATATTGACCAAAGAAACTTGTAAATCTAAAAGGGTTGCTTCGCTGGGTGACATGCGTTGCACAACGTTTTGGTTTCATGTAAACGCACGCATGAATTTTCAAGAAACCGCTAGGTTTGGACAGTAAGAAAAAAACGAAGAACCTAAAGCCGGTTTTAATAGCTTTATTGCTTTCGGAGAAATCTAAAGACGATGGTAAAGGCTTTCTTGCCTATGCAGAAATCCAAAATAAAGCCGGTTTTAATAGCTTTCTTGCTTTCGCAGAAATCTAAAGAACAGAAAAACAAAGACGATCGTAAAGTATTTCTTGCTTACGCAGAAATCCAAAAAGAAAATCTGTAGAAGAAACTTCGAATTATCTTGAGTTGTGATCATTCTGAAGTTCTCAACGTTTTGTAAACAGAAGAGTGAAAAGGTATACATTTGTTTGTTTTTAGTGAAAACACAAAACATCTTCATTTGTTTTTGGTATATGGGTTGCTACTCTTTTTAAGCTTTAGATACTGAAGCTCAGCTTTTCAGGTCCAACATCAAAAATGGGCGTCTACTCTGCACCACTTACTTTTAATGTTAATGTTTTTAATGTTTCAATGTTTGATCAAAGTTATACTGTCAATGCCCCTTATTACAAATGGCTTTCCTAATCACAATAGCAATTTAATCAAATTTAATCCCTATAATATCTGAATAGATCGATAAAAGCTTAATACCATTTCTTACCCCAAAAATAAAGGATGTTTTAAGTCATTCAGATTTAATTAAGTTTATCGATGGTGTATAATGTACATTATTGTTTTCATGTAGTGTCAATTGCACTTTTGCAATGTCCTGGGGTGCATACGAAATCAGAAATGTAATTTTATGTTTTAAAAGTCATTCAACTGATTTTTCGAATTTCTTAAAGAATTTTTATAAACAGGATATGAATGTCAACTTAGATCAAGAATATTTATAAATGCATGCCACATTGCTAATCAAACTAAAACAGAAATTTCTGATCTTCGGTACATAATGTTGATTTTGGTCTATGCGGATGTGATTTGTATGACCAAAATTTGCGAGCTTTTTTGTGCTTGTAAATTTAGAAGTCTACTAGGAAAATTAACACCAAGTATCAAATTCAGAACTTTGAGAGTTTACGAGTCAATATATCCTTGATATTATTTCGTACTAACAAAATAAAGAATATTTTATTTCATTCAGATGTAATCCAGTTTATTGGCTGTGTATACATTATAAGTTTCACATAGTGCTAATTGTCCTTTGATAAAATGTCCTGGGAGTACATTAGAAATGTATAATTTTATTTTGCAAATAATGTAACCTTTTTCAAATTTCAAGTATGTCATTATGGTTTTTTATTTTTCATACTTCAGCATATTTCGCAGAAATCCTTTTGCCTGTTAGGGCATCTTGTTTACAGTTAAAAACAAATTATCCCAATCTAAGTCAGTGAAATCTTTTTTAAATCCTACAGTATCCAATTTATTCCAATCTCTTTAAAAGTTGTTTTGATTCTTATCATTGTTTTTAATTACATCTCTATAAGTTATTAAAAATTGGGGAAGATGATCAGAAACGGATGAAGTTTTCCAGAGATTGAATTAATTGATAAAAAATGAGACATAAAAATATAATTAGAGTCTTAGAGGTTAGAGTTACACGAGTTGGAATATTTATGCGAGGCAATAAAAAGTGTGATTGTAGAGCTACCCTGTTAACTTCTCAAAAAACATATTTCCAGTTTACTACGAGTTTTTAATCAAGGGAAAAAACTCAAGCACTCTAAAGATCCTTTTTAATACACAAATTTGAGATTGTTATCATGATACCTGTAACTTTGACTCTTCACTTTCATGTCCATAAAAAAATGAACAAGCAAGTCCAAAATCCCCTATACAGCAACTGCCATCAGGTTTTACAAGCACATTACGACTTTTGAAGTCACGGTGCGCAATAGCTGGTTTAGGCGGCACTCTAGATGGTTCATCTTAATGAAGATACGCCAACCCAGAAACAATTGATAACAGTATTTTCAATAAGTCATTATAATCCAGGACAGAAGCTGACAAGTAGTCTGCTAAAGACCCTTTCTGGTGGAATTCTGTTATGATCCAGTATTGATCACGGCCTAGTTCACAGCGTTTTTCAGCTGAGTGGAACCTTAATATATTTTCATGCCACAACTGGTTATCACAATAGATAGAACGTTCCCTTTCCCACAAATCCCGTTCATTCGGTAAAAGTATTTTTACCGCAACTTGTTTGTGCTCATACGTTCCCCTCCAAACAGAACTGTACTTCCCCCTCGAAATTTCTTCATGGACATGAACGGGTCTTGATTGAACAGAGGGACTAGCTTGAATATTGTCTTGAATATTCCTTCTATTTTCTTTATTTTTTTTATGTACTCCCCAAAAACGAGCAATTGCAATTGCAGCAATCAATGGCAGGCAAACAGCAAAACAAATCCACACCACCTTTGAAGAGGAAATTGAGTCAGAAGGTTTCCTCACTAAAAAAGAAAAAAATTCTTACTTTTAATTGAATAAACTAAAAGCACTAAATATATACACACTGTGAAACTGTGTTGCAATTACCGTAATGCTTCGATTAGACGCCCGGGGCGTTTATTGAATTTTTTGAATTTTTAGGGGGGCGTCTATTCGAGGGGGGCGTTTAAAAGAGGGGGGCGTCTATTGAATTTTTGTGAAACTCTTCTTTTTCGTAAATATAAACTAAATAATAACATTGAAAAAAAATATACAAAATTAAACTTCAAGATCATCGTCAATAAAGACAAAATATCAACTGTTAGTTTAAAATTTAAAAAGAAAGGCGTCTATCGCAAATTTCCATATTTTTATACAAAATAAAAACATTGAGGCTGAAAACAATGCAATGTAGTAGTTCTGCATGCCTCAATTAGTGTGTCTCTAATAAACGCCCCTCTCTAGAGAGGGGCGTCTATTCGAGGGGGGCGTCTAATAGAGGGGGGCGTTTATTTAAAAATCTCCTGAAAAGGGGGGGGCGTCTATTCGAGGGGGGCGTTTAAAAGAAGGGGGCGTTTAATCGATGCATTAAGACAAAATAAGAACAATTCAAGGTGAAAAAGGCCAAAAATAAAAGCCAGTTTCAGGTCAGATTCCAAACTCTAGGTGCATGATCTGCAGTCGTTAAAGCTGTTGAGCCTGCATACATATTTCTGCCACCACAGAGGATGTTGGTCCACCCATCGCGACATCATCAGTTTGTTTAGAGAAGTTATCGTCAAAAAATACCATGTTTTAATTCAATCTAATTTCTAATTCTAGTTATATTCGGTTTTATTCCCATAATCATCATCAATTTGCATGAGTTCCCTGGTGATATTCAGTGTCATTTCACTTCATGTTCATGACATGATTAACTCTGATTTATTCAATTTTAATGACTAAACATGTAAGCATAAATATTTTTCGAATTACAGTCATAGGAATTGTCAAAAAATTGAGTTGAAAATAACTTTTGATATGTAGGGGTAAAACAAGGTTACAAAAAAGCTTACCTTCAGTGGATGTAGTATGTACCAAGTTTTTTTCGTCAATTTTTACTTTTTCGGGGACATTGCAGAGGTCTGTTTTGCAGCAACATGCGAACAAATTGGGACCATCAGGTCGTAATACACAACTGCTGTTTTTTACAGAACATGGACTCCAACAGCTTGCATGCATTACATACAGGCTATTTGAAGTGTTTCTTCCGTAAATTATCTGACATGCTGACAACTCTTTTGTCGTATATGTGCAGTTTTGCTTGCAATGATTGTCACGACAACTATCTCTTTCACCAAAATGGTAGCATTGTAAAGCAGACAGGCCTAAATAATTGTATAAGGGTATAAAGTAATGGGACCACTTAATGTAACCCTGGTCAAGGTTTTTATGAAGCAAAATACAAAAAACACTCCAATATCCTTGATTATAACAATCTGAGGGCTTTTTTCTAATTAAAACTGTATTTATTAGCACATGGTGTAATTTATAATGCATTTTTTTAATTTGATGTAAAAAGTCATTTTGGACCAAATTTCTTTTTATAATATAACCCTAACAGGTTATTTTATAATAATAATACATAGGTTTCTGGGATAAGGTAAGGTACAGGCTCATTTATAAATCTTTTTTGATGTCTCAGACAGTCGGGCCACCGCTAAGATCAGATACTGGACATTTGTGCATAGAAGGTGGTCTATCAGAACTTTGAATGAGTTAAATTTTATTCATTTTCTATTTTTGATGACAAGTTATTCTGTTGTGAATCATTGAAATATTTATAATACTTCTTAACTTGAATGTTTTATCTAAAATTCAGTTTCAAAGTTTAAGATGGTGTCCTGTACTGTGTACATTTAATCTATAAAGTACAAAGATGTAATATTCATTAAAAGCAACGCGAAATTTGAACTACTCACTTATCTATTAAATTAATAGCCTATTCTCTGTCCGTCTGTCACGCAAAATGGTAGAGAGAGTAAAGTCAGTTTTATGTTTTCTTAGCAAAATTTCAGTGGAAAATGAGAAAAATGGGAAAATGTATTTTAGCACATATTTACAATGTGAATGTTTGCTGGAAAGTGAAGAAAATTTCATATTATCTTAATAATAGAGAATGAAGTCAGTTTTACCTTAAGGAAAGAAATTTTCGTGGGAAGAAATTTTTGCAGAATTTAATTTCGCGGTTAGGGGCAAAAATCGCGAAATTAAATTCCGCGAAAATTTCTTCCGCGAAAATTTCTTCCCGCGAAAATTTCTTCCCTTAAGGTATGTGTTTCAGTGTGGTTAAAATGGTAGCGCAAAATTTCAGTGGAAAGCAAAGAAAAGAGAGGAAGAAAACATTTTATTTAAGTACATATCTACAGCTGGAAATTGTGCTAGAAAGTAAAGAAAGTTTACTATTTTGTTTTAGAGTTTAGAAGTGTTAGAAAATAATTTAAATGATTACAGAATGATCGATGTTGTTTTTACAAGGTGTGAGTTGGTACCCTTTTTGTTGGTAGTTAAACTACATTTAAGCCACTGCCCAATACTGCTCAGCCTCATCTCACTAATGTCCGACTGTAACATTCTTATTGTTATTAATTTGCTGCATGAAAACTCAGATTCACAGTATATACAGGTTGATGTTAGACTCCAATCCTTAGATATACATGTCATTAAGTTTTTGTTATTGATTACCATTTTCAAGGTAAATGCCTTTTCGAACTTTTAGTTTCTTGTATTTTTCTTTCAAAAGTCATTAGGTTTTTTTTGTATCGTTATACATTATAAAAGTTCTGTCCAACATAACCTTGACACAAAGGAAACACAGTTGGAGGGTATCAATTTGTTTCAAATCATTTTGTATTTATACTGCTATTGTTTAATGTTTGCTTTTGTATGCCTAGGTATATAGTTCTGTGTCATATTGCTATTTGTTTATGTTAAATCTTCTGCATATTAAAAAAAATGACTTCAGTCAATAGTATGGCATTTTAAGGTTTTTGGTTTTTGGTTCTGATTCATGTTTCCAGGGTAAAAAATAATTTTAGAAAACCTTTATTTGGTTTAACTCCAGTGTTAATGAACCCTTTAAAAGTTTTTACACGATACTGCATGCACATTTATGTGCATTTATAGTGAGATGTTATTTGCCTTTGTATTTCTTTATATAGTTTTGAGTTTACTTTTCATCTTCTCCTTGTAAAATAAGTTTTCCGTCAATAGTATGGCATTTTTATGTGTTTCAATGTTTGGTTTCACGTCTCCAGTATAGAAAGTAATTTTGAACCTGTAAACAGTTTTTTACAAGAGACTACTCCCATTTCTATACATGATATTGCAATATTGCCTCTGGGTATAAAGATAATGTTTTCAGTTAAAAGTAGGGAATTGTTCAGGGCAAAATTATTTCTGTGCCTTTATGGGGTTCAGCTCCTAGGTTGACTGAAACCTTTAAAACTCTATCTTAGAAAAATAGTTAGGTTTGACCTTTTTGGCTTTTTTTACTTGGGTGTATAACCCCTATGAAAAGTTTCATTCATTTCAAACATTTTTTTACAGGATTTAAACACATTGTTTACTAAACTAAAATGGGGAAAATTTTGGAAAAAAGTTTTGGGGTCCAAGGCTCTTATGACATCATTAAATTTTCCTTTATATAATTTTCTTTTTCTAAACTCTTTGTGTATGATACAACGCAGGCTGAATATGGGCGGCGAGCGACGGCGCCTTGGTGGCCAGTTACATCATAATTATTCTAGCAATTCCAAAGATTGCTGTGTAAAATCCTGACGTCATAAAAAAATTCGAAAATCACTCAACTTCAACAGTTATTACCTTTCTTTTGGAGTGCGCTAGCCGATTTCGGTAATTTAAATGTTTTCCTTGATTTTTTGGCTTTCTGGTGATATCTTATTTCCCCAGTATGTTATTCAGTGAAATGCTTAATTAACGGCCGATGTGCTAGTTTTCCCGCCTGTGGCCATGAAAATATTCGACCAGGAATCACTTTGATGTTCGGTGCGGTGGATTGGCTTGTTGAATTGATGTCAAACTTTGCAGATTATGTAAAAAAGGGCTGGGAAATCCAAAAATCATCTGGAAATGTTATTTCCAATAGCTTTCTATGATATTTCATTAATTTTCTGTTATATCAGTTTTTCGCTCGAAAAAAAATTTTTCTCTTGCAGTCCAAAAACAATCACTTCAATCCTTCCTCTTTCCAACTGTGTAATTATTTCCATATAAATATCACTCAATCCAGTGCGGAAAAGCTCAAAGTTGGATATTTCACCCTTGATTTCAATGTTTTCCTTTTCCGAGAAAAATATGAACGATTGAAATTTAAAAATGGCAGATTTTGGTATAAATAAACATTTGACAGGAGTAAAATAAGTTGTATATTCATTATTGATATGTTTTATCATTCACAAAGCTTTTACTTTCCCTTTAAATAACAGTTTCTTATATAAAGGTAAGTTATTTTTATTATTAATGATTTTTAACAAAATGTCTGATAAATTTAATATCTTACTGAAATTAACTGTTTATATTGTCTGTAGTCCCAGATGTGATATCAATGATTATTTATAATGTCTATTAGTTTGCCCAATGGAAAACAGAAACTAATGGAAGTGGATTTTGATATAATAATATTTATAATACATGTTTTCCTTGTTTGTCTTCTCTTGATTTTGCCATGTTGCTAGGGAAAATTTGGGGTAAATCTTGAAATTCACTAGAATGTATAAGCACCACACACCATATTTACTTATTTTCTGTTTAATCACAGTCAAAAGTTGTCAGTTGCTCCATTTCTTTTATTGTAACTACTGGAAATGTGCATTTTGTCTTGATTTTACCCCGTTGCCAGGGGACATTTGGGGTAAATCTTTAAATTAATTAACAAAGCACCACATTTTGTTATTTTCTATTTAACCAGAGTCAAAGTTGTTAGTTGCCCCATCTCTCATATTGTGACTACTTAAAATGTGCATATACACCTTTCCCGTAAATGATTGGACAATACTTTTAACCATACTCCGCCTCGTTTTCGCAAAGGTTGATATGGTATCAGAATGGCACTGGACTCATTTCAGTAATGAGCAATTAGTGTAATGATTGTGATAGTGTTAATTGAGCACGGTATAGCATGGTATAGCATATATTGAAAACGAGGTAGAGCATGATAAAAATATTGCACAATCAATTACGGGAAAGGTGTATCATCTTCATTTTACCCCGTTGCTAAGGAAAATTTGAGTTAAATCTTGAAATTCACTAGAGTGTATAAAAGCACCACACGCCATATTTACTTATTTTCTGTTTAATCAAAGTCAAAAGTTGTCAGTTGCTCCATTTCTTTTGTTGTAACTACTTGAAATGTGCATTTTGTCTTGATTTTACCCCGTTGCTAAGGAAAATTTGGGGTAAACCTTGAAGTAATATGTAATTTGGTTCTACAAACTTAACGTTTCTTTGCTCCACCTTAATTTGAAGTAGTAAGTATATATGTTTTTTGGAGCTTCTGCTTGTTAATTCTTGTTTTAACCCTATTTTATGTGTAGTTGCCATGGGGGAAATCCCTGTTGCTATGTATAATATTAATTGAAAATAAATATTGCTTTTTGTAGTAAATGGCTGAAAATATCAAGTCCAAAATATTATGAAGTGTTAAAAAGTTATATATACAATATTCTTTAAAAAATCCAATGTTTTGGATAACTTTGGAACGGCTTATTGTAGACCCCTCATTTTTTTCTCTTGAAAAGATCTATCCAATGACGAACATAGTTTCATAGCTTTTGGACAAATTTGATTTTTTGGTCTGGAAATGCTAATTATGTGCTGCATAATTTGATATTTTTAAATTAAACTAAACAGTGAAATTAAAAATTGAAATTAAAAAAATGGAATTAAACAACCACTACGAGAAACAAGCTAGAAGAGGAGATTAAATGATTAAATATTTAAACATTACCAAGTTAGATGATTTGATAATAAGCCTGTTCCAATGTTAATTACACTTTTATAACCTGTACATACTAAAAATCAAATACAATGTATGAAAATAGATAGGAAGTGCTAATGTGTATTGAAACTTTCTAATGTCGATTGTCTTTAAGGGGACTCCAGAGAGCCAAATAAAGTGACAACATTTTGAAGTGTATAAAGACTTTTATTTCCTGCGAGGCTGCGTGCACATACTCACAGGAAAATGACTTGATTAATGATATTCTATGTTGCAATGTACCGTAATTATCGAGCAAAGAACACTGGTGTTTATAAACATTACGTCACTAAGAACTCATCTATATTAATAAATTCTAACATGTGTTTTTTATATAATAATAAAACAGCCCTAAAGGGCGGTAACTCAGCCGATATAACAATTATAATTGCAATTAAATTGTGCTAAATGTTACATTACAGGCAAGCCCTTTGAAATGACGCTTATAGTAAGAGGCTAGTCGGAACTGAGGAAGACTAAATAAATTGCAGAAGTATACCTAGCATAAATTATGTAAAATTATATGGATCGAAGACTTGCACAATTGTATTGACTTCAACACTATTACAATCAAATGAGTTAAAATAAGTCAAACTTGCTTAAAAACTGAAGACCTTGTCAAATCTGCATAAGTGACTGCCAAATTCAGGACCTTCCAATTTTTTTTTTGGTGCAAACCTTCCAAATTTTGCCAGAAATGCGAATTGGTAACATATTTAAGTAAACGTTTCATGAAATTGTTCACAACTTGGATTAGTAGGAGCAGGAGAAACTTGGGGATTTCAAAGATTTTAATCCATGACAATATAAAAATTATATAGTATATAATTTAAATCAACATAACATACAATATGAAAGTCTATTTCTACTAAACCTGTCAGTGGCGGATCAAGAAGTAAGTCACAACTTGTGTAAAAAAGTGTTAGCAATTCAAACATAAAAGAAAAACATTCAAACAATCCCATTGGTAATATTATAAACCGAATTGACAAATTATGTTAATGCGTTTCTCCACAGAATGTGCCTGCCCTCTAGATCCGCCACTGACTGCATATTACCACTTGAATCTTTTCATGGAGTTTATAAATAAAGCAATTGTGCACGAAAAGACAAATGACACAATAAAACTTTTTTAAGGATCCGTATTATGTTTTTTTCAAACATGTTATATTGTGTCCTAGCACATATTAGGTACACGACAAATTTTTAAATTATATGTATGTATATTGGTTTGATTCTAATTATCATCCAAAGAATTTTTCCTGACATTGTATATATATCCCAAACTTATTCTGTGCTTGCATCGAGTGGTTTGCAGTAGAAAAAATCTTGATTATTTTGAACAACGTCATCTTTTTCAATGTGAATTTAACACAATCAGTCCCACACAGTGGTAACTTGATCGAACATTGTACTGACTTATAATTTGATACAGTCTAGAATTCACAAAATTACTCCCTTCTTTAATTTATTAAACTAATCTCGACCACTTTTCAATTCACTGTGACATTTCGGAGCCAGAAAAACAGTTTTATTAAACGTTATTGTTCACCAATATCTTGCGCATGATGTTTATACTTTCGGTTTGTATCAGTGTGTAGACAGATGAGTCAATTCAGTCACAAGTGAAGTATAATTTTGTGTGCTTTCAATGAAAATTCCACTTGTTTATTTTTTTCGATATCTTCAACTTTTAGTGTAATATTTATTAAATGAAATGAGCATGTTTAATGAATTTATTGATAAGACGTATTCACCAGTAATGTTGATACTACATTCATTTCTGTTGTGATATTGAAAGTTTTTCACACACAACACAGTTTTGTTTATTATCTTCATCTTCTTTTTCAAGAACTTTTCGCAGAGTCGACTAAACATAAATATTTCCTACAAAGAATGTTCCCATGATAATATTTCCATGGCAATAGTTGATAAAGACAGGAAAGAAAGTCTTAAAATTCTTCTTCAAAGATTCTGCAAAGCTTCTTCTACAATTTCCTCAAAACATAAGCGTTTTCACGAGCTCTGTGTGCATATTTTACAGACTTGATAATAAAAATTTTAAAGATTGAATTGAGAAGTTATCAACAAAAAATGTCTAAAATAACTTCTAAAAGTATTTCAGAAGTACAGAAAAGATCATTCTTTTATGAGTTATTATTGAAAGTGCCCTTTTTGTATTGCATTTAGCATCACGTTTTGGGTCTGTCATTAAATAAACAAACAATCCAAAATCCGAACGGACTTTCCGAAAACGGCAAAATTTAATGAAGAAGAAGAAGAAGAAGAAAAACGCCGATTCCAATACTCATCTCGATCTAAGATCGGCTGAGTAATTATCTATTTGCTGGCAGTTATTTACTAAAATGATTACCAAACTATGGTAAAACGGTAAAGCAATAACAATTTTCATGAAAAAAAATACGAGCACTATTTAACTTACCATTTATAAAGAATAAAAAAATTAAACTAAGTGACTCCATCTTTACGGGATCCATTTCAGTGTAGTCTGTGGTAGAAAATAATGACCCCTTAGATTTTGACCCCCCCGTGGTTTGCGCTTATGACTTGCTAGATTTTCTTTCTTTAGGGTTAGGTAAAGATTTTTCTATGACAGTAGAGAAAGCCTAGATGAAGATTTTCCAGAAGCAGTCACTTTAGAGTTACTCTACGCTCAAATAAGACTTTACAGATCAGAATTGTTTACGAAGATGATTCATATGAAAGAAGATTTTCACATTCACATCGAAAATGAAAACCGCTCTCTCCGTAATGAAATCAATTCCCTAAAAAAAGATTTAGAAGAGAAAGTAATTATTATAAACTCGTTGAGAGAGGATATGGAGTTTGTTAAAAGCAAATTATCAAACATGGTCTCGCGTGAGGAATTCGTCAACTTGGAAAGAGATGTTATCGACGTCCAACAGTATAGCCGAAGAAATAACGTAGAAATAAGTGGTATACCTGAGGAAGTAACCGATGTTCAAAACACATTAATCAATATTGGTGAAGCAGCGGGTGTCCAGATAAAACCAAAGGACCTACAGGCTTGTCATCGTCTTAGAAGAGGCAGAAATCACCAAGGACCTCGCAAAGTAATTGCAAGATTTGTGAACAGAAAAACATGTGAATCGCTACTACGTGTCAGCAAAAAATTCAAAAATCAAGAAGTTGTAGAAAGAGCTGGTTTGAAAGAAACCATTTATATAAATAATAGTTTATCGAATTATTCGAAGTTCCTTTGGGGGAAAGCGAAATCACTAAAACAAAAGAAACTACTCGTGAAATTCTGGTGTTACAATGGTATCATTAATGTCTTACTGAATGATAATGATGATCCAATCAAAATAAGACACATTAATGATCTAATCGATCTTTTCCCTGAGGTCGATTTTTAGTGAGGTCGATTTTTAGTTTGCGTCATGATCTCTGATTTTTAAGGCTGAGATGCATCGTCATTTAATGGATCAGTTTAGATTGTTTTGAATTGTTATGTTTATGACGGCTTTGCCAACGGGGACTATATTTCTATTTAATTCGCTATATGTACCTTATCGGCCCTTTTTACGCCGGCCCTAATTTAACGCCGGCCCTAATTTAACGCCGGCCCTTTTTACGCCGGCCCTTATTACGCCACAGGCCAATTTTGGCCTTACGCCAATTACGGCCGCATATTACGCCAAAGAGAAGGGATGGAAAAAATCTTTTTTTACAAGCATGCTTTTTTGATTATCTTTGCACTAAACAGTTAAACAGAAGAAAAAAAGTATGACAATGTGATCATTTCTTGTTATAATCAAAAGTTTAATGTCTCAATCAAGTAAAATAACATCATTGTTAGTGTTTCTGTCAGATTGGTGACTTTCCTCTTGTTCTCCAGCCTCTCTGTTTTCGCTATTATTTTCATCGTCCGACTTAACTACAATTTCTTGTTCATAAATCTCTTCATCTGACACATCTCCCGTATTATCATCTTTTCCATCTAGCTTCTTTAGAATCCTTTTCAAGAAATAGAGATTGCTGTGGAATGAAATGAATTAAACTCAGCAAATTAGCCTCCAAAAGGACTCGTTGACTGTACAAAAAACGTTCATGGAAAGAACTCTGTAAACGACTACATTTCTTTTGTTTTTTTAAAGTTATTGTTCACATTACGAAAGCAAAACTGTTCAATCTATATGTTATTTTGTCAATTCATTGCTTCCAAAGCCCCCCATCTTTAATCGCTACACTTCTAGAGCCAATTTTAACCTCAAATTTTCGAAAAACCTGGAAAAAAATTAACGCCGCTTTTTAGTCAAAATCTCGTATTTTTGGCCCTTTTTGCGCCGGCCCTTTTTACGCCGGCCCTTATAACGCCAGAGGCTAAAAAATAACGCCAATTAGGGCCGGTGTAAAAAGGGCCGATAAGGTATCACGTTTTCTTTCGACTCAAGCAATTTGGATTGGTCCGTTGAATGTACGATGTGTTTCAGCCTTTATTTACTATTGTTTCCTTTGTCTTGTTTTTCTTTTTAGCACTTAATTGTTTCCTATTCTAATATCGCGTTATAGGCTTAGCATAATAAAGCGAATGAATACAGAAAGCGAATTTTGCTTTGTGTGCGACAAAAAAATTAAGATTAACAAATCACATTACTGCTCGGTCTGTAAGAGACGATCTCATGCCAAGTGTAATGATATGGTTAATAAATTCGCATCCAATGCATGGCTCTGTAAATTCTGCAGGAACGAAATTTTGCCGTTTGATGAACCTTTAGATGAAAAACCTATTGGTAAGAATTTGAGTTACTTGAAATCCTATTTCACATATCCGACACATTTATTTCTAATTTTGAAGCAGAGCCTGACGAACACCAAGATTATGATGATAATATTTCAAAAATCAACTGTAAATATTATTCTCCTGAAGACTTTGTTACTATTCCTGCTAAATCCAAATTTTTATCTTTTTTTCATCTCAACATTGCTTCTCTCGAATTACATTTTGGTGAAATGACATCCCTTTTTTCAAGACTTAATCATAATTTCGATATCATTGGTATCAGTGAAACCAGAATTCTATCTTCTCCTTCTTCCAAAATTTCTCTCGAAGGTTATAAATTTCTTCATAGTCCTGCCGTTACTTCTGTTGGTGGTGCTGCACTTTACATTTCTAAATCTTTCTCCTCTGAACCTCGTGATGATCTGTCGAAACTTGTGTGTTCTAATGATGAGTACCTTGAATCTGTTTTTGCCGAAATCACTTTTAAAAACCGGAAGAACGTCATTGTTGGCTGTATCTATAAGCATCCAAGTATGGATGCCGATCTTTTTAGTAATCTTCACCTTTCTCCTCTCTTGAAATCAGTCGATAAAGAAGGCAAATCTCTAACTTTGCTGGGAGACTTCAATATTGATCTTTTGAAATGTGAATCTGAAACATCTCATGCTAATATTCTTGATCTTCTTGGTGCTTATCAGATGTTACCTTCAATCTCTCTTCCAACTCGGTTCACTTCAGCTTCTAGCACGCTTATCGATAACATCTTCATTACTCCTTCTGATTCTGAAATTTTATCCGGTAACCTCACTGTTGCTATATCAGATCACCTTCCTCAATTCCTTTTTTTGGACTCCAAACCCCAGCAGAACAAAAAACCTACTTTGGGATTCCGTCGTGACTGGTCAAAGTTCAATCAAGAAAAATTTAAAACTGAATTTGAACTTTTGAATTGGGATGAAATTTTAAAAATTGAGGATGGTGACGTGAATTCTACTTTCGATTCTTTCTTGGTTTCCACTACATCTTTATTCAACAAACACTTTCCCTTGGTAAAAATCACTCGGCGTAAATCTAAACTTTTTGATAAACCATGGATTACCAATGGTCTTCTTTCTTCTATGAAGGTTAGAGATAATCTTTTTCGTGACTTTCTTTCTGCTACTTCTTCTGACATAAAATCCTTTCTTCAATCAAGATACAAATTTTATCGCAATCGGATTGTCTTTCTAGTTCGTCTGAGTAAAAAACTTCATTATTCTCGATATTTTCAATCAAACTCTCATAATTTGCGCAAAGTTTGGATAGGTGTCAGGGAAATAATTTCCTTAAAATCTCCAAATTCCTCCTTTGTCATCTCCTTGAAATTGGGTAACTCAATCACTTCTGAACCTTCACTTGTCTCTGAGGCTTTCATTGACTTCTATTCTTCTGTTGCTGACAAAATTCGCTCTAAAATTCCTCCTACTCGACATCATTTTTCTCAATGGCTCAAAAACAGGAACCCTAATTCCTTCTTTACTTCACCTACTTCTCCACAGGAAGTTTCTGAACTTTTGCTATCTCTGAACGGTCACAAAGCTTCTAGCCACACAGCCTGCCATATCCTTTGATCTCATCTGTTCTAAATAGTCTTTCAAACATTCTTTCCAACATTATAAATCTTTCTTTCTCCAGTGGTGTCTTTCCTTCTAAGCTGAAAGAGGCGAGTGTCATCCCCATCTTTAAGAACAAAGGTTCTTCTCTTGAAGTAGGAAACTTTAGACCTATTTCTCTCTTGTCAAATCTTGACAAGATCTTCCAGAAACTCATGCATAAACGTCTGTCTAAATTTCTCGAGTATTCCAAAATTCTGTATCCTTATCAATTTGGCTTTCGCTCTAACCACTCAACCGAATCTGCTCTCCTTCATTGCATCGAAAAAATGTACAAAGCTGTTGACAATGGCAAGTTCGGCTGTTCCATCTTCATTGACTTGCAAAAGGCCTTTGACACGGTTGAGCATGATATTCTTCTTTCAAAGCTTGAGTTCTATGGTATTCGAGGATTGCCACTTGATTGGTTTCGTTCTTTTCTTTCTGATCGCTCACAGTCTGTCTCTGTATCTGGATTTAAATCTAAACTTAGACGCATTCTTCACGGAGTCCCACAGGGCTCCGTTCTTGGCCCTCTGCTCTTTCTACTTTATGTCAATGACCTGGCCAATGCTATTCTTTATGCGGATGTCAACCTATTTTCAGATGATACCATGTTATTTCATAACGACTATTCTTTAAAATCCCTGACCAAGAAAGCTAACATTGACTTGAAACTTCTAACTCATTGGCTTAATGCCAATAAGATAGCCTTAAATCGAACCAAAACCGAACTTTTAATCCTTAAACCAAAACGTAAGGCTATCAATTTTGACGTCAAAATTAAAATCAATGGTCAAAGATTGCGTCCGAGCAAAGTTGTGAAATACCTCGGTATCTTCATCGATGACGAACTAAGCTGGAAATATCACATCAACTTTGTCTGTAACAAACTTAAGAGAGCTAATGGGGCCTTGAGTAAGCTTCGTCACATTGTTCCTGAAAAAACTCTTCTATCTCTTTACTACTCTTTATTTCATTCTCATCTTTCATATGGTGCTCAAATTTGGGGCCAACGTCAAAGTCATCAAACTCGCCGTCTTCTAACTCTTCAAAAACGTGCCCTGAGAATTATGTCTTTTTCTGATTTTCGTGCTCCTTCGTCGCCACTCTTCCTACGCTTTGAATTACTTTCCTTTTTTGACTTTATTAAATTTCTAAATATCATATCTGTCTTTAAGCTTATGAACAATAAATTACCTTCTTCTCTTATTACTACTTTTGATTTGCTCCGTTTAAACCAACATAATCGTGGTTATCTTAGTCGCGCCAAGGCTGGGTTACTAAAACTCCCAAATGTGTCAACTGTTACGTTCGGTAATAACTCTCTTAGTTACCAATTGGTTTTATCCTGGAATTTATTACAAAATTATCTTGCCATCGACGACCTATCAACACTGGCATTAGGTCGTCTCAAATACCTTGCGAAGTTCTACTTTCTATCATCTCATGTCGCTATCAATAATCAATCTTAGATCTTAGATTGTTAATATTATTATTATTTTTTTTGTTATTCATTTATTTTTCATTTATTTTTTTATTTATTATTTATTTATTTTTTTTATTTTTATTTTTTATTTATTTTTATTTTTTTTGCTTCTTCTGATAATTTTATAAAAAACTTAGAAATATTTATACAATCGTCTCTGATAATAAATATTTATTGTGTTTTGTAACTTTTTATAGGGGGCCACCTCCTTAGTTTAGATGCAAATCTATGAGTGTGGTCTCCCGTCGTATTGAAGACAAATACATGATCTATCTATCTATCTATCTATCATCATTCAACAGTGCAAAACTATTTCTTTTCTGTGCGGGCTATTGGGACGTATATTAAAAGAGAAATGATGTTCGCCTCACGTTAGTTTAACACACAAGCACAATGTGATCATAAAAATGCTATACTTTTAAACACTGTGAAATTACAGAAAATAAGAATAGTAAGAAAAGTTGAGAAATTAACTGAAATTGAAATTCACATGTTGAATTTTATAAACGTTTTGTAGAAAGATCTCACATCATAAGGACCCTGTTTGAGAAAAATGGAGCATTTTATGACCACCACATACACGACCACTGACAACCCTCCCAAAAAATATATTAGTGTAAAAATATAAAATTAAAATTCAGATATTTACATTAATTTCCAACTTAAATTGATACATAAATTTTCACAAATTTTGACATCAATATTACAATTGATTTCCAACTTAATTCATTAATGTTTAAACACAAATTTTTGATATTAATATAAACATGAATATAAATCTAAGCTGTTGGTGCATGAGTTCATTCAATCGATATCGCAGAAATGGGAAACTATAAGAAAGATTTCATTAAACATGATTTGGTAATGCCATCTTAGTAGATCTGAAAAGATAAGACAAAAATTATTTCAAATTCAATCATCTGCAAACAACCTAAAAACTTCAAGAAAAATCAATTTTACAATTGAAACAGCACAAAAATATTTTAAACAACCCACAAAGACAACTAAAACAACAGAGACAGATAAACAGGAGACCTAATGAGACTATTTATTTATTCCACTTCATACATAAATAAAATATGTATCTGTCCCTGCTGTAGACACATACATAAAACACACACATACTACACCCATCCACACACTACACACACAGCCACAGGATCTTGTCAACAGCTTTCCATAGTCATCTGCAACATTCTCTATTTCGAATAACTAAACAACTTCAATTAAAATTACAACCTTGAATGCAAATCAAACATTGCTTAGAAAATATGCTTTACCTTCTTCACTATTGTGTATCAATAAAATAAGGCAATAGACAAGTATTAGAAAATGATTTGAATAACTTACAATGAATTGAATAAATAATTACACATCAAATATGAATTATACAAAAAGTGCCTAGAAAATATTAAATTGCGGAACATTATCATTTCATTAAGATTTAAAACAACACAATATTAAATTGAAAGTTTTACCTTGATTGCATTATGGTCTGAGAAAAAAATGCACTTTACCATCGTCTTTAACTTGAAATTTGCAAGGAAGCTCTTTTTGATATAAACATGATCAAGTAGTGAACCATCAATATAAGTTGGCTCAGTTACAACCATCTTGTAGTCGCTGAGAATTTCTGAAAGAGATCACTACATGTTAAATAATCAATATTTAAATCACCAAGCAGAATGTCAATATCAAAAGAATGGATGTAATTAGATAACTTATCGTAAAAAAGTTGCAATGGTTCACCATGTTTCCTGTACAGTACTGCAATTACAACCAACTCACTGCAAAAACTGTGTTTTAAAACGTTAACATATAAAAAGCTAGATTCAGTTGAGTATGAATAGATATCATGATTTTTTAATCCAATTGCCAAGCTCTTGTATTTATCATCTCCAACAGAAAACATTAATTCAAAATCTAACAGCTCACATATCTCAGAACAATCATCATGTTGCGACATTTGTGTCTCAGTAAGACATAAAACATCGCTCTCTACCATTTCATTTACACAAGCAATATCTTTCGCATGCAATGACAATGAACGTGTATTCAGCATACTGATACTTAAAGAATTTGGACACAATGGTTCAAGTGTCTCTAACGGTGGCAGTGGACAAGCTTGTCGCATCCGTTCATATTCTGTGAAAGCTCTTTTGTCGGCCTTTATGGCTTTTTTGTCAAACTTTCCAGTTAGAAATAAGCCAGACAAACTTCTAACTCGACTCATTGCAACGTACATTTGGCCAGGATGAAATCGCCTTTGTAACGCCTAATAACAGCTTCAGGCACACTCAAACTCTGTACTTTATGAATACTAGTAGCCCAAGATAAAACTAAGGGAAACTGCGTTCTTTTTATTACGGGTGATGTGGTTACTCTTTTGTTGATGCTAATATCAGTCTGAGAACGTTCAATTGGTACGCACTTATGGGTGACAGCATATCTGTCAGATGCCATTTTCATAATTCCAGCATTTTCATCAAGGAATTTAACATAAATTTTTATAATCTTACTACCAATCGTCATAAAATTGAATACTAAGCCCATTTGGCCATTGATGAGTTTTTCCTCTATATCTATATTCGATGTAAGCATCACTTTAGCCCCAATTTTTAAATCAAGTTTCGTCGGTAGACCACCAGTTTCAGTGTGTTTTTTATTGAGAGCATCACTGTTGAGTCGTTGAGGAACATCTTCCGGCAAGTCATCGATTGCATTTATCACAACTTCTGGTTTTTCTAAATCTTTTAATTTTTTGTCGTTATAGTCCACAGCAGGTTTATTTTCAGCAAATAGATGAAGGGCATCAGTTGCATACTGGGGAGAATTAGTAATGATAAATCGTGTTTTAAGGAGATCTTCGTCATCAGCTGTTATATTGGCAACACGTACATTGTTTAACAAGTCAATGAATACGGAATCTCCTTGTTGTCGCATCACTTCTGTTAACTCAGCAATTTTAAAAGTGTCCCATAATTTTAATAAACTAGCCGCCAAGGCGGCGTCGTTCGCCGCCCATGTTCAGCATGCGTTGACTTCACGAAAAATAAAATTAAAAATTGGCAACCGAAAGTGTTCCCATGTTGTAGAGCTCGAAAAACTGATCAAAAAAATGTATGGGATCGTTCCACTACGATCAACCGTTACAGAGATATCATCGTTCAAAGATTTTGATGACGTCACAGACCCCTCCCCAAAAAAAATTAGACCCAAATTTTTCGTCACCCCATCGCCTGTATCGCGAACCCCAAGAAACGTCAGTAATCCTTATTGGTTATCGAGATAGTTTTCCCTAAATGTCGCATTCGATTAGGGTCTCAATACAATGGTTTCACACTGATGTCGCGCACAAGAAAAGAAATAATTTATGTGTGATCTTACATTGCTGACTCTCTTTAGCAGTTCACATCTACCATTTTGCGTAACAGACAAACGGATAAACGGAGAATCGGCTATTAATATATAGATTTTCTACAAACCCATACAGCAAATAAACAGGTCTTCCCATTACTGGTGGTAGCTGAAAAAAGTCTCCCGTAGCACTAACAGTTTTACCTGCAAAAGGGATCTGAATACTTACACCAAATATCTCACATAATCGCATATGAACATTCTTCAATAGTTCATCAGAAACCATGGATATTTCATCAATTATCACAGCAGACACTTCAGAAAGTTTATTACGCAGGGATGTTCTCATCTTGTCGCTTAATGGTGCATAATTTTTACTATAAATACCAAGGCCGGAATGTATGGTAGTACCTCCAATATTTACTGCAGCGACACCTGTTGGTTCCAGCAATAAGACTCTTGGTTTTACTGGATCTGTGGCTTTGCGAAGTAGGACCTTTGATACAACATGATAGATAGTTTTCAATAGATGTGATTTTCCACAACCACCTTGGCCTGTTAAGAAAATATGCAATGGCTCTAGATCTTTGAATTCTTTACATTTCCTCCTCTTGACAAGTTGCCGTGACCATGTTAACACAATATCAAAAAGTTCTCTCTGTTTGATATTAAGTGATCGAATTTTATCATTCAATACATGATCGTCTAATACATACTGCCTTTCAGGGGCAATTCCTGATGTTGCACATGGTGTATTATGCAATTCTTCCTCATCAGACATGTCATTGTTAGCATCCAATATATCTTGAACAGCCTGATTCTCATGTTGTGCAAATGCATTTTAACTAACATCCAGGTCTGCTCTGTAGTTTTGGAAAGCATCATCTACTAGTTCATCGTATGGTTCAATCTTTGCTTTATTTTCATAAACTATGACCAAACTTTTCAACATACGTATTGTGTAATAGTTCTTGCTTTGATCGAAAAGGATAGTACATAAACAACAAATGATGAGCATATCTCTCTGGATATTTCTGTCTATTAGGAATGTGATACCTGAAAACTGCACGGATTTTCCTGCATTTTAATTTAGATTTACTGTTCATCAATGGTACAACAGGGGTATGTGGTGACTGATGGTTTTCTTCCATTAGCAATTAGTTCAAAATTTCGGGCTGGTTATCATTTTCGTTGCTGTCAGTGGGCTTAGATTCCAAATAATAATGTGCCAAAAACTTAGCAAAACACATGTTATTCAGAGTTGCAAATTTTCCGTTTTTGAAAGAATTATCAGGTCGGTCAAGGTAACGATCTAACAGTTTGTTTTGAAAATATCTGTACTTTCAGCAGGAAGATTATTTAACTCTTCTTCAGATCTGCAAATTCGAAACCTGTTTTCTGGAACATTGCTGTTGGCAAAAATTACTTTTGGGAATGTTTTATGCAACCACAATTCAGGCATTACATGATACACAGCTTCTTGCACAGAACATTCTCTTTTACAGGAATATGCTTTTGCAATAGTAAGCATTTGTTCAAATTTGTTCAAGTTATTGGACTTTGCCTCATCCAAAGCTTGTTTCATTACTCTGGAGCAATCATCTTCTGCCTTTGAAAGATATTTACACATGTATGTTATGGCTTTATAGTGATTGAAGTCAGGCTGAATGTCAAAATTTGCTTCCCATGCAGTCAAACCTTCTGCAAAATAGTTGTTGACAAAACAACAATTTGGTGAATTTCAAAGTCATCATTTTTAGAAATTGAGAGTGCAGTGTAATATTCTTCTTCAGTTATGCCGAGTTTATCCAAAATTTCAGAAATAGTTCCAGCATCTTCATAATTATCTTTTAATGGATCAACAACATTATGCTTTTTAGGACATAGGTTTTCGTCGATATAACTTTTCACAGTATCTAACAGTGCTTTCCTACTTTCTAATATTTTTTCCTTTTTCATCAGGGCTCACCTCAACAGGAAGTGGACTAGAAATTATAGTGCGATCTGTAAAAAAATGACCAAAATTGAATCTGCATGTACTATTTTTGTACTTACGACAGGTTTTTGACTGATTGTGTACTTGGTACGATTTACCAACTCAAACAATTGTGGTTCTAATCCTGGATCAGGCATGTCAGCTCTTACGATACCATCAACAAATGCAATATAATCATCCTTAGTAGCTTCAGTTAATACGGGTGGGTCTTTTATCCAAATGAATACATGAACATGTGGGCTTCCACGTACTTGAAATTCAACCCGTATTACGTAATATTCAACCTTTCCTAACGGACCAGATAAGACAATTTCCTTGAAAAATGTCAGAAACACAGGATTCATGTTCAATATTTCACATCTTTCTTGGTATGTCATGTTTTGAATTTCATCATCCTGTAAATTCATTTTATACAATTTTGACAGTATAGAAGGCAACTCGAACCACCTTAATTCTGCACATGATAATGTCAAGAAAAATGTTGGAACACCAAGTTGTTTCACCATAGCTAATACTTCAAGCAAAAATCTTTTCCAATATGCTGGGGTGCCTTTAATTTGGTTCATGAAGTTAAATGCTTCATCATTAGCAATGAAAGTCCGAACAGTTTCACTAAAACCTTGAGTTAACATGCCAGCCGTTAAATTACATCCTGATAATTTCTTCATTGCAATATTTATCTTGCTATATAAATTTGTCAGCTGAAGGACATAATTAGCAAAAAAATTATAATCAGCATCAGGAGAAAATTTTTGAGTATAATTTAACAATCTTTGGTTAAAGTACTTCCACAAGTGAAATTTTCATTTCCCTATCGGCATCATCGTATCCAAATATGCCAAAAGGAAATAAGTGTGGAAAAGCCATCTCTTTAAAAAATTTATCTGCGTAAATTGGAATTGAAGTAATACCTTCACCTGGCGCAATAGTAACCGTGTCTTCATTGATATGAATAGGTACTTTAGAGGCCATTACAGTTTCGTTAGTAGCAGTTCTGTTTGCGTCTAATGGATTATCATCCTTTTCATCTATTCCCTGTGAATTGCTTGAGTTCGTATCAATTGGTTCATTCTCATCCTTAAAGCTGATCAGTTCTTCAGAAAGACCATTCATATCAACAATAAGATTAATGTATAATGGGTTTTGTTCCTTCAAAAATTTTAAAGATCTCAGAATCAACTCGGGTCGCACAGGTTCAAAGTAGACATGTCCACGGTACATAAGTTTTCTTTTTATTTTCAGCAAAAGTAAACCATTACTGTCAGCTGGTCTTGGTAAAACATTACAGACATCTTCAGTCTCAATTGGTACATTACAAATGGCTCCTTTTACTTTTGGAAAATTGCCTTTGGGTAGAATTACAACTTTCTTGAAAAGTATTCGTTTCGCTATCAAAACTTTCTCCAATCGCTGGATGTCAGAAAGATCTGACGGAAGATTATCAATTTCCAAATTGTTGCAAACAGCTTGAACTGGGATGTTTTTTTTATTTTAACTTCAGATGACAAGTTTTACAGATGTATTCGCAACCATCAAAGCTTTCTACAAGTGAAAATGCAAAACTACTAGAAATTATTGCATAATTGGATTCGTTGAATAAAACAACAGATCGTTTGTACAAACAACGATTACAAGCAACACATGTAATATGTAATAAGGTCCTTGAATAATCATTTCCTTAAATGTTTTAACTCGATTTGCAGCTTTCAAGGTAGATAGATTCACCATTGAATATTTCTCCCTTTTTCGTCGCAACTTTTCCAAATGTTTACGAGTTCCTACGCTTTTCATATATTTATCCCGCATGATTTTCAATTTCTCTACATGTTCAGTAGTTTTTTTAACTTCCTTATATTTATGATGCATCGCTTTCAATTTCTCAGCATGTTCGGGAGTTCCTTTACTTTCCATATATTTATCATACATGGCTTTCAATTTTTTTGCATGTTTAAGAGTTCCTTGACTTTCAATGTACGTTTTGCTTAATTTTTGAAGATGCTATTTACCTTGAACTTTTGATTTCTGCATATTTTTCGTTCTGACCCAATCAAATTTGAGTGCTCATCTCGCCAACATTTCAACATCTGTTCATGGTTATCAGGCTCAAGCTTTTTGGTAAGATCACGTTTTCTTTTCTTGGCTGCACCAATTTTTGAAATTGTAGGAAATTCTTCTTCCATTTCTATGCAGACATATTGTATTTGACAAAATACATTTCCGCGGTCTTGTAATTGTACTGTGCAGATATATTTTTGAAGCTGTAAGAGGCTAGGAAACTTTAACAAAATGCCGGTGCCATCTTCAACACTAATACCCAGTTCATTTCTACTGTGTGAATTAAATAAATAGAATGATTTTTTATCCCAAGTTATACTGAATGTAATTTGGTTAACGAAAAACAAGATGCCATTAGATTCAGCAGAATAGGCTTTGTGAGGTTTCAAAATGTCATGTCGGCCTTCAACAATTTCTACCGTAACATTCTCTACATATTTCACAGTGTACTTATTGTTTTCAATAGAAACTTGAGTAGGTAAATCATCAACTGATAGGTATCGTGACAAGTTCAGATGTTGATATAATTCGTTTCCCGTAATCATTACAAAATCTAGGTCAGTTGTTTTCCTGAAACACATTCGTTTGAATTGTGACCAACACAAACTAAACAATACATTACATGCACACTGCATACCAGCACTTTCACCAAACATTTCCTTGATGGAAAGATGCCTTGGTCAATTTAAATATGTTATATGTCGGGCCAGGGCTACTTTCAACATCACCATCAACAAGAAGTTGAATATTTTTCAGGAAAGTTAGATCAATAATAACTGCGATGAAGTAAATTAATCGCAATGTAACAATACAGAAATTGTGCATAAATAACAATAACAGAACTTTACAATAAAAAATGCTACATGTTGCACGGCATTGTTCAACAGTAATCATGATAATATAAGATGTAAATGCAAATAAAAAGTACAGGAATATTAGCTAAGTATTATTACTGAGTATATGATAATGTCAATGTCTGCAGTCAGTTAAAACTGACAATATAATGCGGTTATATTATATATGTATGGTATACAATATGGTATATTGCAATATGTTTGGTATTTCAATAATAGGTAGTTTGGTATTTCAACTGTTAGTTTGGTATTTCTCAAATTCTATTCAGTGCTTTTGTTTGCCAGGTCAGCTAGGGGCTTGCTGACAAACCTCACAAAAGACCTCACTTCGATACCCCTTGATATAAGCCTCCGAGAAAGCAAATGGAGGATAAATGAGCACTAAGCAAAGCCTACCAAAAGAAAGAAGTTTCAAATACCGAAGTCAGAGAGGAGAATTTACTCAAAATAATTTTTACCTTGCGTAATTACAACCGTTCCCTTAAAATTTCTCGTGGGAGAGACCTCATGGAATGAAAAAGAAAGCTTAACACGCATGCACGATTGGTTTCATGTAAACAAACGCACGAAATATACCAAAAACCGCTAGGTTTGGACAGTAAGAAGAAGAAAAATAACAGAGCCAGTTTTAAGGTATTTCTTGCTTTCGCAGAAATCCAAAAATCCTCTGAATCGGCCGGTCCTGTTGAAGGTTTTATATAACATACTATTAAAGCAATTTCCTTTGATATTTTGTCACTTAATTGACGAAGGGACGAATATCAATTAAATAGGTCTACATAAAACTGCGACTTTTAGTTACTTATGACAGGTTTCTTCGCTGGTGTGTTAGGATTAGACTCCATTTACACCTACTACTAATTTTAAACATTATTATGGTTTATGCCACTTTTTTTACCTTAAAAAATAACATTTACAGAAATTTTTAGAGCTGTTAGTAAAATTACGAAAGCATATTTTTGGCAAGCTCTTGTTTTTGTAAAAACGAAAACAACAAAATCTGTTTTTTTCGATAACGGTTAAACGTTTAAGATAATGTGCAAGAAATCATTACAAAGTTGCGCAGTTGACAAGATAACGTTTTATCCTTACTAAAGAAACGTTTTTCTACAAAGTTTAAAAGGTTTAAACGTTAAAAAACGTTTTACAATTTCCCATCAAAATCCTCGGGGACGTTACATATATACCTTTGCTACTGCAGAGGATATTGGTCCGCCATTGCAACACCATCAGTTTCCTTAAAGAATTTAGCGTCAAATAAATAACATGTTTTAAACTATATAATGAAAAGACATGAAACTGTCTATTTGTAATTATCATCATCTTGCATACGTTCTGTAATGATGTCCAAGTGTCATTTGATATGTTTGTTTACAGTCAAAGAACATCAAACGAAACCATTCACTGGTGATCCAATACACAAAATAATAGGGTAGATGGGAATCACTAGTTATTGTATTTTAGGGAGTCCGTAGAATGGATATAGTGCTTGTGTATCTCAATGTCTAAGTTTATGAGTTTGGCTTTTTCCTATAGTGTGTTTCTTTTTGTAAGAGGTTTAGTGCTTACTCTACACTCGCAATAACTTCTTTAGTTGGTAAACTTGCTGTAGTGAGACAAAATTCATTCATTTGACACAACACTATTATTTTCATTCATTAGTCATTGGAAGATAAATTCGAAGTTCTTTGATGGCGTTTTTTAAGTATCCACTAGACAACTGAGTTAAGAGAGTTTTTTTAGCTGTGGTTTTGCAAAATTTCAATTCTCTATCCTATTTCTGTATTGTGGATTTTATCATCTGATTATATTGGTCGGTCAATGAATGAATGAGTCCGTTCTGGGAATGGCAGGCAGCTTGCAGAGTAATAAGCAACGGTGGTTCCCCGTAGAAACAAAACAGTTGGTGCAGCTATAATGGCCTAATATTTCTATGTTATCTGGTCAATTGAATAATTTTCATATAAATAGAGGAATGAAATGAAAAATTTTTCATTTCCCGGTTTGAACATTATGTTCGAACAAAAGAGAGATTGCGTTTATTGTGAACCTAAGTTGTGATTGTTACTTTGCTTTTTGGTAATTTATAGTGATACAAGAAATTTCGTGGAAGGAGAAAAAATACCGAAAAATAAATTGTAAACGACCTTTACATAGCATCAATAAACAAAACATAGAACGTGCCCAAAAATCAATAAATTCATTTAATACAACTATGATATAACTTCATTGCTACATTGTGTGTGGATATCATTAAGTAATATATGAAATAACTGCGTTTATAACACAGATTCATTTAGTTGATATATGTATCTGCTTAAAGCCGTTTATCGAGAATAACTTATTTTTATTATGCTTCGATCAGAGTAATAAGAAACTTAGTCTCCAACTACATTGCAGCCTTTGTTCTTCATAGACTCGTTTACTTAAATGTTTTCAAGGTTACTGTTGAACTTTTCATCAGAGTTTAGATTAATATCAATTTAGTATTTGGGATGATACTTTCGCTCCAAATGCATCCAGTTTTATCAAACTCCAAATCATGACATATACTAAATCAACTCTTCTTTAGCTTAAGATGCCTTCACTTGATTGTGTACCTTGGAACTTTTAAATCACAAGTTCTGACAGTACTGTGTGTATCTGTGATACAGAAAAAATGAGTATTTCTTTGCATCCTAGAAAAAGTAAAGTTTTATAAAACTTGTTGAAATTGCTCTAATCTCTTTTTAATGAGAAATAATTTCAATGTACTACTTACGAAACCAATAATTTCACTGTCAGTCTCTCTTATATAAGAATGACCACATCACATTTTTTTCACTTTGTATGTACTACTCTTTTTAGAATATCCTTCCAAATAGACGAAGATACATAGAAGAAAAAGAGGAGACGTACAAGATTAATCATCGTACAGTAACTAAAATTAACAATATTCCAACCGTTATATCAAATATCAACTCGTACCTTCTCACAACTTTGAAGTGTCAGCTGTGAAAACCCTTAGTGAAAGAACCCTTCCTTGCAATGGATATTACGCAAATTAGACACAAAATCATATTAGACACGGGTGATATTCCAGTAATAAATGAATAGAAGACTATTTGCTTTTTTATAAAAACAATTTTATAAGACCATGAGCCTCAGATCTAGCCGAAAAATGAAAACAAAATAAGAACAACCTGGGGCTCCAGTCTGTGGTTCAAAAATTTAGAGCAAGTTAAGCTGCTTGAATTTTCTGATAAAATATGTAGAAATCGAATTTTCATTTGACAAAAACCAACGAGCGAGTTGAATCCGTAAGGAAGTGCGTGAATGTGCATCCATATCAAACCGAAAGAATGTTTTTTGTTAGTTTTCTTGAAAACATTAATGCAATGAAGCCTATTCAAAACTGTAGCGTACTATTTCAAATGTTGAAACTATTCCAAACCAATTCAGTTTTGAAACTTTTAATGTCAAAGAAAATTCAATTTAAAACATGCTTTAATATATCACATTTTCTTTTCAAATGAATTATCACTGAAGATATCCTACGATGAATGTTTCCTGAGTATTATTTTTTAACTGGACTGAAAAATATTTTTGGTCTTTTACTGGAAGTTCCATAAATAAGAACAAAATGAGATTGAAATATAAAAACCCTAAAAAACTCTTTAAACTAAGAGCGAAATAAAATGATAAGGGCTCAAAAAATAAGACAAATTTTACGGGACCAAAACTAGTATAACCTGGACAAGAAGATTTCAAAAACAACTTCGTATGTTCTGCCTCAAAATATCCTTTAAGACTAATCCTAAATACGTTAAAATATGTTTTAGATAAGTTTAGCATGAAATAAAGTCTGCCCATAGGTTGTGCAACGTTATCCTCTATTTCTTTTTAGAGTACACGACTCCAAGGACGAATGTATTAATGCAATGTCACTAAAGTATAAAAAGCTTTTTTGTGCGCCGAAATTTCCTTTTGGTGTAGCTCTAGGGTAAATCAAAGACATGGGTGATCTGAGGTGAACTTGGCATCAAGAGAGGATTTGACAAAAGTTGCTAGTAACATTCTCATGGCCCCCTAATCCTTCAATGTTAGTTAAAAATTCAACTAAGATTCAAGTGTTTCTATGTTCAATCAATGTTACTTTAAATTACCTATCAGAACCGAAAGAGGTCAAGTACAAACCCCGAAGTACTGCAAGGCAGGAAGAGGGATTGAAAAACGTATCAAGTGAGTATGGAATATTCAAATTTGTACCTATTTACCATGTTTCTGTGGCTGATATTTTTGTAATTTTTTTTCTAGGAAAGGAATTTTTGGAAATGTAGTATGTAGTATTTTCCCAACTTTTTGTGTGAAAAATAACTCCCTTGTTTACATAGGGACACTCCAATGGATTTTGATAACAAAAGACACAGTGTTTTCAAAATTTGCATTCACACTTTTGTTGCATTTCCTTTTAACATGATGTATACAGTGTTCTGTGCTATATTGACAATTTGCTTTATTATTTGTATAGCTAAGTTATTCATCTTATAATGTTTCTTGTGATATATGGTTTTTCAGAGCAAGTAGAATAAGCTGAAACATAAAATATTTCATCGCTATGTGTCTGCAAGGAACGATATGGAAAAAATAACATTGAAAAAAAACTTTAAAAATTGTTTGGAAAAATAGTTATTGAATTTTGATATCAATATTGCAGCATTTTTACGAAAATGATGTTTTCTTTTATTATTTCTGAAACTTGTCAAAGACTTTAGTATGTTTTCAAAGTTCACCGGACTGTCACAATAACATTCTTTGTAAATTTATCACCTATTATATTTTCCTATGCTACCCTCTTGGTGGATCTCCTATGAAGTCTGTCTTACAAATCTGTGACAATGTTGGTTATTTATAAAAAGATTCCGAACAAAGCTTAAATCTGATGACATACATTAGCTTTCCTTTGTTTTACAAAACTTCCTTTTCCATTGAATAAAATAAGAATTTCATGATTTATTTATCAAACAAAACTGATGTTTACACAACAAGATTGGCTTCATTTATTGAGTGTCAAACTGAGTTTCTGTACCTAAAAAAAAAATTTCAGAATTTTTAACAGTACAAAGGACTTTTTCCTGTTACTTTAAAAAATGTTTCAATATTCTGTTTTTTTTTATCTTTTTAGATTATGCAACGGACTAAGCCAAATTCCTATTATTTATGATCAATGACATAAATTTATCTCTTTAAAGTAGCTCTCTTTGGGGTTAATGTTAAACAAAATTTGTATAATATCATAGTAGTAGATTTACAAGATTCCGACGATGAAGGTGATGGGTTACCCATTAGGTATGAAATACTTCAAATTCCAATAAATATTTAGATTTCTACATAGGCAAGAAATACATTAAAACTGTATTCGGCTGTTTTTGTTATTTTCCAAACTTAGCACTTATATGAAACCACTATATTTAATACATATCAGCAACAAAACCACATAATTTGCGTTACTGAATAGGAAAAAAGTAATTTAAAAGATAATCTTTTTTATTTATAATTAGAGGAATCTGTTAAGTATGTTTTGGTGTTTCACTTTAATTTGGTTGAGTAGAAAAAAGTTTTGGACACAAATTTGAAGCGGTCCTTGTAAAAAGCTTTAAAAAAAGGTCAGAAAAGCCGACCAAAATGTTTCAAAACAAGATTTATGTGTTTGTTACAGACCAAAAGATAATGAAACACATAGACAATTAAATGTGCTAAAAGGTATTTTCCTTATTTATTCCCAATAATTAAGTAAAGTAAAAAGTTCAAACTTTATTCACTGAAACATTTTATGAAGACTGTCTTGTATAGAATATTTAGAAATGCCACAACTCCGTAGCTCTATGGTAAATCAAAGACATGGGTGATCTGAGGTGAACTTGGCATCAAGAGAGGATTTGACAAAAGTTGCTAGTAACATTCTCATGGCCCCCTAATCCTTCAATGTTAGTTAAAAATTCAACTAAGATTCAAGTGTTTCTATGTTCAATCAATGTTACTTTAAATTACCTATCAGAGCCGAAAGAGGTCAAGTAAAAACCCCGAAGTACTGCAAGGCAGGAAGATGGATTGAAAAACGTATCAAGTGAGTATGGAATATTCAAATTTGTACCTATTTACCATGTTTCTGTGGCTGATATTTTTGTAATTTTTTTTCTAGGAAAGGAATTTATGGAAATATAGTATGTAGTATTTTCCCAACTTTTTGTGTGAAAAATAACTCCCTTGTTTACATAGGGACACTCCAATGGATTTTGATAACAAAAGACACAGTGTTTTCAACATTTGCATTCACACTTTTGTTGCATTTCCTTTTAACATGATGTATACAGTGTTCTGTGCTATATTGACAATTTGCTTTATTTTTTGTATAGCTGAGTTATTCATCTTATTATAATAATCCGCGTTGTGCATCCCACTTTTATTTTAGAGAGTGACATATTTGTTTTTTTTTCACGGTCAAATCCTTCTTATTTTTTCCCTTTTCGTCGTAAAACCACGCCAAAGCGACAGACACTTTTTTTGATTTTCCGCGATTAGTATATGCTCCTCCGTTTTGTTATTTTTGGCTTGCGCAGTGGAAATCAGCCGAAAAACGTCTTTGGAGGAGTGCGAGCAATGCAATGTTAATCGTTCGAAATTTGTCAACGATCATTTCGTGAGCAAGAAACTTCGCGAAGAAGACGTTTTTCTTTTCGTATACGAATATTTTGATTTAAATTTGATTGTTTTAGGCAGCAAATCGACGAAAGAACTGACGAAGAAACACAGGTTTGTATGCACGAAGGTATTGTTATTATCATAAAACGTTTTATTATCGGGTTGCACGTGTAAGTAAGTTAGTTGTTTGTTTACAATGAAAAATCATATTTAGATATACAGAAGAAGTGCATTGAAGTTTTTAAAAATTAGCTGCAGAAATATCGAACGAACAAAAGGTATTATTATAAAACTTTTATACAGAACAAGTGCAGTGAAGTTTTTAAAAATTGGCTGTGCAGAACGAAAAGACTTTTATTGTTTAATATTTAAGATTAATAAAAGAACAGGTTTTTAAATGTTTGTTTACGTTTTAGTTATCAAATAGCGCTATACAGAAGAAAGTGCAGTGGAGAAATGCAGTTTCATGTTTATTTACACAGTAAGGAATGGTTTTAATTTAGTTTTGAAAGATTAATTGATTTAGCTTTGAGTGGATGTCTCAGTTATTCTGTCGCTTAGTATGTGTATATGCTGCTGGATGAAAAGGAAGCCGAGAGACATTTGTTTTGGTAACGCGCGCTATTATTACATTAAAAATGGTCCTACAGCTATGAGCGTTTTTATTTCTCATGACGCTGTGGAAGTGGGGAATGTGTTATGCTGTCTGATTGTATCTATTGTATCTAATTTATATTGATGCTTGATGCTTTAGTCTGCCTGCCAAAAAGTGCAAAATCTACTGCAAAATACAGAAGGTTTAGCAGTTTTTCCAAACGAAGAGAGCAGTTTTATGTATTTCACTTAAAAAAAATGGTAGCGAAAGTGTTTTATAAATACCTATGTATGTTAGTGCTGGAAAGTAAATAAAGTATTAGTAATTTGTTTACAGGTATGAATATAGAAGTAAAGGGTTTAGAAGTGTTTGAAAATGTCTACAGAAGATGATCAATGCTGTTTATTTACTAACATGTGAATTGGCAGTGAAAGGTATCCCATTTTGTTTGAAGTTCAGCTAAAGTTAAAATAGTATAAATCTATTTAGTTATAACACAGTTGGTATGCTGGATCAATAAGAATAAAGGGTTGTTTAACTGTTGTGAATTAGCCAGAGGAGATTTTAACTCAGATTAAAAATGTGGTTGTTTTCAATTTTTTATAAACTCTTTAGATATATAAATTCTGTCATCACTTTTGTGTTTTTGATTATTATTCATAAGGTAGATGTGAATGGATTATGTATTTAAGAAGTTCATTAGTTATTACTGTGCAATGAAATGTTTATGCATTATTTTGTGTTATGGTAATCGTTTACGTACCTGGGTATATATATAAGTTTGGCATTATGATTTTATTTGTGACTTTTTATCTTCTGGGTAAATTTTTGTTTTAAGGATAAATGCGTAGTTGAATTTCGCTTTTTGTTGTTGTTGTTTATTTCAATATTCTTATAGCATGATTAGGTTTTCGGTATTACAGTATTACAATAACTATTACGGTGTTTTGTTGTTTTGAGTTATTGTTTTTAGGATAAATGCGTAGTTGAATTGCATTTTTTTGTTGTTGTTGTTGTTGTTGTTGTTTATTTCAATATTCTTATAGTATGATTAGGTTTTCGGTATTACAATTCAAGTATTAATTTTTTAGGTAATAATAAAAACAAGCATAAAGAAATGAAACTCATGGTTTTAATCATGACGTTGATGGTTTTGGGAAGAACAGACTATATATCATTTCAAAAAAATCATTAATGGTTGCTGTATAATGTAACTTCCGCACGAAAGAAACACAGTTTGAAGGTATCAATTTGTTTTCAATTCACATTTTGTTATGTTATTCAATGTTTGTTTTCGTATGTCTGGGTAAACAGTTCTGTGTTATATATTGCCATTTTTTTACATTAAAGTTACTTCTCTTCTGCGTATAAATATATTATTCTGAGCCATGTTGCTATTTCTTTCTGTTTTTAATCTTCTGAATGTAATAACAAATTAATGCCTGAAAAGAAAATTTTACACGAGTTAAATTCTGTGACACAACGCATACTGAACATGGGTGGCGAGTGACGCGTCCGTACCACAGGAATGGCAGATTTGACCTAATGTTTTCAAAGTTAAGTTCGGTAAAAAGTTTTTACCCGGGATACTAGTCTTATAATGTTTCTTGTGATATATGGTTTTTCAGAGCAAGTAGAATAAGCTGAAACATAAAATATTTCATCGCTATGGGTCTACAAGGAACGATATGGAAAAAATAACATTGAAAAAACTTTAAAAATTGTTTGGATAAATAGTTATTGAATTTTGATATCAATATTGCAGTATTTTTACGAAAATGATGTTTTCTTTTATTATTTCTGAAAATTGTCAAAGACTTTAGTATGTTATCAAAGTTCAGCGGACTGTCACAATAACATTTTTTGAAAATTTATCACCTATTATATTTTCCTATGCTACCCTCTTGGTGGATCTCCTATGAAGTCTGTCTTACAAATCTGTGACAATGTTGGTTATTAATAAAAAGATTCCGAACAAAGCTTAAATCTGATGAGATACATTAGCTTTCCTTTGTTTTGCAAAACTATCTTTTCCATTGAATAAAATAAGAATTTCATGATTTATTTCCCAAATAAAACTGATGTTTACACAACAAGATTGGCTTCATTTATTGAGTGTCAAACTGAGTTTCTGTACCTAAGAAAAAAATTTCAGAAGTTTTAACAGTACAAAGGAATTTTTCCTGTTACTTTAGAAAATGTTTCAATATTCTGTTTTTTTTATCTTTTTAGATTATGCAATGGACTAAGCCGAATTCTTATTATTTATGATCAATGACATAAATTTATCTCTTTAAAGTAGCTCTCTTTGGGGTTAATGTTAAACAAAATTTGTATGTTATCGTAGTAGTAGATTTACAAGATTCCGACGATGAAGATGATGGGTTACCCATTAGGTATGAAATACTTCAAATTCCAATAAATATTTAGATTTCTACATAGGCAAGAAATACATTAAAACTGTATTCGGCTGTTTTTCTTATTTTCCAAACTTAGCACTTATATGAAACCAATATATTTAATGCATGTCAGCAACAAAACCAAATAATTTGCGTTACTGAATAGGAAAAAGGTAATTTAAAAGATAATTTTTTTTATTTATAATTAGAGGAATCTGTTAAGTATGTTTTGTTGTTTCACTTTAATTTGGTTGAGTAGAAAAAAGTTTTGGACACAAATTTGAAGCGGTCCTTGTAAAAAGCTTTAAAAAAAGGTCAGAAAAGCCGACCAAAATGTTTCAAAACAAGATTTATGTTTTTGTTACAGACCAAACGATAATGAAACACATAGACAATTAAATGTGCTAAAAGGTATTTTTCCTTATTTATTCCCAATACTTAAGTAATATAAAAAGTTCAAACTTTACTCACTGAAACATTTTATGAAGACTGTCTAGTATAGAATATTGAGAAATGCCACAACTCCGTAGCTTTAGGGTAAATCAAAGACATGGGTGATCTGAGGTGAACTTGGCATCAAGAGAGGATTTGACAAAAGTTGCTAGTAACATTCTCATGGCCCCCTAATCCTTCAATGTTAGTTAAAAATTCAACTAAGATTCAAGTGTTTCTATGTTCAATCAATGTTACTTTAAATTACCTATCAGAGCCGAAAGAGGTCAAGTAAAAACCCCGAAGTACTGCAAGGCAGGAAGATGGATTGAAAAACGTATCAAGTGAGTATGGAATATTCAAATTTGTACCTATTTACCATGTTTCTGTGGCTGATATTTTTGTAATTTTTTTTCTAGGAAAGGAATTTATGGAAATATAGTATGTAGTATTTTCCCAACTTTTTGTGTGAAAAATAACTCCCTTGTTTACATAGGGACACTCCAATGGATTTTGATAACAAAAGACACAGTGTTTTCAAAATTTGCATTCACACTTTTGTTCCATTTCCTTTTAACATGATGTATACAGTGTTCTGTGCTATATTGACAATTTGCTTTATTTTTTGTATAGCTAAGTTATTCATCTTATAATGTTTCTTGTGATATATGGTTTTTCAGAGCAAGTAGAATAAGCTGAAACATAAAATATTTCATCGCTATGTGTCTGCAAGGAACGATATGGAAAAAATAACATTGAAAAAAAACTTTAAAAATTGTTTGGAAAAATAGTTATTGAATTTTGATATCAATATTGCAGCATTTTTACGAAAATGATGTTTTCTTTTATTATTTCTGAAACTTGTTAAAGACTTTAGTATGTTATCAAAGTTCACCGGACTGTCACAATAACATTCTTTGTAAATGTATCACCTATTATATTTTCCTATGCTACCCTCTTGGTGGATCTCCTATGAAGTCTGTCTTACAAATCTGTGACAATGTTGGTTATTTATAGAAAGATTCCGAACAAAGCTTAAATCTGATGAGATACATTAGCTTTCCTTTGTTTTGCAAAACTATCTTTTCCATTGAATAAAATAAGAATTTCATGATTTATTTCCCAAATAAAACTGATGTTTACACAACAAGATTGGTTTCATTTATTGAGTGTCAAACTGAGTTTCTGTACCTAAAAAAAAAATTTCAGAATTTTTAACAGTACAAAGGACTTTTTCCTGTTACTTTAAAAAATGTTTCAATATTCTGTTTTTTTTAATCTTTTTAGATTATGCAACGGACTAAGCCAAATTCCTATTATTTATGATCAATGACATAAATTTATCTCTTTAAAGTAGCTCTCTTTGGGGTTAATGTTAAACAAAATTTGTATAATATCATAGTAGTAGATTTACAAGATTCCGACGATGAAGATGATGGGTTACCCATTAGGTATGAAATACTTCAAATTCCAGTAAATATTTAGATTTCTACATAGGCAAGAAATACATTAAAACTGTATTCGGCTGTTTTTGTTATTTTCCAAACTTAGCACTTATATGAAACCACTATATTTAATACATATCAGCAACAAAACCACATAATTTGCGTTACTGAATAGGAAAAAAGTAATTTAAAAGATAATCTTTTTTATTTATAATTAGAGGAATCTGTTAAGTATGTTTTGGTGTTTCACTTTAATTTGGTTGAGTAGAAAAAAGTTTTGGACACAAATTTGAAGCGGTCCTTGTAAAAAGCTTTAAAAAAAGGTCAGAAAAGCCGACCAAAATGTTTCAAAACAAGATTTATGTGTTTGTTACAGACCAAAAGATAATGAAACACATAGACAATTAAATGTGCTAAAAGGTATTTTCCTTATTTATTCCCAATAATTAAGTAAAGTAAAAAGTTCAAACTTTATTCACTGAAACATTTTATGAAGACTGTCTTGTATAGAATATTTAGAAATGCCACAACTCCGTAGCTCTATGGTAAATCAAATACATGGGTGATCTGAGGTGAACTTGGCATCAAGAGAGGATTTGACAAAAGTTGCTAGTAACATTCTCATGGCCCCCTAATCCTTCAATGTTAGTTAAAAATTCAACTAAGATTCAAGTGTTTCTATGTTCAATCAATGTTACTTTAAATTACCTATCAGAGCCGAAAGAGGTCAAGTAAAAACCCCAAAGTACTGCAAGGCAGGAAGATGGATTGAAAAACGTATCAAGTGAGTATGGAATATTCAAATTTGTACCTATTTACCATGTTTCTGTGGCTGATATTTTTGTAATTTTTTTTCTAGGAAAGGAATTTATGGAAATATAGTATGTAGTATTTTAATAATAATAATAATAATAATGGTTTATTTCGGGCATATCCATATATTACAATGGCTCTTCATCCCATAATAATTTGAAAATTCTAAAATGCACAGTCACTGTATACAAAATATTAATTAACGATAGTTAAAAATATAACATAAAGTTTCAATTAGTAAAAAAGTATATCCACCAAAGTAACCACATCAGAAAGATAAAATGGGTGAGCAATGGAACCACAAAGAAATAAAAGAAGTATACGTCTCAAAACAGATAGGTGGTGCCTAAACAAGTAAATAAATTCCTATTAATGCATGCTCAAATACTTAGCAAAAGAGAGATCTAGATAAAAAGATTTTAACTCGTGTGAAAATTTTTGATGGTCTTCAACTGCTCTCAAGCTCGATGGAAGTTCATTGAATAGACGACTGCATATGCCTTCAAATGTTTTTGTGGATTTGGTTACTATTAGTTTTTTTCCGTCGTCAGACGCAGTACGTCTTGGACATTTGCTTTCTCTTACATGTACGGCCAGGTAGTCTGGAAAATTTGGTGTGTATAGCGATTTATGGGCCAGTTTTAACATGTTATATTTCATTCTATATTCCATTGGCAACCATTTCAACTGGATTACGTCGAGAGTGTTTGCGTATTTCCCATTGGAGAAACCAGCAGCTGACTTTAAAAGTTTATCAAGGCGGTTCTGATTATGCTGCGTCGTGTTACAGAATAGTGTATTGCAATAATCGAGTTTCGATAATACCAAAGATTGAACCAGGTGTTTGCGGATATTCATTGGCGCAAAGTTTTTTAATCTGCGTAGTACACTAAGTTTCTTGTAACAGGAAAGCAGTAACTCATTCAGATGGGTTTCAAATGACAGGTGTTGGTCTATAAGCACTCCAAGGACTTTCCAAACTTTTACTCGCTCAATAGGATTATTTTCATGATGGATATCGATGATTTGTGTATCAAGGTTATGTAATTGAGATAGTTTAGCTGATGACAATAACATATATTTTGTTTTGTTCTGGTTAAACAAGAGGTTGTTGTCCTTCGACCATTTGTATAGAGAGGATATTTGAAGATTCATATTTTCAACGGCAGTAGAGAGTTGTGTCACTTTAGAATGGATGTAAGTTGTTGTGTCATCTGCATATTGACAGTGGTTCCCGATAACATTGTCTTGGAGATCAGACACGTAAAGGTTAAATATAATTGGTCCGAGAACGGAACCTTGGGGCACACCAAAGTGAATCATTTCTTTTGAAGACATTTGATCGTTGATCTGCACAAATTGGTAGCGATCTGTGAGATAGGAAACCATCCACAAAGCAGCTGACTTAGAGAATCCAATACTATACATCTTATTTAAAGTGTTCTTAAATTCGACTGTGTCAAAAGCCTTCGAGTAATCGGAAAACAGTGCCAATGTGATTTCTCCGCGTTCCATGGCTTTTTCCATCATCTCTTATTTTCATTAGGATCGTTGTTGTTGAATGGTTTTGTCTAAATCCAGACATGGTAGATTTATAGATATTATTTTTAGAAATGAAATCACAGATCTGTTTCGCAATCAATCTTTCGTATATTTTTGAAAGGACAGGAAGCACTGTGACAGGACGGAAATCATCAGCTTTTAGGGCTTTATCTGATTTCGGAATGGGATTAACTTTTCCAATTTTCCAAGATTGATGGAATTTATTATCTGTAATGCCTGCATTAATTATGTGCGTTAGTGGAGAAGTCAGGTATTCTGCTACTAACTTGACTAACGAGACTGGTATGTGATCGTAACCTGCAGAACAGTCAGCTCTCAACTTATTAAGTTCTTTCCAAACTTCATCATACGTGACATTTCTGAACACTAGTTCGGCACAATTAGAACGGTCATTAAAGCTTTTAACATGTGAAATTAACTCTTGAGATGATGTTGATTTTGAGTTCAGTAAACGTTCTGTTGTAGTAAGATAATGGGTGTTGAGAACATTAGGATCAATTGTTAATTTTTGCTGATTGGGTCGTAGAATTCGATGTATAACTTTCCATATTTCATTCGGCCTTTTATGACTGAAAGCTTTTTGATAAAATTGTCGTTTAGTAAATTTTATAGTTCGTTTCAGCTTATTTCTTAATTCTCTAAATATGCTCCAGTCGTTGTTATCTTGTGTTGTATGGGCTTTAAAACGAGCTACTTTAGTCTGATATTGGAGATGTGCGATGTTGAGGTCTTTAAGCCATGGTGCCGGTGGTCGGGTAACTTTAATCTTTTTTAAAGGGGCGTGGCGGTTAATGCACGACGATATGAGTTCGTTTAAGATATCAAGTTTATCATCAGCTGAATCAACTCCGTAAATAACACTAAATGGTATTGTTGCAAAGTCTTTTACAAATTTCTCCACTGAGAAAGACTTGTAATCTCTAATAAGCTTAAGTCTGGGTTCATATCGGCGATAACGAACGTTGCAACAAACATATACTAGGTCATGATCACTTACATGTGGTGTAGGTATGACGTCACAAACCTTGATTTTCCTTTCGCAGTTGGATATCACGTGATCAATGAGACTAACGCCGTTTCTGGTTGGCTGATTTACATGTTGAATTAGTCCATACGACTCTAGTATGTCAAAGTACATTTGGGATTCCGCAGATTTTCCAAGCTGATTGAAATTGAAGTCACCGGTGATGATTATTTGGCCTGACCAGGTAGACATAACACTAGCCAATAATTTGTCGAATTCATTCAGCCATGAAGCTTGCTCTTTCGAATCAAAATGTGGCTGGTAAAATACGCCAACAAGAATACCGCTGTTTTTATTTTTACCTTCTACCTCAAACCACAAGTGTTCAAGTTCTTCAGCTGTTTTCACTATATCGTTTCTCTCTTTGAATTTGATATCTTCCTTTAAGTATGCAGCTATACCTCCTCCCCTACGATTATGTCGATTTCGGTAAAGCATGTTGTATCCTTGAATTTTCACATATTCTATCATGTTCACATTATCCTTTAGCCATGTTTCTGATAAGGTACATACATCAAATTCATAACGGTTTAACATAGATTGGAATTCTGGAAATGATGATATTAATGATTGTGTATTTAGATGGCTTAATGATAGTAAGTGTTTATTTTGCTTTAGGGTTTGAAGGTGATTGTCACACTCTAAAGGCTTGTCGATAACAGTAGAACTTTCTTCATGCGATGGAAATGTCTCAACTGTCGAAAATGGTAATTCACGATGTAAGCATAAATCACATGTCCAATACACAGGGATTCTTGATTGTTTAACGAGATGGATGTTATTGCAGCATTTAGCGTGACTTGACTCTAGACAGTGTCCACAAATCAAACGTTTTTGGTTGCACCGTACTGTTTTTTCACAGATTACACAATTCGGTATGTGAGAACCAGGTCCTGGATTCTGATGAACATCGCCAGATTGAAGAATGACATTAAAGCTGGCGGAACTGTTGGCATAATATACGGTTCTCCCTTTGGAACATTTATCTTTTGAATGATTAAATGCAGGACGTCTTGCCACTAAACCGATCTCCCAATTCATATTGACATTGTGAAAGAATTGTAATGTAGATGTAATTAACATTAAAAATGTCAAACTAATAAACACAGTTTTGTAACGAGCGTGGTTTCTATTAGCCATCGTATCGGAAGATGTGAAAAATTCTGTATAAACTTCTCAAGCAAGTGAGTCTTCTTTCTTCTTCTTACGCCTTAAGATCAATCTCGACAAGGGTCCAATTCACTCCCGCCCCAGTCTCAATTGAAATTTAGGCAATGTATCGATTTATACTGGATTACATCAGAATTAAATAGGTTTTATAAAAAAATTTGTAGATGCTTGAAAAAAAAGAAATTTTCCTAACTTTTTGTGTGAAAAATAACTCCCTTGTTTACATAGGGACACTCCAATGGATTTTGATAACAAAAGACACAGTGTTTTCAACATTTGCATTCACACTTTTGTTGCATTTCCTTTTAACATGATGTATACAGTGTTCTGTGCTATATTGACAATTTGCTTTATTTTTTGTATAGCTGAGTTATTCATCTTATTATAATAATCCGCGTTGTGCATCCCACTTTTATTTTAGAGAGTGACATATTTGTTTTTTTTTCACGGTCAAATCCTTCTTATTTTTTCCCTTTTCGTCGTAAAACCACGCCAAAGCGACAGACACTTTTTTTGATTTTCCGCGATTAGTATATGCTCCTCCGTTTTGTTATTTTTGGCTTGCGCAGTGGAAATCAGCCGAAAAACGTCTTTGGAGGAGTGCGAGCAATGCAATGTTAATCGTTCGAAATTTGTCAACGATCATTTCGTGAGCAAGAAACTTCGCGAAGAAGACGTGTTTCTTTTCGTATACGAATATTTTGATTTAAATTTGATTGTTTTAGGCAGCAAATCGACGAAAGAACTGACGAAGAAACACAGGTTTGTATGCACGAAGGTATTGTTATTATCATAAAACGTTTTATTATCGGGTTGCACGTGTAAGTGAGTTAGTTGTTTGTTTACAATGAAAAATCATATTTAGATATACAGAAGAAGTGCATTGAAGTTTTTAAAAATTAGCTGCAGAAATATCGAACGAACAAAAGGTATTATTATAAAACTTTTATACAGAACAAGTGCAGTGAAGTTTTTAAAAATTGGCTGTGCAGAACGAAAAGACTTTTATTGTTTAATATTTAAGATTAATAAAAGAACAGGTTTTTAAATGTTTGTTTACGTTTTAGTTATCAAATAGCGCTATACAGAAGAAAGTGCAGTGGAGAAATGCAGTTTCATGTTTATTTACACAGTAAGGAATGGTTTTAATTTAGTTTTGAAAGATTAATTGATTTAGCTTTGAGTGGATGTCTCAGTTATTCTGTCGCTTAGTATGTGTATATGCTGCTGGATGAAAAGGAAGCCGAGAGACATTTGTTTTGGTAACGCGCGCTATTATTACATTAAAAATGGTCCTACAGCTATGAGCGTTTTTATTTCTCATGACGCTGTGGAAGTGGGGAATGTGTTATGCTGTCTGATTGTATCTATTGTGTCTAATTTATATTGATGCTTGATGCTTTAGTCTTCCTGCCAAAAAGTGCAAAATCTACTGCAAAATACAGAAGGTTTAGCAGTTTTTCCAAACGAAGAGAGCAGTTTTATGTATTTCACTTAAAAAAAATGGTAGCGAAAGTGTTTTATAAATACCTATGTATGTTAGTGCTGGAAAGTAAATAAAGTATTAGTAATTTGTTTACAGGTATGAATATAGAAGTAAAGGGTTTAGAAGTGTTTGAAAATGTCTACAGAAGATGATCAATGCTGTTTATTTACTAACATGTGAATTGGCAGTGAAAGGTATCCCATTTTGTTTGAAGTTCAGCTAAAGTTAAAATAGTATAAATCTATTTAGTTATAACACAATTGGTATGCTGGATAAATAAGAATAAAGGGTTGTTTAACTGTTGTGAATTAGCCAGAGGAGATTTTAACTCAGATTAAAAATGTGGTTGTTTTCAATTTTTTATAAACTCTTTAGATATATAAATTCTGTCATCACTTTTGTGTTTTTGATTATTATTCATAAGGTAGATGTGAATGGATTATGTATTTAAGAAGTTCATTAGTTATTACTGTGCAATGAAATGTTTATGCATTATTTTGTGTTATGGTAATCGTTTACGTACCTGGGTATATATATAAGTTTGGCATTATGATTTTATTTGTGACTTTTTATCTTCTGGGTAAATTTTTGTTTTAAGGATAAATGCGTAGTTGAATTTCGCTTTTTGTTGTTGTTGTTTATTTCAATATTCTTATAGCATGATTAGGTTTTCGGTATTACAGTATTACAATAACTATTACGGTGTTTTGTTGTTTTGAGTTATTGTTTTTAGGATAAATGCGTAGTTGAATTGCATTTTTTTGTTGTTGTTGTTGTTGTTGTTGTTTATTTCAATATTCTTATAGTATGATTAGGTTTTCGGTATTACAATTCAAGTATTAATTTTTTAGGTAATAATAAAAACAAGCATAAAGAAATGAAACTCATGGTTTTAATCATGACGTTGATGGTTTTGGGAAGAACAGACTATATATCATTTCAAAAAAATCATTAATGGTTGCTGTATAATGTAACTTCCGCACGAAAGAAACACAGTTTGAAGGTATCAATTTGTTTTCAATTCACATTTTGTTATGTTATTCAATGTTTGTTTTCGTATGTCTGGGTAAACAGTTCTGTGTTATATATTGCCATTTTTTTACATTAAAGTTACTTCTCTTCTGCGTATAAATATATTATTCTGAGCCATGTTGCTATTTCTTTCTGTTTTTAATCTTCTGAATGTAATAACAAATTAATGCCTGAAAAGAAAATTTTACACGAGTTAAATTCTGTGACACAACGCATACTGAACATGGGTGGCGAGTGACGCGTCCGTACCACAGGAATGGCAGATTTGACCTAATGTTTTCAAAGTTAAGTTCGGTAAAAAGTTTTTACCCGGGATACTAGTCTTATAATGTTTCTTGTGATATATGGTTTTTCAGAGCAAGTAGAATAAGCTGAAACATAAAATATTTCATCGCTATGGGTCTACAAGGAACGATATGGAAAAAATAACATTGAAAAAACTTTAAAAATTGTTTGGATAAATAGTTATTGAATTTTGATATCAATATTGCAGTATTTTTACGAAGATGATGTTTTCTTTTATTATTTCTGAAAATTGTCAAAGACTTTAGTATGTTATCAAAGTTCAGCGGACTGTCACAATAACATTTTTTGTAAATTTATCACCTATTATATTTTCCTATGCTACCCTCTTGGTGGATCTCCTATGAAGTCTGTCTTACAAATCTGTGACAATGTTGGTTATTAATAAAAAGATTCCGAACAAAGCTTAAATCTGATGAGATACATTAGCTTTCCTTTGTTTTGCAAAACTATCTTTTCCATTGAATAAAATAAGAATTTCATGATTTATTTCCCAAATAAAACTGATGTTTACACAACAAGATTGGCTTCATTTACTGAGTGTTAAACTGAGTTTCTGTACCTAAGAAAAAAATTTCAGAAGTTTTAACAGTACAAAGGACTTTTTCCTGTTACTTTAAAAAATTTTTCAATATTCTGTTTTTTTTTTATCTTTTTTGATTATGCTATGGACTAAGCCGAATTCCTATTATTTATGATCAATGACATAAATTTATCTCTTTAAAGTAGCTCTCTTTGGGGTTAATGTTAAACAAAATTTGTATAATATCATAGTAGTAGATTTACAAGATTCCGATGATGAAGATGATGGGTTACCCATTAGGTATGAAATACTTCAAATTCCAGTAAATATTTAGATTTCTACATAGGCAAGAAATACAGTAAAACTGTATTCGGCTGTTTTTCTTATTTTCCAAACTTGGCACTTATATGAAACCAATATACTTAATGCATGTCAGCAACAAAACCACATAATTTGCGTTACTGAATAGGAAAAAAGTAATTTAAAAGATAATTTTTTTTATTTATAATTAGAGGAATCTGTTAAGTATGTTTTGTTGTTTCACTTTAATTTGGTTGAGTAGAAAAAAGTTTTGGACACAAATTTGAAGTGGTCCTTGTAAAAAGCTTTAAAAAAAAGGTCGGAAAAGCCGACCAAAATGTTTCAAAACAAGATTTATGTTTTTGTTACAGACCAAAAGATAATGAAACACATAGACAATTAAATGTGCTAAAAGGTATTTTCCTTATTTATTCCCAATAATTAAGTAAAGTAAAAAGTTCAAACTTTATTTACTGAAACATTTCATGAAGACTGTCTTGTATAGAATATTGAGAAATGCCACAACTCCGTAGCTCTATGGTAAATCAAAGACATGGGTGATCTGAGGTGAACTTGGCATCAAGGGAGGATTTGACAAAAGTTGCTAGGAACATTCTTATGGGCCCCTAATCCTTCAATGTTAGTTAAAAATTCAACTAAGATTCAAGTGTTTCTATGTTCAATCAATGTTACTTTAAATTACCTATCAGAGCCGAAAGAGGTCAAGTAAAAATCCCGAAGTACTGCAAGGCAGGAAGATGGATTGAAAAACGTATCAAGTGAGTATGGAATATTCAAATTTGTACCTATTTACCATGTTTCTGTGGCTGATATTTTCGTAATTTTTTTTCTAGGAAAGGAATTTTTGGAAATGTAGTATGTAGTATTTTCCTAACTTTTTGTGTGAAAAATAACTCCCTTGTTTACATAGTGATAATCCAATGGATTTTGATAACAAAAGTCACAGTGTTTTCAACATTTGAATTCGCACTTTTGTTGCATTTCCTTTTAACATGATGTATACAGTGTTCTGTGCTATATTGACAATTTTCTTTATTTTTTGTATAGCTAAGTTATTCATCTTATATATATGATATATGGTTTTTCAGAGCAGGTAGAATAAGCGGAAACATAAAATATTTCATCGCTATGTGTCTACAAAGAACGATATGGAAAAAATAACATTGAAAAAAAACTTTAAAAATTGTTTGGATAAATAGTTATTGAATTTTGATATCAATATTGCAGTATTTTTACGAAAATGATGTTTTCTTTTATTATTTCTGAAAATTGTCAAAGACTTTAGTATGTTATCAAAGTTCAGCGGACTGTCACAATAACATTCTTTGTAAATTTATCACCTATTATATTTTCCTATGCTACCCTCTTGGTGGATCTCCTATGAAGTCTGTCTTACAAATCTGTGACAATGTTGGTTATTAATAAAAAGATTCCGAACAAAGCTTAAATCTGATGAGATACATTAGCTTTCCTTTGTTTTACAAAACTTCCTTTTCCATTGAATAAAATAAGAATTTCATGATTTATTTATCAAACAAAACTGATGTTTACACAACAAGATTGGCTTCATTTATTGAGTGTCAAACTGAGTTTCTGTACCTAAGAAAAAAATTTCAGAAGTTTTAACAGTACAAAGGACTTTTTCCTGTTACTTTAAGAAAATGTTTTAATATTCTGGTTTTTTTTTATCTTTTTAGATTATGCAACTGGACTAAGCCGAATTCCTATTATTTATGATCAATGACATAAATTTATCTCTTTAAAGTAGCTCTCTTTGGGGTTAATGTTAAACAAAATTTGTATAATATCATAGTAGTAGATTTACAAGATTCCGACGATGAAGATGATGGGTTACCAATTAGGTATGAAATACTTCAAATTCCAATAAATATTTAGATTTCTACATAGACAAGAAATACACTAAAACTGTATTCGGCTGTTTTTGTTATTTTCCAAACTTAGCACTTATATGAAACCAATATATTTAATACATATCAGCAACAAAACCACATAATTTGCGTTACTGAATAGGAAAAAAGTAATTTAAAAGATAATTTTTTTTATTTATAATTAGAGGAATCTGTTAAGTATGTTTTGGTGTTTCACTTTAATTTGGTTGAGTAGAAAAAAGTTATGTACACAAATTTGAAGTGGTCCTTGTAAAAAGCTTTAAAAAAAGGTCAGAAAAGCCGAACAAAATGTCTCAAAACAAGATTTATGTTTTTGTTACAGACCAAAAGATAATGAAACACATAGACAATTAAATGTGCTAAAAGGTATTTTCCTTATTTATTCCCAATAATTAAGTAATAGTAAAAAGTTCAAACTTTATTCACTGAAACATTTTATGAAGACTGTCTTAGTATAGAATATTGAGAAATGCCACAACTCCGTAGCTCTAGGGTAAATCAAAGACATGGGTGATCTGAGGTGAACTTGGCATCAAGACAGGATTTGACAAAAGTTGCTAGTAACATTCTTATGGCCCCCTAATCCTTCAATGTTAGTTAAAAATTCAACTAAGATTCAATTGTTTCTATGTTCAATCAATGTACTTTAAATTACCTATCAGAGCCGAAAGAGGTCAAGTAAAAATCCCGAAGTACTGCAAGGCAGGAAGATGGATTGAAAAACGTATCAAGTGAGTATGGAATATTCAAATTTGTACCTATTTACCATGTTTCTGTGGCTGATATTTTTGTAATTTTTTTTCTAGGAAAGGAATTTTTGGAAATGTAGTATGTAGTATTTTCCTAACTTTTTGTGTGAAAAATAACTCCCTTGTTTACATAGTGACACTCCAATGGATTTTGATAACAAAAGACACAGTGTTTTCAACATTTGCATTCACACTTTTGTTGCATTTCCTTTTAACATGATGTATACAGTGTTCTGTGCTATATTGACAATTTGCTTTATTTTCTGTATAGCTAAGTTATTCATCTTATAATGTTTCTTGTGATATATGGTTTTTCAGAGCAAGTAGAATAAGCTGAAACATAAAATATTTCATCGCTATGGGTCTACAAGGAAAGATATTGAAAAAATAACATTGAAAAAAAACTTTAAAAATTGTTTGGATAAATAGTTATTGAATTTTGATATCAATATTGCAGCATTTTTACGAAAATGATGTTTTATTTTATTATTTCCGAAACTTGTCAAAGACTTAAGTATGTTATCAAAGTTCACCGGACTGTCACAATAACATTCTTTGTAAATTTATCACCTATTATATTTTCCTATGCTACTCACTTGGTGGATCTCCTATGAAGTCTGTCTGAAAAATCTGTTACAATGTTGGTCTTTTATAAAAAGATTTCGAACAAAGCTTCAATCTGATGACATGCATTAGCTTTGCTTTGTTTTGCAAAACTATCTTTTCCATTGAATAAAATAAGAATTTCATGATTTATTTCCCAAATAAAACTGATGTTTACACAACAAGATTGGCTTCATTTACTGAGTGTTAAACTGAGTTTCTGTACCTAAGAAAAAAATTTCAGAAGTTTTAACAGTACAAAGGACTTTTTCCTGTTACTTTAAAAAATTTTTCAATATTCTGTTTTTTTTTTATCTTTTTTGATTATGCTATGGACTAAGCCGAATTCCTATTATTTATGATCAATGACATAAATTTATCTCTTTAAAGTAGCTCTCTTTGGGGTTAATGTTAAACAAAATTTGTATAATATCATAGTAGTAGATTTACTAGATTCCGATGATGAAGATGATGGGTTACCCATTAGGTATGAAATACTTCAAATTCCAAGTAAATATTTAGATTTCTACATAGGCAAGAAATACAGTAAAACTGTATTCGGCTGTTTTTCTTATTTTCCAAACTTAGGCACTTATATGAAACCAATATATTTAATGCATGTCAGCAACAAAACCACATAATTTGCGTTACTGAATAGGAAAAAAGTAATTTAAAAGATAATATTTTTTTATTTATAATTAGAGGAATCTGTTAAGTATGTTTTGGTGTTTCACTTTAATTTGGTTGAGTAGAAAAAAGTTATGGACACAAATTTGAAGCTGGTCCTTGTAAAAAGCTTTAAAAAAAGGTCAGAAAAGCCGACCAAAATGTCTTCAAAACAAGATTTATGTTTTTGTTACAGACCAAACGATAATGAAACACATAGCACAATTAAATGTGCTAAAAGGTATTTTCCTTATTTATTACCAATAATTAAGTAAGTATAAAAAGTTCAAACTTTACTCACTGAAACATTTTATGAAGACTGTCTTAGTATAGAATATTGAGAAATGCCACAACTCCGTAGCTTTAGGGTAAATCAAAGACATGGGTGATCTGAGGTGAACTTGGCATCAGGAGAGGATTTGACAAAAGTTGCTAGTAACATTCTCATGGCCCCCTAATCCTTCAATGTTAGTTAAAAATTCAACTAAGATTCAAGTGTTTCTATGTTCAATCAATGTTACTTTAAATTACCTATCAGAGCCGAAAGAGGTCAAGTAAAAACTCCGAAGTACTGCAAGGCAGGAAGATGGATTGAAAAACGTATCAAGTGAGTATGGAATATTCAAATTTGTACCTATTTACCATGTTTCTGTGGCTGATATTTTTGTAATTTTTTTTCTAGGAAAGGAATTTTTGGAAATGTAGTATGTAGTATTTTAATAATAATAATAATAATAATGGTTTATTTCGGGCATATCCATATATTACAATGGCTCTTCATCCCATAATAATTTGAAAATTCTAAAATGCACAGTCACTGTATACAAAATATTAATTAACGATAGTTAAAAATATAACATAAAGTTTCAATTAGTAAAAAAGTATATCCACCAAAGTAACCACATCAGAAAGATAAAATGGGTGAGCAATGGAACCACAAAGAAATAAAAGAAGTATACGTCTCAAAACAGATAGGTGGTGCCTAAACAAGTAAATAAATTCCTATTAATGCATGCTCAAATACTTAGCAAAAGAGAGATCTAGATAAAAAGATTTTAACTCGTGTGAAAATTTTTGATGGTCTTCAACTGCTCTCAAGCTCGATGGAAGTTCATTGAATAGACGACTGCATATGCCTTCAAATGTTTTTGTGGATTTGGTTACTATTAGTTTTTTTCCGTCGTCAGACGCAGTACGTCTTGGACATTTGCTTTCTCTTACATGTACGGCCAGGTAGTCTGGAAAATTTGGTGTGTATAGCGATTTATGGGCCAGTTTTAACATGTTATATTTCATTCTATATTCCATTGGCAACCATTTCAACTGGATTACGTCGAGAGTGTTTGCGTATTTCCCATTGGAGAAACCAGCAGCTGACTTTAAAAGTTTATCAAGGCGGTTCTGATTATGCTGCGTCGTGTTACAGAATAGTGTATTGCAATAATCGAGTTTCGATAATACCAAAGATTGAACCAGGTGTTTGCGGATATTCATTGGCGCAAAGTTTTTTAATCTGCGTAGTACACTAAGTTTCTTGTAACAGGAAAGCAGTAACTCATTCAGATGGGTTTCAAATGACAGGTGTTGGTCTATAAGCACTCCAAGGACTTTCCAAACTTTTACTCGCTCAATAGGATTATTTTCATGATGGATATCGATGATTTGTGTATCAAGGTTATGTAATTGAGATAGTTTAGCTGATGACAATAACATATATTTTGTTTTGTTCTGGTTAAACAAGAGGTTGTTGTCCTTCGACCATTTGTATAGAGAGGATATTTGAAGATTCATATTTTCAACGGCAGTAGAGAGTTGTGTCACTTTAGAATGGATGTAAGTTGTTGTGTCATCTGCATATTGACAGTGGTTCCCGATAACATTGTCTTGGAGATCAGACACGTAAAGGTTAAATATAATTGGTCCGAGAACGGAACCTTGGGGCACACCAAAGTGAATCATTTCTTTTGAAGACATTTGATCGTTGATCTGCACAAATTGGTAGCGATCTGTGAGATAGGAAACCATCCACAAAGCAGCTGACTTAGAGAATCCAATACTATACATCTTATTTAAAGTGTTCTTAAATTCGACTGTGTCAAAAGCCTTCGAGTAATCGGAAAACAGTGCCAATGTGATTTCTCCGCGTTCCATGGCTTTTATTACATCATCTCTTATTTTCATTAGGATCGTTGTTGTTGAATGGTTTTGTCTAAATCCAGACATGGTAGATTTATAGATATTATTTTTAGAAATGAAATCACAGATCTGTTTCGCAATCAATCTTTCGTATATTTTTGAAAGGACAGGAAGCACTGTGACAGGACGGAAATCATCAGCTTTTAGGGCTTTATCTGATTTCGGAATGGGATTAACTTTTCCAATTTTCCAAGATTGATGGAATTTATTATCTGTAATGCCTGTAATGCCTGCATTAATTATGTGCGTTAGTGGAGAAGTCAGGTATTCTGCTACTAACTTGACTAACGAGACTGGTATGTGATCGTAACCTGCAGAACAGTCAGCTCTCAACTTATTAAGTTCTTTCCAAACTTCATCATACGTGACATTTCTGAACACTAGTTCGGCACAATTAGAACGGTCATTAAAGCTTTTAACATGTGAAATTAACTCTTGAGATGATGTTGATTTTGAGTTCAGTAAACGTTCTGTTGTAGTAAGATAATGGGTGTTGAGAACATTAGGATCAATTGTTAATTTTTGCTGATTGGGTCGTAGAATTCGATGTATAACTTTCCATATTTCATTCGGCCTTTTATGACTGAAAGCTTTTTGATAAAATTGTCGTTTAGTAAATTTTATAGTTCGTTTCAGCTTATTTCTTAATTCTCTAAATATGCTCCAGTCGTTGTTATCTTGTGTTGTATGGGCTTTAAAACGGCTACTTTAGTCTGATATTGGAGATGTGCGATGTTGAGGTCTTTAAGCCATGGTGCCGGTGGTCGGGTAACTTTAATCTTTTTTAAAGGGGCGTGGCGGTTAATGCACGACGATATGAGTTCGTTTAAGATATCAAGTTTATCATCAGCTGAATCAACTCCGTAAATAACACTAAATGGTATTGTTGCAAAGTCTTTTACAAATTTCTCCACTGAGAAAGACTTGTAATCTCTAATAAGCTTAAGTCTGGGTTCATATCGGCGATAACGAACGTTGCAACAAACATATACTAGGTCATGATCACTTACATGTGGTGTAGGTATGACGTCACAAACCTTGATTTTCCTTTCGCAGTTGGATATCACGTGATCAATGAGACTAACGCCGTTTCTGGTTGGCTGATTTACATGTTGAATTAGTCCATACGACTCTAGTATGTCAAAGTACATTTGGGATTCCGCAGATTTTCCAAGCTGATTGAAATTGAAGTCACCGGTGATGATTATTTGGCCTGACCAGGTAGACATAACACTAGCCAATAATTTGTCGAATTCATTCAGCCATGAAGCTTGCTCTTTCGAATCAAAATGTGGCTGGTAAAATACGCCAACAAGAATACCGCTGTTTTTATTTTTACCTTCTACCTCAAACCACAAGTGTTCAAGTTCTTCAGCTGTTTTCACTATATCGTTTCTCTCTTTGAATTTGATATCTTCCTTTAAGTATGCAGCTATACCTCCTCCCCTACGATTATGTCGATTTCGGTAAAGCATGTTGTATCCTTGAATTTTCACATATTCTATCATGTTCACATTATCCTTTAGCCATGTTTCTGATAAGGTACATACATCAAATTCATAACGGTTTAACATAGATTGGAATTCTGGAAATGATGATATTAATGATTGTGTATTTAGATGGCTTAATGATAGTAAGTGTTTATTTTGCTTAGGGTTTGAAGGTGATTGTCACACTCTAAAGGCTTGTCGATAACAGTAGAACTTTCTTCATGCGATGGAAATGTCTCAACTGTCGAAAATGGTAATTCACGATGTAAGCATAAATCACATGTCCAATACACAGGGATTCTTGATTGTTTAACGAGATGGATGTTATTGCAGCATTTAGCGTGACTTGACTCTAGACAGTGTCCACAAATCAAACGTTTTTGGTTGCACCGTACTGTTTTTTCACAGATTACACACTTCGGTATGTGAGAACCAGGTCCTGGATTCTGATGAACATCGCCAGATTGAAGAATGACATTAAAGCTGGCGGAACTGTTGGCATAATATACGGTTCTCCCTTTGGAACATTTATCTTTTGAATGATTAAATGCAGGACGTCTTGCCACTAAACCGATCTCCCAATTCATATTGACATTGTGAAAGAATTGTAATGTAGATGTAATTAACATTAAAAATGTCAAACTAATAAACACAGTTTTGTAACGAGCGTGGTTTCTATTAGCCATCGTATCGGAAGATGTGAAAAATTCTGTATAAACTTCTCAAGCAAGTGAGTCTTCTTTCTTCTTCTTACGCCTTAAGATCAATCTCGACAAGGGTCCAATTCACTCCCGCCCCAGTCTCAATTGAAATTTAGGCAATGTATCGATTTATACTGGATTACATCAGAATTAAATAGGTTTTAAAAAAAATTTGTAGATGCTTGAAGATTTCCTAACTTTTTGTGTGAAAAATAACTCCCTTGTTTACATAGTGATAATCCAATGGATTTTGATAACAAAAGTCACAGTGTTTTCAACATTTGAATTCGCACTTTTGTTGCATTTCCTTTTAACATGATGTATACAGTGTTCTGTGCTATATTGACAATTTGCTTTATTTTTGTATAGCTAAGTTATTCATCTTATTATAATAATCCGCGTTGTGCATCCCACTTTTATTTTAGAGAGTGACATATTTGTTTTTTTTTCACGGTCAAATCCTTCTTATTTTTTCCCTTTTCGTCGTAAAACCACGCCAAAGCGACAGACACTTTTTTGATTTTCCGCGATTAGTATATGCTCCTCCGTTTTGTTATTTTTGGCTTGCGCAGTGGAAATCAGCCGAAAAACGTCTTTGGAGGAGTGCGAGCAATGCAATGTTAATCGTTCGAAATTTGTCAACGATCATTTCGTGAGCAAGAAACTTCGCGAAGACGTGTTTCTTTTCGTATACGAATTTTTGATTTAAATTTGATTGTTTTAGGCAGCGACGAAAGAACTGACGAAGAAACACAGGTTTGTATGCACGAAGGTATTGTTATTATCATAAAACGTTTTATTATCGGGTTGCACGTGTAAAGTTAGTTGTTTGTTTACAATGAAAAATCATATTTAGATATACAGAAGAAGTGCATTGAAGTTTTAAAAATTAGCTGCAGAAATATCGAACGAACAAAAGGTATTATTATAAAACTTTTATACAGAACAAGTGCAGTGAAGTTTTTAAAATTGGCTGTGCAGAACGAAAAGACTTTTATTGTTTAATATTTAAGATTAATAAAAGAACAGGTTTTTAAATGTTTGTTTACGTTTTAGTTATCAAATAGCGCTATACAGAAGAAAGTGCAGTGGAGAAATGCAGTTTCATGTTTATTTACACAGTAAGGAATGGTTTTAATTTAGTTTTGAAAGATTAATTGATTTAGCTTTGAGTGGATGTCTCAGTTATTCTGTCGCTTAGTATGTGTATATGCTGCTGGATGAAAAGGAAGCCGAGAGACATTTGTTTTGGTAACGCGCGCTATTATTACATTAAAAATGGTCCTACAGCTATGAGCGTTTTTATTTCTCATGACGCTGTGGAAGTGGGGAATGTGTTATGCTGTCTGATTGTATCTATTGTGTCTAATTTATATTGATGCTTGATGCTTTAGTCTCCTGCCAAAAAGTGCAAAATCTACTGCAAAATACAGAAGGTTTAGCAGTTTTTCCAAACGAAGAGAGCAGTTTTATGTATTTCACTTAAAAAAAATGGTAGCGAAAGTGTTTTATAAATACCTATGTATGTTAGTGCTGGAAAGTAAATAAAGTATTAGTAATTTGTTTACAGGTATGAATATAGAAGTAAAGGGTTTAGAAGTGTTTGAAAATGTCTACAGAAGATGATCAATGCTGTTTATTTACTAACATGTGAATTGGCAGTGAAAGGTATCCCATTTTGTTTGAAGTTCAGCTAAAGTTAAAATAGTATAAATCTATTTAGTTATAACACAATGGTATGCTGGATAAATAAGAATAAAGGGTTGTTTAACTGTTGTGAATTAGCCAGAGGAGATTTTAACTCAGATTAAAAATGTGGTTGTTTTCAATTTTTTATAAACTCTTTAGATATATAAATTCTGTCATCACTTTTGTTTTTGATTATTATTCATAAGGTAGATGTGAATGGATTATGTATTTAAGAAGTTCATTAGTTATTACTGTGCAATGAAATGTTTATGCATTATTTTGTGTTATGGTAATCGTTTACGTACCTGGGTATTATATAAGTTTGGCATTATGATTTTATTTGTGACTTTTTATCTTCTGGGTAAATTTTTGTTTTAAGGATAAATGCGTAGTTGAATTTCGCTTTTTGTTGTTGTTGTTTATTTCAATATTCTTATAGCATGATTAGGTTTTCGGTATTACAGTATTACAATAACTATTACGGTGTTTTGTTGTTTTGAGTTATTGTTTTTAGGATAAATGCGTAGTTGAATTGCATTTTTTTGTTGTTGTTGTTGTTGTTGTTGTTTATTTCAATATTCTTATAGTATGATTAGGTTTTCGGTATTACAATTCAAGTATTAATTTTTAGGTAATAATAAAAACAAGCATAAAGAAATGAAACTCATGGTTTTAATCATGACGTTGATGGTTTTGGGAAGAACAGACTATATATCATTTCAAAAAAATCATTAATGGTTGCTGTATATGTAACTTCCGCACGAAAGAAACACAGTTTGAAGGTATCAATTTGTTTTCAATTCACATTTTGTTATGTTATTCAATGTTTGTTTTCGTATGTCTGGGTAAACAGTTCTGTGTTATATATTGCCATTTTTTTACATTAAAGTTACTTCTCTTCTGCGTATAAATATATTATTCTGAGCCATGTTGCTATTTCTTTCTGTTTTTAATCTTCTGAATGTAATAACAAATTAATGCCTGAAAAGAAAATTTTACACGAGTTAAATTCTGTGACACAACGCATACTGAACATGGGTGGCGAGTGACGCGTCCGTACCACAGGAATGGCAGATTTGACCTAATGTTTTCAAAGTTAAGTTCGGTAAAAAGTTTTTACCCGGGATACTAGTCTTATAATGTTTCTTGTGATATATGGTTTTTCAGAGCAAGTAGAATAAGCTGAAACATAAAATATTTCATCGTTATGGGTCTACAAGGAACGATATGGAAAAAATAACATTGAAAAAAAACTTTAAAAATCGATTGGATAAATAGTTATTGAATTTTGATATCAATATTGCAACATTTTTACAAAAATGATGTTTTATTTTATTATTTCTGAAACTTGTCAAAGACTTTAGTATGTTATCAAAGTTCACCGGACTCTCACAATAACATTCTTTGTAAATTTATCACCTATTATATTTTCCTATGCTACCCCCTTAGTGGATCTCCTATGAAGTCTGTCTTACAAATCTGTGATAATGTTGGTTATTTATAAAAAGATTCCGAACAAAGCTTAAATCTGATGACATACATTAGCTTTCCTTTGTTTTGCAAAACTATCTTTTCCATTGAATAAAATAAGAATTTCATGATTTATTTCCCAAATAAAACTGATGTTTACACAACAAGATTGGCTTCATTTATTGAGTGTCAAACTGAGTTTCTGTACCTAAGAAAAAAATTTCAGAATTTTTAACAGTACAGAGGACTTTTTCTTGTTACTTTAAAAAATGTTTCAATATTCTGTTTTTTTTTTATCTTTTTAGATTATGCAACGGACTAAGCCGAATTCCTATTATTTATGATCAATGACATAAATTTATCTCTTTAAAGTAGCTCTCTTTGGGGTTAATGTTAAACAAAATTTGTATGTTATCGTAGTTGTAGATTTACAAGATTCCGACGATGAAGATGATGGGTTACCCATTAGGTATGAAATACTTCAAATTCCAATAAATATTTAGATTTCTACATAGGCAAGAAATACATTAAAACTGTATTCGGCTGTTTTTCTTATTTTCCAAACTTAGCACTTATATGAAACCAATATATTTAATGCATGTCAGCAACAAAACCACATAATTTGCGTTACTGAATAGGAAAAAAGTAATTTAAAAGATAATTTTTTTTATTTATAATTAGAGGAATTTGTTAAGTATGTTGTGGTGTTTCACTTTAATTTGGTTGAGTAGAAAAAAGTTATGGACACAAATTTGAAGTGGTCCTTGTAAAAAGCTTTAAAAAAAAGGTCAGAAAAGCCGACCAAAATGTCTCAAAACAAGATTTATGTTTTTGTTACAGACCAAAAGATAATGAAACACATACACAATTAAATGTGCTAAAAGGTATTTTCCTTATTTATTCCCAATAATTAAGTAAAGTAAAAAGTTCAAACTTTATTCACTGAAACATTTTATAAAGACTGTCTTGTATAGAATATTGAGAAATGCCAGAACTCCGTACAACAAAATGTTTGAGTATCAATTCATTTTGCTAGATTCAATATTACTAAAGAGATGATAAGACATATTGTGTCTTTTCTTTCAATCAACATAATCTTTTCATTAACATTATAGAATTTTATTCAAAGAACTACGCAGGAATATTTTATTCAATCGAAAGATATTTTTTGTGAAACACCAGTACTTATCTTTGACTCGCTATACTGAGGATACACCTGTAGCTCAGTGTTCTCCTCAACTCAAAAATCAAAAATGCTGTTGTATTCTCAGAGCCACATTTTGATGTTTCCGTATATAATTGTATAATTCCCACATGTACAATATGTATAATGTAAATTAAGAAAAGACTTTTGCTTCACATATAATATTTTGGCATTTGCAATTTTCAAGGGTCAATGTTTGCATTTCACTTGACGAAGTCATATAAATATCTGAAGATTGTACCTAGCAACAAGATGTGTTTTGTTTTCTATATTTACTGTATTTCCTCTAATCCCCAACCTCTGTGAGACACATTTTAAAACCAGTCATTTATTAAAAAACAGACTAAACAAAAATTAGTTTTATAGCCGTATTTGTTTCCCTGCTTAAATTTTAATCGATTTTATAATTTATTACACTAGATCCTTCAAACCAAATCCCGTATTCATTATTTATTCGTTAAAAAAATGCTTTGAGCTTGTTAACTTCCATTGACAAAAGACCCACGAATAGCTGTTTTTGAAGCATGAATATTTTCATTTGCTCCCCTCACTAATTATAAACTGTCATTTTAACAAAAGAGAGTTCACAAAAAGAACTTTTAACCCCTCCCAATTACTTTATACCTATTTGAATATATCAGGCATGCATTCACCTTTTTGTGACTTTAAGATGACCAAAGGAAGATCCAGTCGAATTTTACAGGGAATGAATCCTGCAGTAAATAACACTTTAACTTAAACTAACAATATTTCTAATATTTGTATATTTCTATCATCTCATCTCCTGACAACTTTGCAAACAGATGTGTGTGAATGTGAAAAACGATAGTGAAAGCCCTGTCAATGAAAACACTTATTCAAATTACACAATTTGGATACAAAGCCATTTTAAGAATTGTTTGATATCTAAAAAGCGAATAAATAGGAGCCTTTACGTTAATTTGAAAGATAATTTTTATAAAAGCACGAGCCTCGGCTTTTGCCAAAAAATTGAAACAACATAAGAGCGAACTGAAGCTAGAATCAGGGTTTTGAAATATTACGAAACCATGATATGAACAACCTATGATATGAATTCCCACACTAAAAATGGTTTCCAAGTTATTTTTTCAGCTTGCATGTTCACATGTTACCTTTAACTGGTTGGTTATAAATAATTTCTGTCTTTTGCTGAAAGTTCAATAAATAAGGACAAAATGAGATGAAACTGTAACAAATTATGAAGAACTAGATTTAGATCAAAATATAAAACACAAAGCATGTCTAACCTGGATAAGAAGATTTCTAAAATAACTTTGTTTATTCTGCAATCTAGCAAAATAGCTTTTAAGACTAATCCTAAATAGGCTTCCAATTCTAGATATGTTTAGCAAAACATTATTTATTTACTGAAATTTTATTTTCGTGTAGCTGTAGGGTAAATTAAAGACATTTAAGGTGATCTGAAGTCAATTCCGTATTAAATAGCTGGGAAAACGAGAGGATTTTACACATTTTGCTAGTAACTTTTTCATGGTGTCCTACTCGGTAAATATTCATCTAAGTTTCAAGTTTCTCTATGCACATTCATTGGGTTTTTTTAATTGTCTATTAGAGCTTGAGCAGGACAAATTCATATCTCAAAGTTCTGCAAAGCAGGAAGAGTGATTCAAAAACCACAAGCAGTGACTGTAGAACATTCAAATTTATTTACTTTGAATATGTTCGCAGTAGTAAAATCAAAAGATTCGTAAAATGAAGGTTGGACGATTAGGTGCAAAATACTAATAAATATTTAGATTTCTAAATAGGCAAAAAATACATTTAGTTTATCATTCTTTTTACTTCCAAACTCAGCACTTGCATGAACCCAAACAGACGGAAAACTATTTTGAAACTGCAATTTCAAAAGTTAGTTCTATTGAAAGTTTCCATGTCGCCAGCTAATATTAATATCATGTAAATTAGACGTCTTTGTTATAAATCCTTACTGAACTTCAAAAACCCTTAATGCTTAGGAAGCATGAGTATCTTCATTCGATCCCCTCGCTAATTATAAATGGTCATTTTAACAAAAGAGAGTTCACAAAAAGAACTTTTAACCCCTCCCAATTATTTCATACCTATTTGAATATATCAGGCATGCATTCAACTTTTTGTGACTTTAAGATGACCAAAGGAAGATTCAGTCGAATTTTACACCCGGTTTTTTTCAAAAAAGTCATTTTTTTGGTTTGTTTACATGGGTCACTTTCCCCTCTTGTATCTTTCGAAATAAATAATTTTTTGAAAAAAAATTACATAATCGTAATCGCAAAAGATTCCTCTTTCCAACTATGTAAAAATCAAGCTTGTACCACCCTTAGAAAAAACGACCTTTTTTTCTTCTTCGATTCTCTTCTTCAATTTATGAAAATTTTGAAAAACTTTTTCGCGTAGAATATCCCACATTTTCTTAGCTTTCCAATGGTGTATAACTTTTGAATATAGCATAAATCGGTGCTGAGAAAAGTTTAAAAAAGTTAAGTGTCCACAAGCTTTTGGAATAAACTTTAGTTTTGGATATTATTGTAAAGGAATAATATATGGGTGATATGGTAATGTTGGGTAAGATGGGTCGGTGGGGTAAATCAGGCCGATATAACTTGAAGTATAAATTTATAGTCTTAAAAACCGATATTTCATCAGAACAAATGCGTACTGACGGTTGATATGTTAAAGATATCGGTTTCTAAGCCTCTGCCTACACTGTATCTACACTTCTTGTCAAAAATACTCGACTGCAACTGAGATTTTTACCTTTGTTTACAGATGGCTGCTGGTGCTGCAGTGACAGACGATTCGTGTAAGGAAATGTTTCTAACCTGTTGTTATTTTAATGTCAAGCAAATTTGGAAAGAAAAACTGTATGGTTGGTAAGGTAATATGTGACAAGATGGGTAATTCGGGCCATTTTAACTTGAAGTGTGGCTATAGAGCCTTAGAAAGCGATATTTCTATCGCAATAAAATCGTAGACCTGTACTGACGGTGGTTATGTTAAAGATATCGGTTTCTAAGGCTCTATCTACATGACTTACTGACAGGACTTACCCCACGGATCCATCTTACCCCATATTACCATAACTCTATTTACAATATTTGATATGATCAAGAGCCAGGAATGTGTGTCCAAAATGACCTTACTCTATTTGTAAGCAACTTTTAGACATTTACTTTTCTTTAGTGAATGATTCCGTTTTTAAACCCGACGTTCGGTACGCAAAGTATAATCATTTTTTATAATTATTGTATTTATAAGGTAATGCAGTTTCTGATTAAGTTATATAATTGGTTTCTTTCTTCCTTCCCATAAACAGTTTATTATATATTTCCCCGTAGGGCGAAATATATGTTAAAACCGGCAGTTTCCTTCTCCTTCTCCTCCTTCTCTGTTCACTTTTATAGCCGCGGTTCAGTATTGAATTTTCGCCTAGCCAAACTAGATAGAATAGAGGCTAGTCTACAGCACGCCATTTTTTCAGTCAGTGCAGTGGAAGATTTTTGCTTTTTTTCTGTAGCTTTTAAAATGATTCAATAGATGAAACGTTAAATGATGTTAAATGATGGAAATGAATCGTTTTAGTTCAGTGTTGTCTTTAAAAGCTTTGTAAAAACTTTTGAATGAATTGAACGTGTAAAAACCAGAAAGAATTGATATATCAATGATGTTTTGTTTTTGTTGATAACAATGTTATGATGATTGGTAATTAATTTGCTTCGAACAGCAAACCATTGAAGCTGTGGTTTCAGTGCAAAGGTGAAAATTCATTATCAATAGCCAGGCTGAAGATTTATTTTTATTTTACATCCTGATATGTAATGTATAAAGCCCAACTGAAATTAAAGCACGATGTACCAGCCATAAAGGAAACCCATTTCATGTGGAGAAGAACCAGTTCAATCAGTTTGATTATTCAAAAAGTACATACAAAAAACAGCAAGTAAAAACGTGATGTCGTATATGCAATGTTCAGAAAACCAATTATGTATAATATTTTAAAACACACAGGATTGAGACACATAATAACTTTAAAAAATCTGGTCGAGTGTGCTTCCCTGGATAGTCATTTAATCCAACAACAGAAACATAGTTTACTATGGATGAATTCCATGGTCACGTATACTGTTTTGATACTGTATGTATATTTTGCAAAATTTATATACTGTCAATTTTCCTGTACGAACAACGAGCGTAAATCAAAACACAATACAAATGACAGTCTGTAAATTAAATCAAGCCGGAACACGAACTTCTACTTTCAGCTATGTAGTGATTTGGTTATGAATATGAATTTTCACTACCAAAATTTTTTTTTTCCATTTGGGATTTATATATGAAAGTCGTTTTTACCACAAAATAAACAATGAGTGTGAACATATTTTTTTGAACATAGATGTTTATTCTGAATACTTGAATTTAGTTTTATAAATTGTCACTTTAAGCCCATCTTTTTTTTGAAAATAACTATTCTGTCCTAATTTGAAATGTTACACGTAACATTTGTTAATAGAGATTTTGATTGCTTTTTGCTTATATGTTTACCCGAAAGTATACTGTGGTATCAAAATTAGGTTTAACAATTTTCTTTTCTTCTTTTGTACAAAAAACATGTATACAAATTTGATTGTATAATGTGGTAAGATAATTTTATCCGAGTTACAAAAAGCAAGTGTTCTCTCAAATTACATTGTTTACCATGATTTTATGGCATAAACGATAGGAAACTTGTCAAGCTTCTGCAACAATAAAGATCATACATATTATGTTAGTGATGAAATTGTCTTACACATTGATGGAGTTGTTGATATGCAGTTGTTTAAGGGGAAATATTAGTCGCATTTTAGCTACGTGTCCATAGTAACTTTTCAGTCACTTTTTAACTCCTCAGCAAAAAATTTTAAGAGAAACCTTATCATTTGACCGTGAACAACTTCATATCATAATAAGTTCAAAGTAAAAGTTTTTTTGTGGTATTAAATTCAATCTGAGTATCAGGTTGATGGTAGTTATACTGTAATTATTTAATGATACATTTTTCTCATGGTTATCAATGTACACACAATAATTGATAAAATGTTTGCAACTTTGGGGAAATATATAGTCGCATTTTTGCGAATCTTGTTTTATTACAAATGATGTTAACAAAAGTTTCAGTTTTGGATAGAACCTAGAGGTGTTCTTTTTTGCCTTACTGTATGTTGAACCGCAAAAACAATTGATCATCATCAGAGTGAACTAAATTTCATAACATTATCTCTTTTTTCCAAACATAGAGTATCTGATAATATGAATTGCCATAAAAATTCTTGCCTAATTGACTAAATATTGTCTAAATAAAGTTGCAGTAAGTGTTAAATGTTTATCCCCCCTTAAATATTCCTTTATACCCAAGAAAGCGTTTTGAGCTTTAATCCTTTGCATTTAATTATTTAAGCACCAATCTCCAAAAGACAATTATTTTGTATATTAAATTTTTTGCTCACTATTAGTATATTTTACTTTATTAAAATTTGACTTTATTTTTATTATCATTCATTTAATGTGGATAACCTCAAAATGCATAATTAAACGTTTAAGTCATAATGATCATTTCATTCACATTGTTTTGCTTTCTTGCATTTACTCACTTAGAACATCATTTTTACCATGGATATGCATGCATACAATGCATATGCAAAAAGGTAAAAGAAAAGTTAATTTTTCTTTGTTTTCACTAGTTAGCCAAGTAAAGCTTTCATGAGAAAAATATTAGCAAACCATCGCTTTTACTTCTTTAGGCGCTTAAATGCTTAAATTTCCTTGCCTTAATTTTGATGAAATGAACTGGGATGATTTTTAGTTGTTTTTTGTTGTTTTTTATCAACTGCATCTAAGTATTCTTGACATTCTATAAAATGTCACAAACATTATGGGCTAACCATAATATATCACTTAATTTTCAGCGTTGAAAGAATGCATTGTGAAAAACTCTTCATCATACTGATATCATATCTATTTTTACTTTGTGTTTGCTATTCTTTTTAGAATATACTTCCAAACAGACGACGTCGGCGTCTAGAAGAAAACATGGGGAGCTATAATATTATTAAAAAGATGTTATTCTATTGGTCAAGTCGCCATATTCAATCATTTATTTGTTTACACGGTTAAGTTACTATTTTTGATTTAATTATGCTGATTGATTCTAAACTGAAATTCTAAATGTTACATACCTATATTGTTGGCTATTTCCGCATGAATAGATCATATATTTTTCTTTTCTAATGTCATGTAAAAATCAAATTTCTATAGTTTATTATAATTCTTAAGACATGTGTTGAGAAACGTTGTTTCATCTTTTGTGTATTCGAGTTTTTGCTCACCGCACTGATGCCTGAAAACAGCTAAGCTAACCACTCATTAATATAGTCTTAAAACCATGCTTTTAAATTAAGTCAATCAACAATGACGAAGTTCGAGCGACATTTTTAATAAACGTTTGCGACAAAGAAGATCAAAATTGCATATCCTCAAGGAGTGTTTATGCTATGCACTCCTTAAGATCTGATTTCAACGATATGGACTTAGTTAATGAAAATGAATAGTTTCATCGAAAGTTTAAGATATTTTTGAAACTTTAATTCCCTTTCTTACTTCCCAGATAATTGAAATGATAAGTTGATTATTGTAACGCTGATTATATTTTAAAAACTCTTCTACTTTGACAAATTTTGACAAAATACTTGAAAATATTCCCAATGAATTTAGCGACCTTACAGAAACGGATACATTATTTATAAACCATATAAAAATTCCTTTTTTACAAATATTTATCATCTCATTATTTTGTAATTCAAAGTTCCGTCAAGTATAAGAGGTAATAACGTCTAATGCATAAAAAACTAAATCTAAAGTATAAAAAACTTTATTGTAGTCCGTCACAGCTCGGGTTTTTTCAGCAATCTGTGACTGTTATATAAAATTCAAATATTTTAAGAAGTCAAAAGAAATTGAAATTTACTAAAAAGAGAAGAAAACATAAAAAGCAGATCAAATACAAAGCAGTTGAAATTGACCAATGAAAGACGACGAGAAATTATTTTCACAAGCCACGAACCATGTTTGGATAAAAGGAAATTCATCTTTTCAATGATATTTTTAATGTTTTAAAAACAAACATTGTCATAATTATTTGAATAACATAGGGTATAAAGCAGTAACAAACCAAGCACGAGTTAAGCATATCAGTTTTAGTTATCCTAAATGCGCAAAGTTGTTCGTTGTGGTAGCACCTGAACGTATATAAAAAGAAGAAGAAATTCAGTACAGAATGAAATAAAAGTAACAAGAGATTAAAACGTTTTCATATATAATAAAGCGAGTTTGTGCTTATTAAATATTTTTTTCCTTCCATTTGTTTTCATATTGTTCCTCATCATTTCCAAAGCAGGATATTTGTTAAACCTTTTGATCGTTGTAAAATTTTTCCATATTGAAGATTGTAATCCAAGAATTCAATGTCAAACAATTCCATTGATTTTTCTGATTGTCAATAACAGAACCCATTCGTTAATTTCTTTTAAACAAGTTCTGCAATTAAGTTGTTTTTCAGATTGTGTCTCGTTCTCTGAAAACTTCGCTCAAATCCATATACATAATATCTTATAATAAACCAAATTGAAATGTAAGCTCTACATTCGTTAATTTGCTTACCATCGATGCTAGTCTACATATCATTTGGTCTTTGAATGTACCTCACTTGAACACAATTCGTCAGTCCATTTAACTTGCTCCATTTCAGGTGAAAAATAATTGTTTTATTTAATTATTAATACCTGGACAATAATAAAGTTAATCAATTGAAATAGCATTGAATAATAATGAATGAAAAAGATTCGACAAATCATGAGCTGCAACGAATGAAAACGTGAGCTGCAGATCGAATGAGTATCAATGGGTATCAAATGGGCTGATTATAGTCAGAAAAAACTCAATTGACACTTTAAGAATTTATTATTCATACAAGGAATCTGACAAGAGTAACTGATACAATGTTTATTATCATTTGAAGTTAACACCAAAGGAAAGAAAGGAGTTTTTCAATACATGCACCTTTAAACCAAGGACGTGGTTTGTAAATTTACAGAGCTCATAACAAATTTCTACTTAAGCCAAGGTGATTTGATAAACCGATATGCTTTACTCATGGTATGGTATTGCCCTCATTTAATCTTAAATCATTGAAAAGCTGAAACAAACGTGGACAATGCGAGAAAATAAAACTAGTCCCTATAATGGTAGTGGCGGAGAAATTCAGTTTTCAACAAGTGGCAGTCAAATATTTGCACAATAAAGTGACAATATCAGCAGAACTGAAAAATGCAGCGAAAGTATAAAGATTGCAGAAAAGAAAAAAGTCCAGTTCGAGCGTTTCCCAATATTTCTTAATTTGGTGTGGGATTGTAGAAAGAGGAGAATTAAGTAAGTTGGATATATATATAGATGGAACTCTCTAAAAAAATTCATTCTTACTTCTTCAGCCTATAGTACAGGCATTGAAATCTATCAAAGAAAGGGAAGGGAAGAAAAGATGAAATTGAAGGTTTCTGTCAAAGTTATAAGGGTTATAAGGGTTTTAATATTCTATAAGATAATTCAATAAAGTCATTATTTAAGTGATCACAATTTTAATAGAATTGTTAATCATACTTATACTTGTATATGTTCGTATTTTCTTAGTACTTAAAATTTTGCATTTTTGGATTGGTGTTTGAAAACTATTCACGAATCCGGTATGGTATTAACAAAGCTCAATTTTTATAAACTACTAGATATCTATTGTGGCTATCGAAAAACTTGCTTTCAAATAAGTCAGATTACTACTTTACACTATCAGAAATGTTGTATTGGTTTATATTGGTTTTTAGACCCATGAAAAAGATTTTCCGGAGTAAGATTTGAGATCATACGTTTTACTTGTGTAAACACGCTATTTCATTAACTTCCGATGTAATGGTAATTAAAAAGAAGTGGTGATACATTAGGTGTAGTTTACGCAGTGAAACCTTTGCCTTGTCTAATGATCAAATGATATAATGATAAGTACTTATTGAAATTGTTCTGTTCTTAATTAAATGCATTAACACAAACAATTGATTTACATGAGACAAGGTGAAAGTTCGTCCGTATGAACTACCTCTTCCCTATAGATTGTGAAATTTACCATCTAAAACGATTATTAAGAAACTATAAATAGCATTTTAAATGCTATAAGCCCTTATTTTTCTTTTTGCCACTTTTGCCATTTTTGCAGACAGTTTAAACATCTCTCAAAATATTATATAACATCAGTAATTCACACAGCTTGCTGTCTTTTAATTGTCTTTTAATTTCGAGTCTGCTCTCCTCCATAAACTTCATTTGCAAATTTTCAATAATAAAGACGCGGAAGTTTCAAGTTCGTTTAGAAAAATGTATATCTTTTGAGTTAAAGGTTTTATATTACTTGGACTTCTTTTATTTAAAGAAACGTTGGTAGCCATAGAACTTTTATAGTGGTGTTAGTGCTCAGTAGTATTTCTTCCAGGACACCTAAATCTTTACTTTTACATGATTTCTTTCTAGCTATGCCTATTTGGAGGTCGACATAGATACTTAATTGAGTCTCTCCCAGCATGGTCTGAATTGATGTATTTAATAATTTAGTGATTGATGCGTTAATAGTGATAATCTTATAACCTTTACGTATAGTTTTTCCTACAGCAACTTGCAGTAAACATGTGAATCTTTTGTATTTTATACTTTAGAAAACTTTTTGTGGGTTTGTAGTGTATTAGCTGAGGTAATCTCTCATTCAGAACGTTATTAAGTAAGATCGGATAGAAATCAGATTGGTTAAAATGCCAATGGAAAAGAAAGAGTCATTGACTCGCTCATGGAAATGTCCTCCAAGATAACTGCTTATATTGAACTTTCCTATGGACTTTATAACAAGATGCCCTTATGGGCAGAAAGATTTCTGCAAAATCAGTTGAAAAATGAAAATTTGACAAATGAAATACTATAATAGCATTCCTGAAAGTTGACTGATTTTGAATCAATTTTGAAAAATTCACACAATCTGAAACAATAAACTGAATGACATGTTTGTTGATACAAAATAATATACACGACTATGGATCCTTTCAGATATCTTAATGAGTATGCTCATAACCCATAAACTCAACATTTTTCCAAGAACATATAAATTTTGATCATCATGCAAAATACATTCATATAGACTAAAATCAACATATATAGATACATATAAAGCTAACTCAAACCAGAAATTTATGTTTTAGTTTGATTAACAATATGGCATGCACTTACATTCTTCATTTAAGTTGAAATTCATGATTAGTTAAAAAAAAAATCTTTAGGAAATTTAAGAAAAGTTGAATGATTTTAACAACATAACATTACATTTCTAATTACATATGCACCCAGAAGCATTGCAAAACTGTAATTGACACTATGCGAAACTTCATTGCATACACGTATACACCACCGACAAACTTAATTACATCTGAATGACATAAAACATCCCTTCTTGTGGGAGTACAAAATCAGCTTATGTTTATATTGATCTTTTCAGATGTCACACAGTGATTATGTACATAAATCATAAACTTTAAACATTTGATATGTATTATCAATGTTCTTAATTCTGATTACATATGCACCTAGAGGCATTGCAGAACTGTAGTCAACACTTTGCAAAACTTCATTGCATATACATATACACCACCGATAAACTTAATTACATCTGAATGACATAAAACATCCCTTCTTTTGGGAGTACAGAATCAGCTTATGATTATCAGATCTCACACAGTGATTACGTACGTAAATCATAAACTTTAAATATTTGATATGTACTATCAATCTTCTTAATTACAAACGTAATTCCCAATGTTACAAACACCTATGCTCTAAACTTATCTAAATCACCACACACATATATTTATATAACACTCTGAAAGGAAAATTTTGGATTGTTACATGATTTGCTGTGTATTGAGTTTACAGGCAATTGGAAGATGTTTCAATTTGCTATAGTAATTAGGAAAGCAGTTTGTAATAAAGGACATTGACAATATATATAAACTTAAAAACAGATCAAACATTAACACATTAAAATATTATCATCAAACATTAAAACATTACATTAAAACATTAGTAGACACACATTTTTTGATGTTGGAGCTGAGGAGCACTCTAAGCTGAGCTTCAGTATCCACAGATTAAAAAGAATAACAGCCCATACATGAAACAAACGAAGATGTTTTGTGTTTTCATTAAAAACAAACAAATATATACCTTTTGACTCTTCTGTTGACAAAACGTTGAAATCTTCTTTAGAAAAGAATGGTCACAGTTCAAGATAATTCAAAGTTTCTTCTATAGATTTTTTTTCATCTTAAAGTATGTATATGCTATTAAAAATATATTTAATATTGACCGAAGAAACTTGTAAATCTAAAAGGGTTTCTTCGCTGGTGACATTGCACGGCGTTTTGGTTTCATGTAAACGCACGCATGAGTTTTCAAAAAACCGCTAGGTTTGGACAGTATGAAAAAAAACCAAAGCCGGTTGTAATAGCTTTCTTGCTTTCGCAGAAATCTAATAATTTCAAACTTAAACACTTGAAAACTCTTTTCCTGCAGTCAAACTCATATAACACTACTTTTGAAACCAAGTTATGTTTTTAACCCATGTTTAGCCAAAATTTAGTAATCTTCTATTTTGTTCCTACCTCAGTTAGGAAATTTGCATAGTTATCCAGTTCGGTATGATTTACGATTCACATACAAACACCTTTTCTATCTTGTTTAATTTTAAGCTGTTAGATGTTGGATGTTGACTATTTGATTTTAAGCTGGTAATCGTCATGTTTGTGTGGTTCAGTTGCTGTAAAGACTTCTTTTTTTGCATTGAACTTTTTCAGAGACAGTTGTATATTACTTCAGCATTTCATTTAAGGTAGCAATAGATTGCTTCATTGTGCTCGTCGTTTGCACCGTAAAATATTTAATGCAAAACTACTTCAACACTTTGTGAAAAAGAATTAAGAGTTTTCGCAAGAGATGTCATGTCACTAAGAAGTGCAATAAAGGAGCTGGTCACAGAACTGTTTCAATCTAGAATAGTTTATCAGAAAGGATTTAAATGATATTTCGCAATTTTCACTTTTCAATCTTGGAAGGAAGACATTTACAATATCAGAAATTATAGTAACGTAACGAACAAGTTAGTGCAGAAGGTAATATGACCTCTACATGTTGATTCTGTTGAAAGTGAATTTCGATAATAAAACAATATGCAACATGCAATATGAATGTAATAGGAAAGTAACAAATAATTGAGTCCAGAAGGTAGCATTACCTTCGCTTCGTGATTTAAACTTAATGCATCAATCTCTCGAAATACCATTGTTCATTTTGTTGTAACATAGAATAAAGAAAGAATAAAGAATAAATAAAACTTATCAACTGCAAATCCAATTCTTCAAATTCCAATTTTTTGACTTTCTCAACCCAGTTACTTCCCAATCCTCTTCTACCACATCCTGAAATAAATTTTATACATGATGTAAACATGTTTGTCAACCTCAAAAGAAACGTTTTCAAATTTCAATTTTTCAATTTTCAAAACAAATGTTGTCAATTTATTACTATTCTCATAATGCAGGTGTAAACTAATTTTTAGTCGTAATCGTCGTAATCGTCTGGTCTGAACCTTGTATGTTTATGGTTTCTCTTGTCAATTTATTACTATTACCTTTGCAGATGGATTTTCATAGTAACTTGCGTTTCTTTTTCGTTAGTAGTTAATGGTTGTCCATAAATATGTAACCTGAAAAATTTAACAATATTGGAATCAAAATTTCGCACTAAATATCGGAATAATTACAACGAGATTTTCTTTTTAGGGAAGTAGACGTAATTATAAATTTGAAAAAACGTTTCTTATACTTACAGAGTTTAAAATTTGCGTTTGTGCACTTCACTTCACAACGATCTAAAAGAAGTTGTTCTCATAATGCATGTGTTATTTGTAATCGTGTTTGACTGCATGCCTTATTGCTCCTATTCTTATTCTGTTATCGAGTATGCCATTTGGGAGATCAATATGTCACGAGTTTTTCTTCAAACGTCTATTCTATGTTAAGGCTGAAATACACTATCATTTTTCAATGATCATTTTTCAATGATACATTCCAATGACATTGGAAATTAAAAATTTTGGCGCGAATACACTATCATTGAAAATTACAAACATGGACTCTGAGGAAGAAACAGCAGCTGCTGTCGTTATCAAAAAAGAAAGTTGAACGCAGAAAATCAAAAGAAAGAAGTGCATGGGTAAAGGCATGGCTACAGGGGCGGACGCAGCATTATTTTATAGGTACGGCTCAACCTTGTGGATCCCATTAAGAATTCCGATTCCCCGATTTTTCTCGGTATAACCCGATCGGAATAACCCGATTTACGGACAAATGCATCCCGGGAGATATACGTTCATTTCCAGTTAGCTACTTTGAACCCCCAACACCAAAATTAGCCTACAGGGATGTAGCAAGACATTTTGAGTTGGGGGGGGGGGGGGGGGGGGGGGGGGGGCTCAATAAATCTCTATTGTTGAAAGATGCGCCAATAAAATTTTTGAAAAATACTACCTCTAGATTGCCTATAAAAGCACTCAAAATCCATAATTTCAACATGATTTTCAATTTTTAGGAAAGGCAAAAACAAATTTCTCATAATTGACAAAAAAGTTGGGGGGGCTCAAGCCCCCCCCCCCCCCCCCCCCCCCCCCCCCCCCCCCCCTAATTCTACGTCCTTGACTACATTAAACATTTTAACCAAAGGTGGATAGAAGAATAGAAGCTGAATACAATAGTTTTTTTTAGATTAACACAGCATATATACATAACAAAATAATTCAGAATTATATTAACTGCATCATTATATTAAACGTCTAAAATACCAAACACACTGCACGATTACACATTCCTTTCGTTGCTCGAAGACTTTACTAGCATTCTCATTTTCAAAAGCAAATTTATTTCACCCAAGCAAAATGGAACACAAAATTGAACTAAGAGGCTAAAAAACAGTATATTTGAAAAAATATAGTGAAAATTGGCACCATAAATTTTTTCAAAAGTGAACTAACTAAGAATGCAGTTTTCCTATAAATTCATGGTGCTAGTGCAAGTTATAATTTTCCGCCCTCTATGTTGATTTTCGTCCTGCACTTTTCCTTGACTTCTTACTCTTCTCAACATCCTTTGGCACCTTTCCACACCTCTAGCACTTCATTAAATCTAGGTCGATCTGTTGATGTTTGTACTAAAAAAGACAAAAGGTGAACAAATTCAAAATTAAAATATCTTATATATATATATATATATGGTGAATTAGAATTAGTATGAAGTCTCCCTACATTTTTTTTTTTTTTTAATACATAAATAAAATAGTATGTTCTCATAGAATATACAGTGAATATATAGTCAAGACAGAACTGTCCACATAAAATAATTCTTCCTAACTTGTATGTTTTCAGTAGACAATCGACCACACTCTAGAATCATAACAGGCTTTATCATCATTTACAGGAAAAAAAATTGTTTCTCTTTATTTCTTCTAAAATCTGGTTAGATATCAAATTCCCACACTGAAATGCAAGTAGTATTCTTTTTCTAGATTATTCCAAATCACATCTATACAATTTGACACAAACTTATCATTGAATTCTACTATTCGTTTCATTCAATTATCAATCATGACAAGCATGAAATAAAACTACCAGAACATAAGGACCTTGTCAACACACGAAACATTTCTTTGACTAAAGCTGATTTCCCACCAAGAAAAAGTAGTTGGGGAATTTCAAAACCAACAGAATAAGCATCTAGCCATTTCAAATGAAATGGCCACCCATCTGTTTTGTCTTTTTCAAGGTCAAAAACATTGTCAATAAATGATTTTATATCCTGGGGAGAAGCTGCAGAGGACGTGTCAATATGGGTTGTAACATCATCATCCAATAATGCTAATTCTTCATGGCTTCTGGTAGTTTTATTTCATGCTTGTCATGAAATAAAATATAAAGAAAAACATAAACTTACTTTAAAGCAATGACTGTGCATCTAACATGATGTCTCCTACCACACTTATGCTTATGTATGTTCTGTATTTCTCTCAGCTGTGAAGTACTTTTTCAAGGCTTTATCTACCAGATCCATGTGCTCATTGAAACACAAAAACCTTTATTCATCAGTATGGGTAAATTTAAGTATTCTGTTGCCATGTTATCGTTGAGATTAAGCGCCTTAAAAACTTTTTCTCTATGCATCATGACCGATGCAGACAAATTGAGAAAGAGGTTCATAAGATGATGCACGTGTGTTAGTTTTGAGCCGTATTTGCTTACTCTACCGACAACCGAAAGATTTAAAGCCTAAGGATTTGTTCTGATACGTATTATCGTCTTGCGTACATTTGGCACGACAGCCGCACTTTCAAAACAAATGGAAAACCGAAAGAAGTACCATGAAGCTGGGATTAGGGGTATAGGTGTACCGTAAAATCGGGACTTGAGCAGTAACTTTGAGCCTTATCGAAGAGCTGCAATACGGCTCAAAACTGTTAGTTATAACCCCTATCATCATTGATCAAAAGGAGCCGATTTTTGAGCCGTAAAGAAGAACAATACAGCAGTAGGGTTTGCAGTTATAGCTTACCTAAAATTTGCGAGTCAAATGGGGCGCCAACAAATAATGCGCTAATGCATAAAAAACCTATTCGATTGATTTTCAAACGACGCCGTTATTGAGTGATTACGACACGGCGTCAAGAATAGACAAACAGACAAAGAAGCACGACAGTAGATCATTTATAGTAGTCATTCTCTTGACTTAATTTTGCTACGGCTTGAGCCGTATGAGCCGTACCCTGCGTCCGCCCCTGGGCTATATAGACGAAATGAACTTGGCATCTATAATACCCTCATGCATGAACTACGAGTGGGGGAAATCGCAGAATATACGAGATTTTTAAGAATGCCACCGAGTATTTTCGATGAGCTGCTTCATCTCATAGACGTTCATATTACGAAAAAAACACGAGACCCAATCCCTGTTCAACTTAAAGCACATCGTCCCAGTTCATCCCTGAATTTTGCGAAGCCGTTTACATGCGATTAAAACTTGGTTGACTCCTCCAAATTTCAATAAATGTTTCAGTTGCTTCTCACGTCGTCATTTTCGCGTGTAAAAGTCTTCAAAATGTTGTTTTCGTTTATGCATGGACGTATAAAAAGAGAAGGACTTACAACTTTTATAAATCTATTCAAACAAGCTCGTCTCGCTTTATTGAAATTTTGACAAAAGCAGTTTTGAAACTCCCTCAGGTGCTGTTAAAAATACATGTTTCCATTGGCTTCCACACTAGCAGCCTTTTGTTATAAACACGAAAACTGTTGAAAAACACCAAAACTAAAAGTATGATTCCTTAGGAGTTCCTAAAGCTTCAGACTTGAAACTTTCAGAAAAGATAGATAAACTATCTCTCTGTTTTGTGTAGCTTAGGCATTTTTGAGGCGCAAATATTAACTTCATAACATGCAGAGACGCTGTGCCATGATTTTCTTCTATTTTCACTCGTAACATCTTCTAGCAAACTCACAGACATTTTAAAAACGATTAAATATCGTCGTCTGTGGCTTTGAACAATGAATAAAAGTGTTTTGAAAGCTAATAAGTCTTAATTCCTCTGATATTTCAGTTTTCCGCGTTGGATTGGCACGTATATAATCGTTCGTCTCAACAAAAATCCAGTGAAATGCGAGACACGCTTTGGTATGAAAGGAATGCCGACACAATGGATTTTAACAATAGAATTGAATAGCTATTGAAATGAGTTGTGAGTCCTTCTCTTTTTATACGTTCATGGTTTATGTTAGCGTCTAAAATCACATCGCGTGAACCGAACACGTGCGCGAAAACAATAGATTCGATTCGAAACAATAGAAAAAAAATGACATTGAAAAATTAAAAGTTGAACATGTTCAACTTATCATTTTTCAATGTCATTGAAAATTAGAGTGTAAAAAATGACATTTTTTTCTGAATACACTGTCATTTTTCAATGATCATTGAAAAATGATCATTGAAAAATGATAGTGTATTTCAGCCTTTAATCGTTACTCTGAGAATAAAGTCTGGTTTTCACTAGCAAGAATCTGTTACTTCCTTATAAGTAGAACGTTCCTCAGGTCTGAACACTTTCAAGTTTTTTCAAACACTTCATATTTTGTTTATGCAGCCTGTTTCAGACCTGACGAATACAACGATTGCGACGGTTACACTAAATTTTATTCGTCGTAAGCGTCAGGTCTGAACAAGGCTTAAAAGAACTCTTTTGTATGTTTGTCGGTTCTTTGAGTATAAAGGCTGCTTTTCACTAGCGAGAATTTGTAAGTTAAAATTTATGCATGTCAGTCGGAATGACTTAATATAATTCCCATAGAGAATGGAGAATGGTGTGATTAAAAAGTTCTGAGTTCTTTTGGCGAATATATAAAATCTGCGGACTGGGTTGGGAATTAAGCAGAATTGAAAGGAAAGGAGACGTATCGTTTCTTTGTTTTACGTCGTTTATATAGGCGAACTTTTTCGCCGCTAAGCATGCGCAGTAGCGTAATTGCGTAATGTCGACGAAGGTTGGAAAAATTTTAAAAAACATTTCAGTGTATTATACCATAGAAATACGAAAAGAGATAGAATAAAGGCCGTTTTCCACTTCCAGAAAATTCCAGAGAATATGGCTTCGTAAAGGGGATAACACATTTACGGTCACAAAGCACAGTATGGATGAAACGTTAAAGGAACTAAACAAAATAAACAAGAAAGTAAGAATTACTGCAGAGGATGAAGAAAATGGAGAATTACCGTTCCTGGATTGTGTTGTGTCCAAAACTTATGAAAATAAAGTGAAAACAAAATTCTACAAAAAGCCAACCCACACTAGGCAGTACACAAATTTTAAATCAAATCAACCATTGCATGTAAAGTTATCAACCATCAAAACCTTAACAAAACGAGCAAAGACTGTCTGTCCCGTAAAAGAAGATTTGGATAAAGAGCCTTAATACACTGAAAGAAACATGCAGCTAAACGGTTTTCCAAAAAACATCGTGAAAAAAACAATGAAGGACACACTGAAATCGAACAAAGGACAAAAGAAACAAAGAAACGAGGACGAAAATATGACCAAAATGTTCCTTCCTTATGAAAAAGGTATATCGGAGAAAATCTCTCAGAAAGCCTGAAGTTTCAACATCAAATTGGTTAATACAAAAGGAAAAGCCTTAAAAACAGTGGTAAAAAACTAGTCACCCAAGAATGAAAACGTAAAAAAGCAATTAGAAGTAGTGTATAAAGTCTCGTGCAATGAATGCAACAAATATTATATAGGTGAAACGGGAAGAACAATAGAAACAAGAATGAAAGAGCAGGAATACGGTGCACGCAGCAATGGAGAGAAAAAGTCAGGGTTATCAGAACATATTAAAAATACAAATCATGAAGTGGATTTTCAAAACGTCAATATACTGTACAAAGAGAACAATTATAAAAAACGCAAATTCAGAGAAGCTAGCAATTAAAAATAACAGACCAAATTAATTGAACAAAAAAGAAGAGATTAAAGCTTTATCGTTCGTGTGGGAGAACCTCTTGTAAATATGTTAATAATTATACTATTTTGTATAATTACTTATTTGTTCTTAACAATTTTTAATCATCTTATTATACTAATTCGCTTTGTGTGTCACACTTTTATTTTAGAGAGTGATATATTTGGTTTTCTTTTAACGGTCAAAACCTGCTTATTTTTTCCCTTTTCGTCGTAAAACCACATAGAGTGAAAGCGTTTTTTTTTACGATTAGTAAATGAGGAAATCCCACGGCTGATCGATTTCATTGGCTAATAAAGGAAAACTCTAAAAATGCGCTCATTTGATTGGCTGACAAATTCCAAAAATTTCGGTCGTTAATAACGGCTTTCATTTCTTCGTTGTGATTTTGACGAAGAAACACAGGTTTGTATACATACGAGGGTATATATTGTTAATTTGAAACTGTTTGCGATTAAAACATTCGCCAGATTCATAATATCAAATAAATAAAGAAAAGACAAATTTTAAAATGAAGCAGAAGCTTTTCGTTAAAATAACATCATCAGTGCTATCCCAGTAAGCAAAATGACGTTGGATTAACGTCGGTCTGACGTCGCTTTCCAACGTTGGATGACGGTCGTTTAATAGTTGAAATGGAAACATCGAAACAACGTCGGATTGGGACGTCGAAACAACGTCGGAAAATGACGATAAAACGACGAATCCCGACGTCGAAATGACGTTGAAAGAACGTTAGATGACCGTGTTACAACCAAAATCAACGTCGGTATGACAACTATATAATGACAAAAACCGACCTATGAGTCATTTTGTCAAATATGAATCCACGTGAGCTTTTATGGTCATAAATGAAAACAGTTTTTTGTTAAACATAATTTATTCAAACATGTATCATATTCGTTAATACAAATTTAGTGTTCACTTTCACTGTCTGAAAGGGTTGGTGTGACGAATCTCCTTTTAGGTAGGAGGGGAGATCCGTCCAAATTCGTTTCGTCATGCGCATGCGATGTTACTTGACATCTTCCACCAGCACCGACGCGGTCAGGAACGTATTTCAAACAGTTGCCTATGATATTCCGCACCATAAGCTCTGTAGCATTGCCGTGCTTTTTCATTACAGCATCTAAGAAAGAAACTTTATTTATGAATTTCAAACGTTTCTTATCTAAGCAAAAGCCTTTCCAGAATCATACCGGCTAATCATACGGAACTTTCTATCCCGGCAAAGCGAAACGAGACGATTATGACGAGGTCCTAGCTTTTATGTAATTGTCACTAAATTTACTTTTCTGATCATATGGAAAATAAAAAAAATCACCCTGCCACCTAAAAACACTCTTTCCTTCCATTGAATATTCAATCCTTACCGATGACTACCCGGTAAATTCTCGTTTCCGCAAACGCTTTTTTTTCAATCAAACACTTGAGTTGAAATTCTTTCTTGTCATGATCTATATCAACTCCATTAATAAGCAAATGTCTGTATTCCTCTAAAAAATCTTTCAAAAAATCCGTCACAGAATCTGGCTTTTGCTGGCCACAAAACAATGCAATGGCATAAGGTTTTCCATCATTCACCCTGCCTAGAATTGGCCATACCTGGGTACCAGAGCTCTTGAATAATGGCAAGCCATCTATATTCACTGTCAATAGAATTTTTGTCCCAGTGATATTTGGAGATTGTCTTAAAATCCCTTGCCTGATACCAAGATATATGTAATCCCCACCACATTTGTTGGATACTGTAACTTTACTTGGGGTTCTTAACAGGGTCCTGGCATCCACAGGAAGTTCTTTGCATCCATGCTCCCTTAAAATTGATAGCAACCCATTCATAGCTGAGTGAGAGATATTCTCGTGGATTGCCCAATGTGCCAATTTTTTGCTAAACGTTTGATCATCTTCACCATGACACTGGCCTAGGTCAGCATCTTCACTTGATTCAAAGGACAAATCCATGGATGTGAACTCATCCTCAGAAGACAAGGAATTTTCACTTTCTCCTTCAATAACAACATCATTTTCGTTCTCATCCTCATGGCTTGATTTCTCCAAGTAAAGCAACAATTCTTTATTTCTCTGTCTCCAATTCGATGTTCTCGATGACATTTTAACACAGAGACTAGATCAAGAAAACAAACTGACATTAACTGACTTATATATAACTTTCCTGAAAATGGAGTATTTCCTTTTCACAAAGACAGCATTAAGTCTCCAAGAAGGAGAGTGCTTCAAATTCAAAAGAGCGAAGATGCAAATGCTTCAGCTATTATGTTTTTATAATAAAGTTCCTTTCTGAGTCATAAATTTAGTTGTCACAATGGTTATCAAAATATGAACTGAATTGGAATGAAATATCATGTTTTTCACTAGATATGTTTCTTGTGCTGTGCAGAATGGTTTTCAGCGAAAAAATACAGGGGAGTGAAATGGAAAAAGGGCCCTGAAAATTTTCTTCAAGGTTCTTTTTGTTGATATACATTCTAAGAAAAGATTGTGAAAAAAAAACACCAAAAAATATGTAGCAACAGAGATTTAAATGCCCTACATATGATCATCATAAAACATAAAAAAGAGCCAGCAGGCAATGACTGTAATTCTAGTTCTTGGTGTGAAGAAAGTGGGATAGCTCTCAAACATATAAAATAATAGGTAAAAATTTCTACTTACATCAAGCAATAAACGAACAGATGACGTGGAAACTGTTCGTAAATATTAAGTTAACAAAAGCAAAGAAAATTCATGCAAACTGATACGTTCCCTTCGCTCATAAACATAAAAAAAATGTTCCCGCGCTCTGTTCACCTATCACGAAAATACTCGAATCACGCAGGCGCATAAAGTTCTTGGCGCGAAAATTATGAATAAAATTTTGCGACGTCGTTTCGACGTTGAAACAACGTTGGATGTTCTAATGACATTGTAATTACATTTCCTTCACTGTGTTATGTTTAATCTTAATAATAATGAAGCGCCTTGAAAAAATATTCGTGAAGTCAATCGTTTCTGATATGGTTGATTTATGGTCATTTTCAGTCGCAACTAAAAGTGACCGTCGTTCCGACGTTCATTTTGGTCGTATAATGGTTGCGACAATGAAACCACTAAAATGCAACTGCAATACAACGTCGGGTTGACGTCGGATGCTAACTGGGATGTTACGAGTTATATGGAAAATGCACAAGTAAAAAATCTAAAAAGAGAAAAATGAGAAATCGCAGTAATTTTCATGGGAGCAACGGCAGAATGGTAATTATCACGATTTCCATTCATAATGACATTACATTATTTACGTCACTCCATTACGAAAAAGTCGTAGAACCTTTGTCTCGAGATTATTGTTCAAGCTTGGGCGTTTGAGGGCAATTAACGATGCCTCTAAATTCACCCGAGTTCTATTATTCAAAGGCGCACTCATCAATACCTTCCACGTGAATTCGTGCTGCGTGTTCGCCTGCAGGTGTTTTGAAGGCTCTGACACTCCAGTTGGTGAATAATGCTCTCTCCATCGCACTTCTACATTTCGTACCGTTTCACCGATATATGTTTGACCACAGGAACATTCCCCACTATAGATTTTGCACGCCGGGTGAGGATTCGCGCTTTTCAATTTAAAAAGCTGCTTGACCTTTTTCGTATTCCATTTGATCATTACGTCATATTCATTGCTAGTAAAGGTCTTGAATTTTTCAAGAAAACTTTTAGCAACATCTTCATTTTTTGGACAATATGGAAATTCCAGTACCACGTACTTTTTTGGTGAATCAAAAAAGTTCTCAGGAATAATCATTTCAGCAACGTTGATCTCGTCACGTCGTTTCGTTTCAAATTGTCGTACGACACTGTCAATAACCCTTCGTGGAAAACCAGCTTTTGAAAACTTTTTCATGATGACATCTTTTTCTTGATTTAGATTTGATGAGATTTTTTCAGCTCTGTGGAGATCAGCATTAATTGCATTACGTTTATACTTCTTTGGAATATTGGAGCTCCAGTGAACAGGGATCTTGTTTTCATTTCGATAAACGGCTGTTTTAATTTCGTTGGCGTTGTACGTTATTTCTGTATCCAAGAATTTAATTGGTGCGACTTCGATCTTTCTTTCCATTGAAAATGAAAGCAATTTCAGTGACTAATTTTAGCAACAATCTTTTGAAAATCAACTTTGTAGCAATTACTTTAAGTTTCTTTTCACTATAGATTTGTTTGATGATGTAATCTATAGTTTCTCTCACAGGAACGTTTGTAAATAAACTCTCAACATCATAAGAAACATATTCCTTCTCATCTCCTAAGGATGGTAAACTTTTAAGCATATCTGGAAATTTCTGAGTATTGTCCAGCATGAATTGGTTTTCAGAAATCAATGGTTGTAAGTATTTGGTAATGACCTGCGCAGCTTTGTAGGTGTAAGTTCCAACCTGTGCAATAATTGGTCGGAATTTCAACGTTTCAACATTAATATCACTTAATGAATCGAATTTGTGTGTTTTTGCAAGACCTTTTTTTCTTTATAGCAATAATCGCACCTATCCAAATTCAGTTCAGTTGTATCGTCTTCTAGAAATACCTCCATAATTTCATCTATTGTGGTAGGTACAGTCAATTTTTTGGCTGCAAAATATTTGACAATATGCGTGTGATAAACATTCACAGTAGCTGAATCGAAAATCATTTTCATGCTGAACTGGTTTTCTAGGTTATTGCGTAAGCACACAATTCCACATCTAGTGCACTTAAACAATCGACTTTTATCTCCAGACGAAACATTTTGACTACAACGTGGACATACAACCCTTTGTTGCTCATTGAAAAACGAAGATGGCAGAAAATAAATTGATTTTATTCTCAATTCGAAAAGCCTGCTTTTAGCCTTGTTAATGTCAGTAGAGGAAGGTATAAAGATTGTATTGTGGTTTGTATTAAGCGAAACAGTTCCAAGGTAGTCGTTCACTACTGCACTTGTAATCAAATACACTCCATCGTTCTGAACTGACTTTATCCCATCACCCCACAATGTAACCTTTATTACACCCGTCTCATCATTAGCGGATAAATCTAACTTGTTTACAACTGCACCAGTTTTCCTTAACTTCGTAGGAATACGGACGACCTTCAACTGTGAGGTATGCTTCAAGTGATACTACATCTCGGTGAATATTACTTTCTAATATTCACTTAATTGTCAGTAACTCCGACTTTGCATATTCAAATGATGGATTAACCACCTTCTCAATCTTTGAGTTATGTCCAATTTGAATATCTTCTGCTGTTGAATCGAAAAAGTTCATTTTTCGTTTCACCCCAGATAATTCGATAGGACTTCTCGTCTTGCAGCGTTTTCCAATTCGTCATGGTAGCTTTCATTAAAACAAACACCACGGAACGTTTAGGTAGGCGATTGTAGCTGCAAGTTAAAATATTTCAAATTTTGATTTTTCTTGGTATGCTTCACTGATGTCACATTATGTACATAAGCAACGAGATCTGCAAAATAACAATAAGTAAAATTGACATAGAAACATTATATTCAAATGTCATTACAGTCAGACCGTTTATTTTTGAGACCAAAATATTGCAAAAAGACTTATGCATGCACATTGCCTACCAGCTGTATTCATTCCCAAACATTTCTACGTTGCCTTGATTAAAGCTACCCAAAACTGATTTGATAATATTGTAAGTAGGCATAGTTTCTTCACGAGACGTTACGATCACCCAAAAACCAGTGTTGCAGTAGTAGTTCGAGTGCAAACACTTTATACAGTATAAATAAAAACACACACTGGAAACCTGCCCCCCGAATATATCAAACATACTGGTAACTGTACGTTGCGGAAGGCACCAACTGGAAATGGACAGATGTTTATAGTTTGAAACTGTACACTTCAGGAGCTGATACTTAATAAATAATAAACACACTGGAAAATGTGTGCCACAGTATATTTCATAATATTACCAACGTACTGGAAATTGTACGTTGTAGGTGGTTTCAAGTGCACTGGAAACTGTACACTTCAAAAATATGGTAAGCAACAAACTCACTGGAAAAGTAGTGCCTAAAGTTGATGTTGTGTGTAGTGCATCATAAAGTCAACAAAAACTAGTAGAAAGAAATTTTTAAAAATAACAAACACACTGGAAACAAGTATGGCTACAGTAAAAAAAATAACTAAAAGTAAATTTGGGGGAACAAATAAGCAAAAACCAACCTCTTTCTCTTTCGTAACTGCTTCGTAAGGAACTCCACGCTTTAACTTGGGGAGAGCACAAGATTTACGACTTACACCATTTTGAAGAACCGTGCGCTGCGCATGATGGAGGTGAAAGCGTGCAGCCTGGATACCGCGTGGGAAGGTTAGGCTCCGAAAAAAGTTCGACGACACAACAAAAAGAGGATTTTAATACTCAGCTGCCGTAAACGGCCGGCTGAGTAATAATGGCAGAAATTAGTATAGGACGTGGCTAGGTGTGGATAAGGTGAAGGTAGAGTAGAACCAGATAGTCGTAAACCAAACAGAATGTCGACTGAAGTTAATAAAACTAGGAAATGGGACATGACTATACCTAAGGACTAACGTGATGTAAACCGATGTGTAGGACCAAATTGAGGTTAGAACCGAATATTAGAAAAAAAAACTGTTAATATATATAAACTTATAAATCTTATACATCTTTTTCCCGACACAGTTTTATTGTATGACGGAGATAAAACCGACAACAGACATGTCAACAACAAGGAATCGAATCAAGTGGTACCAAAGAGTAAATGTGATGATGACGACTTGTTAGAGATTTATATTTCAAATGATGTTGAACTTGCATCACGACGGCGGATCATCAGTGACGTCACAACAAACAAGATTCCGGAACGTATATGTGAATCATACATATCTGACGTGACGGGTAAAAAAAACGTCAGAATAGAAATGAGGCGACGAAAGAAGTTGAGAAGGGAGAAAAAAAGAAGAAAACAAAAAAAGAAACGAAGACATAAGAAAAAGAAGAGGAGACGAAAATTGCTCAAAGTAGAAAAGAAAGTTTAGAAAAAGACAAACAGGAAAACAGTGTTCCTTCCCGATATATTAGCGTCAGTAGAAAAAACAACCAATCGCAAAGTTACAAACATCAGACGGTTTTTTCGAGGTTTTCGTGGATAGAATGTTTGTGCACCTATTCGTTCATAATATTATCAAGTAGCAGGTTGTTGTGACTTAGGGGCTGTTTATATGGAAGTCGAGCCAGCCCGTTTGCAGGGCCAGCCTTTTAGGTGGGATGAAAATGGTGGCATTAAGAGAGATTTGCGAATTTTAAGCCAATTAAGATCTGTGTATTCCGACTCTGCTCATCTTTGAATTGTTCCATGGGATTGTTTTCCACCTGCTTGCCTGTCATATAAACAGCGCCAAAGCAAAAAGTAATTGTGCATTATCAAGACAGACTTCTGTAACAGAGATGGATCCATAAGGAGGAGACACCGATGGATCGAAAAGGAGGAGATTTATTTTAGAATAGAAAAGTAAAATGCGCTTATGATGTAATTATGCATTTAAGATTGAAAAGAAAATGTATTACACCGACCGCACTTATAATGGATGGATGTTACCACTGCCATGAAAAATACAGTTGTTTTTTATTCTTTTATGATAAAAAGCAATACCTCGTTCACAGCTAGCATGACCATTTCAATTTTTTTTTATAAGCGCCCCTCTCCAATTAGCGCCCTCTCTAATAAGCGCCCTTCTAATTTCCAAAAAAAAAATATAAGCGCCCGGGCGCTTATTAGAGGGCATACGGTATGTGTCGTTGTGATACATCCTGAAGCCTTCAAGCGGTTTCTTGTTTTCGATTAGATTAGATTTAATTTAGTAACACATTTTTGAGGGATGATAACATTGATTTCACTTATGTTAAACACCATTTTGTCATATCTTGATCGAACACAAGGAAAGAAAGAAAGAAGAATAGGAAGAAAAACACTGGATTTATTTTCACGACTGGATACTTTTTGCGTGGATTAATTCTTCCGATTCGACGATTTTACGTGTTTTCGCGATATAGATTTTCGCGAAAAAGGCAAAAAATTGCGAAAATCATTCCGATGAAAGTAATCAACTCGCCATATTATTATAACCGAATCTCTTTCATGTCAACAAACCGTTTGATCTTTTCAAGTTTCATTGAAGTGACAATTTACTCTAAAATCACTCGAGAGATTAAATTAAAAACGGAGAAAATTCGTCTGAAGTTACACTTGTGATGTTATGCATCATTCTTGTGCAACCTCGAACCCAGGGTTTCTTGTGCTATGCATCATTCTTGTGCTATGCATCATTCTTATGCTATGCACCATCTTGTGTTATGCATCATTCTTGTGTGGGCTCAGATGATTATTTGTAAGTGGCAAACAAAAGACATTATTAACAAAAGAAATTATTCCAGTCCTGTTTCCTAAAAATCTTAAATCTTGCGTAAAATATAAACAAAAATATAAACAATATAACAATATAAACAATATAAACAAAAGTTTAAAAATTTCCATCCCTTCTAATTGGCGTAAGGGCAAAAATGGCTTTCTGACAACCTTTGGACCACCTGAACTAGCTTGTACCTTGTATCTTTTACAAAACCTTTTATGATGCTTTTATTGCCTCTTTTTCAACATGATTGGAATAACTTAACGCATTCACTTTGAACAAGAGACTTGTCCATCCTTACATATAGTGATTACATTCATGGTTTTTAACATTCGGTCGCTGAAGAAGAGGATGGAGCACGAAAAAAAAGGGGCGTTTGCCACAAATAGGCGTGGTTGCCATTTTTTTGTACTCATCTAGAAGCTTGGTTCCCGAAAATTTGCGGTGGATTCTGTAACACTTTAGAAACAATGTTATCACAAATATGGACTGTAAACAAGTGTTTACAAAACAATAAAAAACAAGCATAAATAACATAAAAATCCAAAAGAACAAAAAATATATGAATGTAGTTACTCATTCTGACGGCAGATGACCATGTAGTAAGTCATTCTGTCGGCAACGTGTTCAATATCTATGAAATTTTCAGCTTACATCATCTTACCATTTTGCTTTCTCTTCACAATCATCATTGGTCTCCTTGAAAAACTCTTCACAGTCGTCTGTGATTGTCGGATGTCGTGGCGGGCAGTGGTAATCTAAATATGCTTTCAAGTCGTGCATGTTTTCATCCATATTCAAACCAGCACCGGGTGAGCCTTTCAACATGTAGGACCAATTTCTGCATCTCGATTGATCGTTTGGTGGAGTTGAATTGGACGACTGCCTCGTAATTATTTTCACCTTTTGGCCAAAAAGTCCGAATAAAGTGACAAGCGCGACGACTATACCAAAAACACTCATTTCATATTGGCGATACGCTCCCTCCACTGGCGAATGATAATAAAAGGGCAAAAACACTGCCCATAGCACATCACTAATGTACAGCGTACAACAAATGGATTTCGTTTCATGGTGGTTGTGTGGGTAATGTCGGATTTTGAAAGCGAACACTGTAGCGGCTATCAGCAACAACAAACCAGGAATTAAAGAAATAATCAATGCCGTTGGATTCTCGTCTTCACTGCAAAACTTGTACTTGTGACCTTTGTCTTTTGATAAAGTGACTTTCGGAGCCGAAGGATGACTTAACAATAATGCAGTTATGATGGCTAACTGACAGGAAATAATGCCGAAATAAATCAAGTTTTGAATTTGATGGCTGCGATGTACGACTTCGTGTTTGATTCCGAAAAACGTGCTATGGATTACGTAACACTTCAGAAATAATGCAGCATAAATCGTTAAGTACGCCAAAGATGGTGTAGTAATCCTCAAGACACATATAGCGCTGGATGGGATCAACAAGTAGGGTATGACAGAAGCTGGGATGAGAAGAAGGCCACCCATGATTATGTACCATAACATTTTCCCGGATGCTTTCATGACAGGATTGTCACGATGCACGTATATGAAAACAGAGAAACCCAACAGTACCAACATGAGAAGACACGCGATTCCAATCAAAACGATCGCACACGGTCGCTCGAGTAAGTTGTCGTAACGAAGTGGTACTTTTTCACACGTTCGAAAGTCAGAGGAGATTTTCTCTTCCAAACCACACGGAACGCATCTATTGTTTACTATGATATTGTTTTGCGGACAAGAATAGCAATTCCAACAACAAGGCCATTTGTGGTAAACGGTGATTGATCCTGGAGGACAGTCTCTACTGCATCTCAAGTTCGGTGCCACACCCACATAATCATGGCGCCACCAGATTAACGAATCATCAATTTTAAAGCTTTTGTAAGCAGTTTGAACATCGTCAGGATAAGACTGCACAGAAGACCTGTTCATACTCCAGCTTCCCACTACCACACTCTGGAATTGATCATTCTTTTTCACGTAGTTGTAAATGCTGTATTCGACTGTATCTCTGTTCTTAGTGTCCCATGGAACCGTTTTCTTTAACATGCCGTCTCTATAGGTAACTCCATCAAAATGTCGATAAAGCTGGTACATGTAACTTATTCTTTCAGAACTATCCATCTTAGTGCAAGCTGATAATTTACTTAACTCAGGATGCCTCTTCACATCGCAACGAATTTCGATTTCTTTGCGGAGGGCATATGCATAACCATACACAGCTTCGATGTATTTGTCAACATCAATTTCGGGATAGTATCCGATGTTTTCATCCGGACTTTCTGAACCGTTGCAATAAACGCTCTGGTTTGCAAGGAGGTCTGGGTACGGATTAGTCACATTGGGACTAAATGGATTGCACTGAAAAATTCGCTGCCAGAAAAGCGCATAATATTTACGCCAATCATTGTTCCGATATTTGCTCCACTCTTTCAGTTTGAAGAGATTTGTTTGTAGAAAATGCTTTTTGAATTCTTTATTTTTTTCATAAGCAACGTCCACAGCTATGGCACCTACCAAGACCTGTCGAAACTGATCTGCAAATGCTGTGTCCACAACAGCCTTCCCGTAAAAAAATACCAGATGGAAATGCACAACAAGATTCATCTTGATAATCATTTTCAAAACATGATAGCTATCTGGTATCTGAGTAAAAAGTATTATCACTTTGATTTGATTTTCTGCAAGCTGTGTGAGACTAGCGTTTATTTCTCGACTAGACGCTTGTCCAGAGAGCTTTTGCAGCTGCACGCAAACTCCTTTTTTGTCTATTTGTTCGGCGAATTTCAAAGCATCACTTACGCCATCTTCACCATATGAAGCAATTACACCCAAGTGATTCCACTGCCAATGACGAACCATGTCAGCCAACAGTTGACGTCGGAAAGTATCTGAGGGTACAGTGCGGACCGTGCGATGTTTGGAGAACACTTCATCGAGATAACTATACGTTGCCGAGTATGACAGAGCAGTTACTCCGAATGTAGCACTAGTTCTAACTGCTTCATTGGTAGAGCCAGATGTGTTTGGACCAATGATGGCTGAACTTCTACTTTTTATTAGCGTCTCTAAGACAACTTCGTGAAACCCCATTAAATCTAGTTCCCATGGTGACAAAGGAAAGACATCGTGCAAACCCATTTTATAACCATACAGGTAATCGTGATCGTTGACTTGTTTGGCAGTGTAATTCAAGGCTGCCATCATCATTAAACCGTTTCGACCAATCAAGCCCACACCCGTGGATGTCACATCCAGAACAGCATTGAATTGTATCGTAGATCCACCTAAAAATTCGAATTAAGTAAAAGCTTTCTGTGACAAAAAATATTGGGGAAATAAAATTTGCAATCACATCGACTAAAATTTCTTGGCTATGTCAACCAATCGTAATGACACTTTAGATGGTTGGAACTCTACATCGTGTATAGGATCAATATGACGTCGCTAGAACCTGAAATCCGCATGTCTTACCTCTCAAAATATTTGGTTTAATCTTCTCCGAATTACATTTTGCTGTGGAAATTGTGATAAGTATCAGCACCGTGATCATAACACAGCTTTGAAACTCTAAAGAAAACATGTATCTAGGTAGACATAAGGAAATCAAAAAATGCAGCCAATTACGACAACAAGTCAGCGGCATTCATTGGTCTTATGATTCGCACGGTCTTCCTTTTACTTGAATATTACTGACCAGAAATAAAAATCTTATAAAAATTATACCTTATTGTGATAAATTTTTGCGTGGATAAATTTTTGTGAATGAGTGAATATTTGTAACGTAAAATTTCACAAACAGGAGAAAACAAACAAAATTACTTCAGTTTGAAACTTAATACATAATATATTGTATATAAAACGTGAAAAAAAACGTAATAAAAAAAAGAAAGTTTCAAAGAAAAAAATCGTTTTTTACCTAAAATTTTTCGTGGATTTATTTTTGCGAATTGGCAAGCATGAAGCACTTTGCGGGGACTTATTTTTGCGAATTTGACCAAAATTCGCAAAAATTTATCCACGCAAAAATTTATCACAATAAGGTAGACGGCGACGCGATGACGACAAAACCCTATTGCAATAGTCAGCATTATGGTTTCTTAAAGCAATTATAACTCCGATAATTTTAAGATGCATAATTCTGAAGATTTTAAGAAGACTATACTTTTTTTTAAACTCGTTTGAAAGAGTACTGATCTTTCACTGTATCGAAAAATTTAAGATAAGGCGCATGCGTGGATCAAAATCTGGTCCAATTCAGTAAAACTCCAAGTGGAAACCACCCTTTATAGAAGAGAAATAAAAATTCTGAAAATATGATCATTTTGAACAAAAGAACTCATGTGTGAAAAGATAATGGTAGAAATATTGATAGAAAGTTTCCTAAAATTTCAAGAATCTTGAAGAGGTGAGAGTTGCACTATGCTGATGTCAGTAGAAATAAAACAATTGAGAAATGGTCTGGGAACGAGTACTAGCTGTTTAAATAAATGATCGGCTCCCACGTGAAGATTACCTCACAAAAAAACTGCTGACACACTTTTTTTCTCCACCTTATGATCTTCAATGACGCAGGTATTTGTTGATTGCAGCATTGTAGAAAGATTGATTTGTTAGTGTCAAAACTGTGTAACGAAGTTCAAAATTGGCAAGTAGAAAACAGGCTGAAAGGCGGATTTCCACTAGGCGAACTTTTTCGCCGCTAAGCATACATAGTAGCATTATTGCGTAATGTTGAGAATCATTCTGCGATCGACTTCTTTTCAACTTTTTCGCTTCGAAAATGTTCGCTAACCAATGAAAGAGTTATTAATTTGCTAGTTCAGCATTAAAGAAATAAATTTATTCACAATAATCAAAGTGACAGCAGAGCATGTGTCACAGTCATAAAGTTTTCTACAGCAACTACATTGAAATGAAAAATACATGGTTCTCAATGGATGGAGAAATATATACCAGTAATTCTTCATAAATTGATGGTGTCATTCGAAAATTTTTAAAACAGTGTATTCCTGATCATGTAGCATTAACTCTTTCACTAAAAGATGAAATTCACATTTTTGCAGTCTTTCTTGGTATATCTTACGGACCCACATATGTTTTTTGCTTCGGTGTTCTGTTATTGTGACAAAATTTTAAAATTATGATTTTTTTAGAAGCAGTATTTTCTTTACTTTCATGTTTATTTACAAACCAATTTGCATCAGTGCGCGCGCCAAAAGTGCGGGAACGTGTGGAAATCAAATTTTGTTCGTCAACGAAAATGTTTTATCGAAAAATGTCGCGTCGCGCGAAAAAGTTCGCCAAGTGGAAATCCGCCTTAATGAATAGAACAGAGGGTTGCAAAATGAGAACAATCAGAAAGGGGTTTGGAAACGAGCAGCTGACAAATAGCGAAGAAAGGACGTAAAGAAATAAAGAGTAACTCGTAGAAGCCTGCTAGCTTTCTTACGACCTTGTAAAATTTGATTGGGTAAGAAAGGCTTTGGTCACGTGATGCTTTGTTCTTAACTCTCAGGTGATCAGATGAGAAAATTTACCCCTAGCTCGTTTGGCCGATTACTCTTCTCTTCTCAGCCCGCCTAGGCTGGTTGACTTAGGGACTGTTTACATGGAGAATTTTCATCCCGGGATGAAATTTCCCACTTGTATCCGGGTTTGAGTTCCATCCTATCGTTTAATTGACAAGTATAAACAGTACGAAGGAATAAGGAAAGCCACGGCTAGTATCTATTCGAATGAGATAAAATGTTTTAGAGTAAAAAATACATAAAGTATGCACCGGGGTTCTGAAAAAATTAAAGAAATTCGTCATAATTTTTTTACCGTTATTTCATAACATTTATCTTCATTTTGCCGGGCTGAACGTATCCATATAAACGCTCTTATTTTCCAGTCCGGTACCGAGATGAAATTTCAACCCGGGATTAAAATTCTCCATATACCTTATCGGCCCTTTTTACGCCGGCCCTAATTTAACGCCGGCCCTTTTTACGCCGGCCCTTATTACGCCACAGGCCAATTTTGGCCTTACGCCAATTAGGGCCGCATATTACGCCAAAGAGAAGGGATGGAAAAAATCTTTTTTTACAAGCATGCTTTTTTGATTATCTTTGCACTAAACAGTTAAACAGAAGAAAAAAAGTATGACAATGTGATCATTTCTTGTTATAATCAAAAGTTTAATGTCTCAATCAAGTACAATAACATCATTGTTAGTGTTTCTGTCAGATTGGTGACTTTCCTCTTGTTCTCCAGCCTCTCTGTTTTCGCTATTATTTTCATCGTCCGACTTAACTACAATTTCTTGTTCATAATTCTCTTCATCTGACACATCTCCCGTATTATCATCTTTTCCATCTAGCTTCTCTAGAATCCTTTTCAAGAAATAGAGATTGCTGTGGAATGAAATGAATTAAACTCAGCAAATTAGCCTCCAAAAGGACTCGTTGACTGTACAAAAAACGTTCATGGAAAGAACTCTGTAAACGACTACATTTCTTTTGTTTTTTTAAAGTTATTGTTCACATTACGAAAGCAAAACTGTTCAATCTATATGTTATTTTGTCAATTCATTGCTTCCAAAGCCCCCCATCTTTAATCGCTACACTTCTAGAGCCAATTTTAACCTCAAATTTTCGAAAAACCTGGAAAAAAATTAACGCCGCTTTTTAGTCAAAATTTCATATTTTTGGCCCTTTTTGCGCCGGCCCTTTTTACGCCGGCCCTTATAACGCCAGAGGCCAAAAAATAACGCCAATTAGGGCCGGTGTAAAAAGGGCCGATAAGGTAAACAACCCATTATTTTTATGTGATGGAAGAAAAATATATGGCCTGTCTAAACGAGTGATCTTGGTTACGATGATCGTCCCTAATCTCAGAATCTGAATCGGCAAGTTTGATGTGTCTGAACCGAACTAGCGGGCTTACCCATGTGAAATATTTCCTTGTTTTTGAAAATATTTTTAATTGTTTATAATTAAATTTAAAATATAAAAAAGCGAACTTTCAGCAAGGCGACTTAGGGGGTGTTTATATGGAAGCAAGCTGGCCCGGTTAAACGGGCTGGCTCGCTTAGCCGAGATCTCACTTACATTAAGAAATATATGTGTTTATATGACTCACTTGAATGAGATGAAATTCACCCCGCGTTCATATGGCTTTTCTCATCCCACTTAACCGGGCTGGAGAATGTTGTTTACATCACGTAAACAATAATTCGAATTTCGACGCGTGCGCACTTGTCTAAAATCTATCTAATAATCTGTTCATATGAACAAATTTCATCTCACTTAGGTGAGATCCCGGTCAAATGAAATGAGATCTCACTTAAGTGAGCCAGCCCGCTTTTTATATGAACACAATTTATTTTTATAAAGATTTCTTAATGACAGTGAGATCTCTGCTAAGTGACCTAGCCCGGCTAACCAGGCCAGCTCACCTCCATATGAACAGCCCCTTAAATAAGTAAAACATTTAATTAGATTAAAAATTATTCAGCAAGGTAAGAAAACACCAGAAGAAACTTCAGGTTTCAATCACATTTTTAGCAGTAGGTTGGTTCTCTATTCTCGGGTACCTAATAAGCGTACCCACCCCCACTAATTAATTTTTCGAAAACTTTCCCCCCCTCCCTCGTATTTTTTCCAGCCAGGACATACTTGTGACAAGAGACACGAGACAAGAGACAATATAACGAATTGCTATTGTATATTTCCTTTTTTGATTTAAAACCAAAGTTGAAAATTAATCAAAGAATAGATCGTTGACGTCAATCGGGATGTCTAGATATTATTTTAAGTTGATCTACATTGGAAAATAATGCTAAAATGACGAATTGCAGAAAGTTTTTCAGAACAACGAGACAAGTTTACAATTCAAGCCCCATTTAACCAAGATTAAGGCGGGATTTTACGAAGGAAGACGCAGCGTATAAAAGCGTATTATCAACAAACTGAGTACTAACGGACGAGAACAGAACTCTAAAATTGCAAACGAAGATGATGGAAATATTTTTGAAATATTTTTAAATTGAATTTTTTTGAATTATTCCACCCCCCCTGCTTATTAAGTTTTGAGATTTTTTTTGGTGCAAGCAAAAAGAAATATTCTTTTCATCTAATCAATCGAGATGTTATCTATAATAAAACTCCTTGTTAAAAGCCTTGGAAACCGAAATCATCGAGGTAAATATGCAACTCATAACACTATTTAGTCAGTAACAGGTGACACAGCAGAAAGAGCTACGATCGACTACCATTGCCTCCCTATCATCTACACACGACAAAATGATTTTATAAGATAATTTCTATAATTTTATAAGGTTACATTTCCTTCTTACTCATACCAAAGATATGCTTTGGTGAAATAAACTTTCGTCTTCCTATTCTGAAGACCTTGTTGACGTTGAAAAGCAATCTTAAATTGTATTATATTATGTTTTGAAAAAAATTAATTAAACAATATTATTAATTTGCATCATTGATAGCCAAAAACATTCAAACTTACCTAAAAATCTCCTTTTATTTCTTTCACTCATACTCAAGATACACAAGCCACTTTGATTTAAGTTGAAAATCTGAGAAAAACAACTTTTCCACACTCACACATGCCTTCATAATATCATTTGATGTGAAAAATATATTGTTTCCTATTGATGTCATAACAATAAAATAATCAATTCATTGGTTTATTTTAAAAAAGGCACGTGTAAACTATTAAATTGTCACCGAAAAATACAATATAAAAAATACCGAAAAATACAATATAAAATGTCAACAAAAGACAAAATCGAGCTAAACAGGATGTACAAATGCGAAGAATTTATATCGAGAGTGTAACGTTTCCTTGACAACCATGTTTGCCGAAGGAAACACCAAATGCGAGGAATCAAACATTAAAGGGAATGATGCAAATTAGACCACGATCCGTGTACTTCATTTGTGTCAGTTCGTGACCTCCCTCACAGAACCAAACCAAATTTTCAGAAAATATAGGCCAAGTTATGTTGATACCAAATCAAAAAAGTTCCCAAGTTTTTCTCCTGCAGTTTTTGAGAAATAAGGTCATAATTTTTATAAATTTGTATGATTTACTCGATAATCTCTTTATATCGATTTTTTTCGATTAACCAAGTAATAAAAAACAGAATGAATATTCCAACCTTTTCATCGACACGGCAAGCTGGATCACTACGTTCTGTGAAATAAACTTAGGCGAATGAAAGTAAAAATATGGCTGGCCACGAGGAGGATGAAAGTATTTGTCTTATTCATTTTGCTAGTGTAAATGACGGAGAAATTAAGGTTGTTTACTGATAAAACATTTGAAAAGTTCATTTCTACGCGTACAGATTGGATAAGTATTGATGAAGAAAGTTTAGAGGCTGCGTTAGTATCGGGAAGAGTAGAGTATATACACGAAAACCAAGCAAGAAGGGTTGCAGTGTATCACCCAAAGTGTTATAAATACTTTACTGATGTCACTAAAATTGAACGGGACAAAAAGAAAAGAGAGAAAAGAAAGGCCCAAGAAAAACTAAAAGTTGATCAGAGATAAAGGAAATCATCCCGTCTTTCTGCTCCTTCGCATACAGTAATAACAACAAGTTCTTCATCTTTTCAAGTTCAGTTGTGTTGCCTTCATCATTCTATATTATTTATGCAAAAAATCAGAATTAAAGTATACTGATAAATATGAGAAAAAAAGAAACGATGACATTGGATGGAGGTGTGGTGTGACAAGCAGCAGAAGAAAAAACGATGTCTCTCATTCTATGTTCCACTAAGTCTGGATGCAGGTTAAAGATGCTCTTAATAATAATGCAGAAGGTACTAAAGAGGGATGACCATCACTACCATCAGATTCCACCGTTAAAAATATTGAACATGACTTACCACTAACCTTATATAATTTCATTTCATTAATCCTTGATTTTACGGATGACGTTAATGAAGAGTATGTGAACATACCTTATAATTAAAAATTAATCCTTAGCTCAAGACGCCTGATAAATCTGAGGAAAAAAACAATGACATTGGATGCAGGCTCAAAACTTAATGGTGTATTTAATTAACTTTACAACCGTACACCTCATGTCACCCATGGTATTTGCATATATATATACAAAATCCATCGCAGGTCCTTAATTTAGCAAAGAATATTGTTTCTGTTAATAAAACGCGTAAAGAACTGTAGACTCTGACATTGCTGAAATACCAACATATTTTTGGGGAAAGAAAGTATCACTCAATATATCAGAGTATTTCGAACAGAATAACCCCATTTTGATTGACTCTGATCCTCTCCAGAATTATTTTAGAAATCTTAACTTAGCATATGTCACTTGTAAAATTTGACAGTTAAACTCCTAAGTTATTTTACCATGTTGGACTGGTTATAATACAGATTGTGCACAATTCTAATGACATTGTATCAACCATCTCATACCTACCTATTATAAATGCGCCTGTGACTGATATCTCTACAATAAACAAATGTTTAAAAATTGGTGATGTCATTCTTATCAGCTATTTCAAAAGTCTTTCAAAATGCTGGGCTACAAGTAAGTAAATATGAAAAATATTTCTATCAATGCAGTATAGTCAAAGTACAATTTATACTTCTATGAAAGCGTTATGACAACTTATGGTTAAGGTGCTCCTTATACTGTGTTTGCATATTACATACTGTAGTGGTTCTTTAATGTCTATAATCACTCCATTTAATATATTTGTGATATATATTAATCATTTTCTTTTGGATCATTATTGATAACTGTATTATATGAATGCAATTTTCTTTTTGTTTCTCTGAAAATCAAACTCAAATCACTCCTTCTCACTGACTTTTTTCTTAAAAAATATTCATCCTATGATTAATCTTTCACTATTGGACAACCACTTATCCTTATCCAATATTTTTTTTTTCTTCCTTTTCTCACTTAAAGATTGTATGATTCTGCATTATATTTTTATTATTATATTATTATTTTCTTGTTTTTTAGTATATGATTGTTTTGGTGGCCACCCCCTGTGTTTAGATTCATCTATTGGGGTGGTCTCCTGTCACCACTTTATCTTGATGTATCACCTTATTTTTGTGACAAATAAATGAATATTCTATTCTATTCTATTCTACAGGTGATGTCTAGCCATTAGCATTGAAACTGTATTACTTTCTTTTAATATGGTTTAATTTGAACTTTGTTTATAGGAAATACTTATCAAATTTGGTATTGTTGCACCTGGTTCATGTCGAGGTGTGATGTCTGGTGGACATTATAATCGTAGTATTCGAGCCCATAAATTGATGTCCGAAGCTCTTAGTCGTTTAAGATTCTAACTTTACTGCCTTCAAAAGATGATGAGAAGCAAAAAGATATATTGGAATTTATTGGTGCAATGAGAGAAAGTCTCCATGAAAATCATTTTGAAGATTTTGTACAAAGCCCTATTTTCCAAAAAAGAAATACAGATTATCAAAGTTTCATTAAAAGGAGATCTTCTGAATCAAAGCTGTTTTCATTTTGGAGTGTTTATATAGAAATGGTATAGTTGGTGTTGTTACATTTAAGGGCTACTCTTACAGGAAATTGGGATCATCATCAGACAACTGTTAATTCTATGTTTCCATGGTTTTTTGTTACTACAGATATGCATCTTGTTATTGGTTAGAAATGAACATTCTTGATCAAACACATAAAGGTGAGTTTCATAGCTTATTTCAATGCTCACAGCTACAGTTTCTTCCTTTAAAAATAAAGTTGTTGTTTTTTCTCAGATTGTGATAATATTAAAACTAATTGGACAGTGAAAAGAGAACTGTTATGGATTTACAAACATTGCTTGTGATCAAACAATAGAGCAAATATTTAATAAAAGTAGTAAAGTCAGAGGTGGTATTGTAGGCATCACTCGTAAACTTGGTGCTGTAAACGATGGGTGCTGTCTCGCAGTGTTAACTGAAGCTGTTGAATCTTTGATGGAATATCATCATTTACTCGGTTGGTGTACAATGATTTGTTAGTTTACAGTACATATCCTTTTAAAGTAAAGAATTTAAATGATACATATCATGAAATACACCTCTTTATGTTATAGCTTAAACTAAAAAAATTGAACCAAGGAAAGAACGTTTTCTGACAGTTATCTATGATTTAATAATATAGATTTTTCTTTTTTCAGTGGTAGAAAAGATTTGAATGCAACTAGGATCAATAGGGATAAGCAAGATGTTTTATCAATCATCAATACTATAGATACAATAGTTAACCCTTTTGATGAGGAGAGAAGTCAGCTGATACAGATAGCAAGTGGTGTAGTAGCTACCCAATCGATATCTCAGGATATGAAGAACATTTGGGAGACAGGAAAGCACCTTCACCGACGAGAAATAAAGCCCACGATGATGAAGACATGAAGAACAACTGCTCCGATTAGAATTCATGGTATCAGCGACGAGAAATAAAGTCCATGGTAACGAAGACATAAAGAACAACTGCTCCGATTCAAATTGATGGTATCAACGACGAGAAATAAAGTCCACGGTGCTGAAGACATGAAGAGAAGACTAACTGCTTTTATTCAAATTGATGGTATCGAATAATTTGTCAGAAGAATGGTTCCATTCCAATCCATCTGCTTCTTATTTTACTTTGATAGATTGTATGTTATAGACCTTTATACTTCGAGGGTACGTGACTAGGGGGTTTTTCGCTGCCGGCTTAGCCACATATTTTAAATGTATATACGTACAGTACGGATACGATCTAATTACGTCATTCCTTGTTTGGATCTGAGGATACAATGAAACAGTAAGAGTTGCTAATGTTTGAAAGAGGGAATAAAAACATAGATATCGCATACACTGTGAACAGACTGTGAACCAATATCAAATTTTACCGTGAAATGTTGTTGTTTTCTAATCAAGAGTGAATATTAGTCGAACAGGTTAATTATGTACACATTTACTTAATAATGCAGCACAGATGTTGCTAATATAATATTCCATTGTTTTGATACCTCCCCATCCAAAATTATGCAGTTATGAAGGTTATTCGATGTTTTCCCGAGTCAGACTCGTTAATTGCACGATTGTTAAAATGTTTTGACAATTATAAGACAAAAAGCACTCCTAACCAAAACAAAACTTTATTTTCAACAAATAATCTCACAAATTTTGAAATTCTTACATTGGTTTTGAAATTTTTCTAACGAAACAATCAAAATCGATAACATACGATGAAAATCGATACGCACGATAACCGTAACTTTGAGGCCTAATTACTCGAAAACTGCAGGTGGAAAACTTGGGAACTTTTCGAATTTGAAATCTACTCACTGAAAAACGCCAAAAACAGGAAAATCAGTTGGTTCTGAGAGGGAGGTCACGAAAAGTATTTTCCAGAGCTTTTTTTATGTGATGGATCATGGTCTAAATCACAGGAAATCTATATGCAGCTATTGCAAATAAATTCTACAATGTAGAAAGGGCATTAACAAAACTCAAACCTGTGCTCATGACGTATAACAAAATTTTTTAGAAATAAAAATGGATGTCTTATTTACTATATACATATTCCTATTTTTGCGTTCTTTTCTTGTTCCCAGTCTTTTCCTTTTCACATTTTTCTACCATCAATGGCTCCAATATATACTTAACCAAACGTATCAGTTTTACGTCGTCGGAGCTGTTGTTTCCCATGCAACTGACGGCGTCGTTACCCATCTGCTCGTCTGACATTATTATATTTACTGAATAATGTAAAAATAAAATCAAGAAATGCATATGTCTTGCATCGATTCATTGAACGGGAATGGTGTCGAAAAAGCAGAGCAAAATAGAGGAAGTCATCTTCCAATGATTTAATCTTTCTCTAAGCATTTTTAAAACAGGTAGATATGGTTATTCGAAAATGTTTCCCATGAAAAATATTTTGTTCTTATTGTCTTATCACTCCTTCTTCTTGACTGGAACGGCCTCCCAGTGGGCAAAATCGTCAAAAAATCACTGTGACGGAGAGCATTTTTAGTGAAATTGTCGGTAGATTTCTATAGAAATGCATTCCATCGCAAAGATTTTTTAATAAATGTGCCGGCTGGCCTGTTTTCATCTTGATGCCCCACACTTTAGTACAGATATAATCTTGAAATTAAGAAGCATGAAAAGGGACGATAACGATTGGTTTGTGCTAGGAAAAATGCGCAAAATGAAAAATTGGTGTCTCTTTACTCCCAGGCTTTTGTTATTCCCGATAAGTGAAACTATGATAAACCTTTTGAGAAGTTGAAGCATTTTTGACGTCATCAAATGACTGGACTTAACATATTTTTCGAAAAACTGAAACAGGGCTCGTTTTGAAAAATATTGAAATATTTGAAATTTAAAGTTTCAACAGAAAATGGAGGGATACACTTCCGCGCTAACATCGGTACTTTCCTATCTCTAGGGAGGCTTTCTTTGGGTCAATCTGATGGAGGAATCTAATTCTACGGACTCGATTTGACTGGTAAACATGTATGGTAATTCTTATATTTTCGTATAGGCGTCCCAATAAGGATCCAAGCCAATTACCACTATATAACACCCCTCTGTAGGCGTCGCCCGGAAGCCATTATTCATTTGTACAGCTTAAACAACGCTGTCTTTGATCAATCTAATGCCAGAAATGAATTCTGCGACCTCGATTTTCTAGGTGTACATGTATGCTATGTCATATAAGTCCCTGTGGATACCACAAAAAGTCAACCCCTTTACCCCTATAATGCCCCGGCCTATAGAAGTCGGCTGTAAGCCATTATTTGTTTGTATAGCTCAAAGGAGGCTTTCTTTGGTCAATCTGATGGCAAAATCGAATTTTACGGAACCGATTTGACTGGTAAACATGTATGGTATGTCCTATAAGTCTGTATAATAGGGGTGCCAATAAAGATCCAAGCCCCTTACCCCTATATAATGCTACCCTATAGACGTCGCCCGGAAGCCATTATTGGCTTGTACAGCTCAAACAACGCTGTCTTTGTTCAATCTGATGCCAGAAATGGCTTCTGCGGCTACGAATTTATAGGCATACACGTATAGTATGTCATATAAGTCCCTGTGGAGGCCACATAAAAGGAGTCAACCCCTTTACCCCTATATTGGGCCATCCTATAGACCTCGCCAGTAAGCCATTATTCATTTGTACAGCTCAAACGAGGCTGTATTTGGTCAATCTGATGGTAGAATCCAACTTTACGGACTCCATTTGCCTGGTAAACGTATATGGGATATCCTATATGTCCAAATATGGGTTCCAATAAAGACCAAAGCCCTATACCCCTATATAACGCCATCCTATAGACGTCGCTCAGAAGCCATTATTCCCTTGTACTGCTCAAACAACGCTGTCTCTGTTCAATCTGATGCCACAAATGGATTTCGCTGCCTCTATTTTTTAGGTATACATGTATGGAATAACATATAAGTCCCTATGGGTGCCACAAAATAGTGTCAACCCCATTACCCCTATATTGTGCCAGGCTATATAGGTCGCCCGTAAGCCATTATTCGTTTGCATAGCTGAAAGGAGGCTGTCTTTGGTCAATCTGATGGCAGAATCGAATTTTACAGAACCGATTTGATTGGTAAACATGTATGGTATATCCAATATGTCCGTATAGGGGTCCCAATAAAGATCCAAGCCCCTTACCCCAATATAACGCCACCTAGTTGAGGGAGATTTGTTCCATTTTTTAAAGTCGCTCGATTTTTTTAGTTAAAGCACTTGTTATACATTTTTGGAAAGTTTAACCTATTAGCTTTTGAATTTACTTTGGTTCCAATTTCTTTTCGGACACTAGTGTATTTCACAGACCAGAGTAAAAAATGACCGAAAATCACCAAAATCTTAATAACTCAAAAACTCTTTGTGATATAAACATGAAATTTGATACAGATGATTATCATCATAAAACGCAACTGTTTGCGAAATTGCATTTCAATACCTCAAACGGAGACTATTTTACAGACCAAAATCAAAATTTAACGTTTTGGTCAGTAAAATAGGCGTTTTTCGGCCAATATTTTTCAAATTATGTATATTGACAGAAATTAATGTTTTACATCTTTGCTGAAAATTTGAAGTGATTTGCACTTCTAGATCAAGAGTTATGAGCCGGTCAGTATATAATTCTACATTATTTTACAGCAAAAAAAACAGAAAATACGTACAAATGGATGTATTATAAACTATCTAATCCCATAAAATGCTGTAAGAATTTTTTGTAGACCCTCTTTGTTATACATGTTTGGAAAGTTTAACCCATTAGCTATCGAATTTTTCGGACGCTGCTGTATTTTACAGACCAGAATGATAAATGTCCGAAAATCATTAAAATCTAACTGAAAAACTATTGGTCACATGGACATCAGGTTTCTAAATCATCATTGATGCTGTGCGAATTCAAACTTTCAGATACCAATTCGTTTTCACAATCTGAACACTGGCATATCTCTGAACATTTGAGGTTATTTTTCTTACACTTGCATCGATTGTCAGCACATTTAACTGTCTTGCAATGACATACAGTTAAATTAATGATTGACTGTGGTGCAGGTAATAATGTAGTTGTCACCGGTTCAAAACATCCATCGGTATCTTTTTTCCATCCAAAGTCAACCGGATCTTGTATGTCTGAAAAGAAATGTGTGATTGTTTCTAAACTGACGAGATATAGTGAGCACGAAGAGACTTTTGTCGAAATGCCTCTAAAGTGGGTGGTAGTTTGTGTGAGTCTGCCTGTTTCTTTGAAAACATCCTCCAACGAAGATCAGCGAGGGTTTGAATTCCTTGTGGTACTTTATTTCTCCAGTAGAGCTGTATAACAAACATTTTAAGTGATTTCACTACTGTAGATGATAGTTCAGAGCTACTACCAAGTTGTAAAAATCCTTCGAGTATATTACTATCCACAGATAAGAACGTTTCCCAGCAAGAAAGTTTCGTATAGCCCAAAAATCTAGTTTGGTCGCATCCCGAAATAGCGTGGAAACCTAACAAAGCTTTACAAGCGTTCAAGGGTAGCTGAGTATGAATTTTACGGAGTGCAAATTCACGGTTGATTGTTTTGAATATAGTCGAGCTACACAAGCTTTCGAAATAATGTAGAAGAATCAGTAGCACATCCGTGTCAGAGCAAAGGATTACTAATTCTGAAAACGGGTCTCTCTTCGTGACATCAATAGCGTGAAGCACTATTCCTGTGTCTGCTTCTTCGTGATTGTAGTTGAACAGTTGCTCGTCGAGGTCAGACATACTAGTTGTCACGTTTCCATTCAAAACAAGATCGCATTCCTTTAAGAGATGTTGGCTAAGCTTACCAATTAGATATTTAGTCAATTCTTGTTTCGTCTCGATGGAAGCCAAAAAGTCTTTTGTTTCAAGATGTTCAATTTTGGTTGAGTCTAAAACTTTATACTGCACTGATGAACGGCCTTTAGTGCGACTCGACCTTGCTTTATTCTTCAAGGAATCGTGTTTATAATAATCAAATATTACACGAACTTCATGAAATTCTGCTGTCTCCTTGTCGATAATTTCGAGAAAGCATTTGGCGAAATCGGCACAGCTCGAAAAATATTGGCCAAAAAACGCCTATTTTACTGACCAAAATGTGAATTTTGCTTTTGGTCTTTAAAATAGCCTCCGTTTGAGGTATTGGAATGCAACCAAATTTCATGTTTATATCACAAATAGTTTTTGAGTTATCAAGATTTTGGTTGTAATAAAGCGTGTTTCTTCTTTTATTTTATATCTTAATATATTTAGCATACAAAACGTAAGATATGTACAAGGTAAGATGTGTACAATGCAGAACAGAGCAAGTGAGATATCACATCTCCCCCTTTCTGTAAAAATAAAACATAACCCTAAGTAAAAATAAGAATATCAGACCAGCTGATGCGACATGTCCATGTATGTAAAGTTAAATTGACAAGTCCGTTATTTTAAATTTCATATTTGTTTACTGATTGTCTATTTCGTTTTGGATAAGTTTTACTTTCGTTTCTTTCTTCTTGCTTGTGCACATCGTTCTTTTCTTCTCGCTGGTGTACTCCATTTCCTCCTTTTCGTTTTTTGAAAAAGGAACAATTTCTCGAATATCTCCTTCCGTACTCTGATTCAACAGTAATCATAGTCCCTTTTACATCTACGACGGTGAAATTGGATTTATAAAAGTGACTATCAAATTTCGAATTTTTCGAGTCTCTCTTCATAATTACTTGATCTCCAATGTTGAAGTTGACGTCATTTGATGTTGGCTGATATCGTGAAGACTTTTCGTATTGACGGTCCTGGTTGTTTTTTACGTTTGTGTAGAAAGGTGACGTTTGTTGTTGTTGTTGAATGTCAGGAATATAATTGCGAATTTTTCGATTGAAGAAGAGTTGCGATGGTGGGTAGCCAGTTGTAACGTGATCAGTGTTGCGATAGTTGATCAGCATATGGCGAAGTTGTTCTCTCCAATTTTTGTTTTCGGAGATGGACGTTCTTATGCATTTGTTTATGTTTTGCATAAAACGTTCAGTCAATCCATTGGCTCTAGGCCACAGAGGTGTGATCTTCTTATGCTTAATACCTCTGGATTTAAAAAATAGTTTTATTTCAGTACTATTCCACGGAGGTCCATTGTCGGTCAGCATAGAATTTGGAAAACCATAAAGCGCGAAGATTTCATTGAGTCTATTTATAACACTGGTTGCTGTTGTAGTTGTCATGACTTCCACGATTGGGTAACGGCTAAAATAATCGATGATGACTAAAAGTTTCTTTCCATTTGGTGTTGGTCCATAAAAATCAGCTCCTGTCTCGTCCCATGGCGATTTTGGCAATTCTGTACGGTTAATGGGTGGTGCACGGTTTGGTTTGGACACACGTTGACATTGCTGACAATTGTTGACGGCGGTTTCTATGTCTTTATCCATTTGGAACCAGAAGCATTTTGAACGGAGGTGCTGTTTTGCTTTAATGATTCCCAGGTGTCCCTGGTGTGCGAGTGAGATAATCCGTTGGCGAAGCGATGTTGGAATTACTATACGATGTTCACGAAGAATTATGCCGTTTTGTACACAAAGTTCATGTTGTAATTTCTTGTAGTTTCGGGTGGTCGGATGACGATCAAAATTTCCTGTTTCGATAGCATTCATAAGTTCGATTAAATCTGGGTCGTTCAATGTTGCTGTACGAATTTCATCAATTGTTAAAGTTTTTGGTAGTGATAAATTCTGAATGAAGCTAACATAGTTTTCTGTAACTGTGTTTGTTGTTTCTTTCGGCTTTGGTAAGTTTTTGATTCTCGAAATAAAGTCACTTATATTCTCTCTTCCAAGGTGGTACATAATGTTGAAACGATAAGGTAGAAGACGTAACTGCCAACGTTCGATACGGGCGCTTGGTTTAGCTTTGGGTCCAAAGATGAATTCCAGTGGTTTATGGTCGACACGTACATCAAATTCGGTTTGATACAAATATAAATGAAGTTTTTCTATACACCACACAAGTGCGTATGCTTCTTTCTCTATTGTACTGTACTTCTTTTCACAATCTCGAAGGGCGGTTCCGACATACTGGACAGGGCGTTCGTGTCCGTTCTCGTCTTCTTGAAGCAGGATTCCCCCTATGGCGTCATTGGAAGCATCGGTTACTAAAATGCTTTTCTTGTTAGGATCGAATAATTTAAGAACTGTTGTACTGGTGAGTTCATGTTTGAGAATGTCGAATGCTTGTTGGTGGTTATCAGTCCATATGAAATGTACGTTCTTCTTCAGAAGTTCACGAAGAGCAGCTGTTTTCGATGAAAATTCAGGAATGAATCTCGATAGATGGGTGCAAAGTCCTAAGAATGATCTTAGTTCGCTGACGTTCGATGGTGGTGATGCATTTTTCAAGATGTCGATTTTGGCTGGATCAGGTTTGATACCATCTTTCCCGATGATAACACCATAAAATTTAGTTTCGGGTAGGAAAAATTTGCATTTCGGTTTGTTTACCGTGAGGTTGGCCTTTTTAATATGTTTGAACAAACCTTCCAGATCTTCCGCATGATTCTCGTTATTTGGTGAATGGACGATGATGTCGTCACTAATGAATTTTACTCCATGTAGTTTTCCGAGTCGACGTTCCAATGCACGTTGGAAAATTTCGCTGGCGTTCGAAATTCCAAAACACAGTCTATTGTAACGATAAAGTCCTTTTTCGGTGATAAATGTAGTAAGGTTTTTCGATTCTTCCGATAATTCAATTTGGTTGTACGCGTCACGAAGATCGATTTTTGAAAATACCTTTGAACCACTCATTTCGTCGAGCAGACAGTCAAGGGTCGGTATCGGAAATGTCTCTCTCTTGATAGCTTTGTTTATTTCTCGAGCGTCTAGACATACTCTTATATCTCCGTTAGGTTTGGGTGTCGCTACGATATTGCTGATCCATGGTTGAGGTGTGTTAACTGGTTCTATTATTCCATTTCTTTCTAGTTCATCAAGTTTTTCTTGTATTCTCTTACGAAGATGAAAAGGTTGACGTCGAAGCTTTTGTGCGACAGGTTCGGCATTCTTATTTATAAATAAATCACATTTATAATCTCTCAATCTTCCTACACCTTGAAAAATTCCTTTGTACTTACAAGCGAGTTTATTGATTACTATATTGTTTTTATTTGAAGAATTCACCACCGTTGCGACTTTTGCGACTTGTAATAAATTCAAACTTTGGCACATTTCGAAACTTAAAATATTTCCACAATCAGGTTTGTTCACGATGTAAATTTCTGTGACAGCGAATCTCTCTTTGGTTTCCAACGTTGTTTGGAATTTCCCTACTAACGGTAATGGCTCACTTGATCCGTAAGGAAAAAGTTTTGCTTGCGTTTTTCTAATTCTGATCGATGAGTGTTTTTGAAGCAAATGTTTATAAGTGTTCTTATCGATTATCGTCACTGATGATCCGGAATCTGCTAACATTTTTATCTTCGTTCCTTTTATTTTGACGTTTACCAGTTTTGATTTCGTTTGTTGTACAGTGTTTATTGTAGATTGTCGCTGAATTGAAAAGATTTCCTCTTCAGACGATTCTTCACTTTCTGTATGCACGTTATTAATATTTGATGAGTAGCCACGAGGTTTTCCATTGTTCTTATAAGGTGTTTTATTTTGAGCGTTCTGCTTGTTGTGTGAAGAGTGATGTGTTTGTTTTCTTGATCGACAAACTTTCGACAAGTGATTTAACTTTCCACAGTTATAACATTTTCGTCCCTTCGCAGGGCAAATACTCATATGTCCTGACGTAAAATTGTCTCCACATTTAAAGCAAGATTTCGACGATTTATTTGGTTCTGATTTAAAATTCTTTCTTCCACTATATTTTCCATGTTGAACTCTGTGAACGGTTTCATTATCCTCATGTTTATTAGTTGAACTTTTAATTTCCATTTCTTCGATTTGGGACAGGACGGCTTCGTACTCTTTCCCGATGGATAATACTTTGTCTAACGTTAAGTTGTTTTCGCTTAAATATTTCTTCTTGAGACGGTTGCTACTACAGGTTGCCACGACAGAATCTCGAATTTCTTCATCTGTATTTGTAAACTCACAGTGTAATGCTAAGTTCTTTAAACGTGTTATATAACTCGGTATCGATTCATCTTTTTCTTGTCTGGCTTGTTTGAATAGGAAGCGTTCGTAAGTAATGTTTTTACGAGGTTGAAAATATTCCTCCAATTTTCTACACGTTTCTGCATAATCATCATTGTCCTCTTTTAGAGTTTTGTAAATTTCTCTTAACTCTCTACCTCCCAAATGTAACAATAATGCTTTCTGTTGTTTCTTATCAGTAACTCCGGCGGCTACAATATAAATATCTAATTCCTCTTTCTAAAGTAACCACTTTTTGTGTAAATTTTCTCCATCTTCTGACACAAAAGGTTCCACACAGGATATATTTGTTAATGCTTTTGCCATACTTTTTAATCTTAATAACACAATAATTTCAGGAATTTAAAACATAATTTTCATCCTCGTCGCCAGTGTAATAAAGCGTGTTTCTTCTTTTATTTTATATCTTAATATATTTAGCATACAAAACGTAAGATATGTACAAGGTAAGATGTGTACAATGCAGAACAGAGCAAGTGAGATATCACATTGGTGATTTTCGGTCATTTTTTATTCTGGTCTGTAAAATACACTAGTGTCCGAAAAAAAATTGGAACCCAGGTAAATTCGATAGTTAATAGGTTAAACTTTCCAAAAATGTATAACAAGTGCTTTAACTGAAAAAGTCGAGCGATTTTACAAATTGCCCCCTACTAACCCTATAGACGTCGCCCGGAAGACATTAATCGTTTGTACAGCTCAAACAACGCTGTCTTTGCTCAATCTGATGCCAGAAATAAATTGTGTGGCCTCGATTTTATAGGTATACATGCATGCTATGTCATATAACTCTCTGTGGACGCCACAAAAGAGTCAACCCCTATATTGCCCCAGCCTATATACATCGCCTGTAAGCGATTATTTGCACAGCTCAAACGAGGCAGTCTTTGGTCAATCGGATGGCAGAACCGAATTCTACGGAATCAATTTGACTGGTAAATACAGGGTTCCCACTCATAAGCTACAACCTTTTTTTATGATTTTATGCCAAAAATGCAATATTTTATGATATTTTTATGCCACTTTTGGAGGCCTTAGAACGCAAGACCGTAAAAAGTTACATTTTTTTACTGAGACATTTTTAGTCTATAGCAAATAAAGAGGGCAGGAAATAAGCTATTATGAAAGCCAACCTTAGTTCACTGTCAAAACAACGAAAATATGTAGTGCAATAGTGTTATATATGTCACCTTTTACCACTATCCTATCACTGAATTGGAGTGTGATGTAGTGTAACTTTAACCCAATATTCAAGCAATGCAAGTATAGAGTGTTTAGCTGATAAAATGATAGGCCGCTCTAAGTGATTGCCCAATCAATAAAAAAGGCAGTGGAATATAGTAATATATTGATAGTAGGAAGGTCTAAATGGTCACAACCATGTCAAAAATGTACAAAGTGCTGATACAGTAACTAACACCCAGCGGGCAGATTTGTTGAAAAATCTCTGCGAAAGAGTGCATTTCTATAGAAATATACAAACTACTTCAATGAAAATTCTCTTCATCACAGTGACTTTTTGACGATTTTGCCCGCTGGGCAGTAGCTAACAGGGAACGATAGAAAAGAACGTCTTCAGTAAAATACTCATAATAAAAATACTAATCAATAACAATGTAACAAGAAAATCAGATATCAAAACTACTAAACTGTCTCAACCTGAGTTTAAAATTGCTTGATTGAATTGCTTAATGTAACAGCCACTTTTATTAAAAAAAACACATGCAGTCCCAGGCTTAATATAAGAACGAATATAAAACGAATAAAAGGAGCAAGTTTTTTAGAAGAAACTCCTTCATTTAAAAATAAGCAACAAAACTAAAAAAATACAATTTGTGAAAAAATTGCTTTGCTTACTCCAGTAAAAATAACTGGTTATCAAATATAAGTAAAGCTAAAGCTAACACAGTACTAAAGATTAAACAGTTAAATAAAATCGAAACTACAAATTGGATAAGAACACAAATTGCAACAAGCACAGATTGTGTTCAGATGCCAATAGAACTAAAACGCAAACTAAATACCATAAAAATTAAAAACAGAAGACGCAGAATACAAGATATAAATAATCAATCAGGCATACAAGTCTACAATTCACTCTCTTTCTTCTTCAACATCTCATAATTTCATAGATTAATAGAAGCCCAGAACACTACATAATTATACTAAATCTAAAGTAAAATATAATTTCGTAGTCTAGTAGAAGCACAGCACAATAATACTGCAAAAAAGGTACATCTGCACAGAATGACGAAAAATGATCTGCTTCGTGAAAGTCATCTCCTATTCAAGGACATGTTATTTGTTCATAGCAGCAAAAAAGTACTGGGAGATGTCACATGGCTTTTTTATGATTTTTTATGATTTTTTTATGCTTTTAAGCCAATTTTATGCTCTTTTTATGACAACAGGCACTTTTTTCCATTTTTTATGAAATTTTATGATTTTATGCCGAGTGGGAGCCCAAATACGTATGGTATGTCCTATTTGTCCGTATAAGGGTCCCAATAAAAATCCAAACCCCCTATTCTTTATATAACGCCACCCTATAGACGTCACCCAGAAGCCATTATACGTACGTACAGCTCAAACAACGCTGTCTTTGGTCAATCTGATGCCAGAAATGGATTCTGCAGCTTCGATTTTATAGGTATACATGTATTGTATGTCATATAAGTCCCTGTGGAGGCCACATAAAAGAGTCAAGCTCTTTACCCCTATATTGCGCCAGCCTATAGTGGTCGCCCGGAAGCCATTATTCGTTTGTACAGCTCAAACGAGGAAATTAAAAATATTCTAATATTTCAACATAACATAACAGCTTTTAATTTTTAAAGACGCTCTACACGGAGGAAAGTCTCTCCAAAATGTTTGAGGTGGTGAGACGTGCTTCTGGGTCTTCATCCCAGCATTCTTCAATTGTCGTAGAAATTCGTGACAACATCTGAAAAATATAAGGGTTTTAATTAATTACGCTGTTCTAAGAAATGAAAATGACGTGGTCTGTTTATTGTGCAAGTAAAACCAATTTCCGAAAGTTGCAAAAACATTTCTTAAGTTAATAAAATATAAAATCACCTTATTATGTTTCCACTTGCGTTCAATGATCGGCCGACAATGTCTGTCCACTACACAGGCACGTATATCATCGATGGTTGGGTTCTGACCGACTTCTTTTTCAAACGCAACACGATAAGTATCAACCGTACCTAACATTACATAAAAATGTGAATTCAAGTCATTTTTTTATCCCACCTGACCAAGAAGGAAATGTAATGATATCAATCAACTTACCAGTGACGTTACAACGTGTCAAGCACTCCCACATAACAAGAGCTAAGGCGTAGACATCGATACATAGAAATGATTCTATTCGAAATTCAACAGCGCCTTGTAAAACTTCAGGTGCCATGTACCTCTTTGTTCCCACCTGCAAGGAGAGATGTGCAGCAGTATAATTTGAAAGTAAAACGTTAGAAGGGAAGTGACAGGGAGATGTTTTCTTGGCTTCAGAAGGCATCTATAATAAGTAAGTAATATAGTAAGTAATCTATTTATTCAGAAACAGTAGTACATTTACAATAATTCAGTACAATTAATGGAGACCACCAAATAGAAAAAACTAATCGAGTGATGGCCACCAAGGATAAATAGCATAGCAAAACGGATAGAAAAAAAACAACAACAAAAAACAAAAAAACAATCAAACAAACAAAAACAAGATGTGCAATGTGAGAGCCACCACAATTCCGGATATCATCTGTGCCATTGGTATCATAAAGAAAGGAACTCAGAAACACCTTGAAAACATACCAGGAAATATACCTCTGTGTGAATTACAAAAGATTGTCATGAATAGTACTGCCCACATTCTGCGGAAAGTACTTTCCATTTCAGCCCATCTAGATATACGACACTTACCATAATATATTTTTTATACAGTTTTTAAAGTTTTATACAGATCCTATTTTTTAAATACAGTTTTATACAATCTTAATTTTATATAGTTAATACAGTCTTGTACAGATTATAGTTTTATATAGTTTTATACAAAATTAAATTATTGTTATTATTACTTTTTTTCCGCAACCATTTGAAAATACGACTACCGAAAGCATACATAAAACTGAACTTCTTTTAGCCCTAGGTCATTGGTAATGACTCGGCTGATAGAAGTTTGAAAACTAAAACATAGTACAAATGAAAATAGAATGTATAATAATAATCAAAATATAAATATAGTCAGAAACCCTAAAAACTTTTAGAGAATAAAATAGTGGTTTTGATGCATGTCTAAAATGAGAAAAAGAGATTAAGCGAAGAGCAGTTTTTTGAAGTTTAATAATGCGATGTTGTTTTGGTAGTGCTTGACCTCACACTTGACAAGCGTAATTTGTATGAGAAGAACATAAAGCATGATACACATTAATTGAAGTATTCCTGGGTAAGAAGTGTCTTAGGATTGAAAGTGCACCATTAATGTTTCTTAGCTTTAGGGTAAGATAGTTAAAACGGGCTTCCCAATTAAAATGAGGGTCAAGAATAACCCCTAAGTAATGAGCAGAGTTTGTAAAATGTTATTTTTTCCCATTCAGTTTTAATCTAATATCGTAGTCAACCTGTTTTATGTCTGAAAAGAATAACTTCCGTTTTAGTTACATTGAGGGAAAATTTGTTAGCATTAAGCCAGTGTAGAAGATGTTTGAGGTCAATATTTATATGCTTCTTAATAGATTTAAGGTTCAGGATAGAGTAAAGAAGGCTAGTATCATCAGCAAAATGAAAAACAGTTGAGTGAAGGATTGAGTCAGCAAAATCATTAATGTAGATTAGAAATAATAGTGGCCCAAGTACAGAGCCCTGAGGTACACCATGTTTGATGAAAGAGTAGGATGAGAACAAGTTAGAAATACCTAAGGGAAGAAATTTTCGCGGGAAGAAAATTTCGCGAATTTCGTGAGTCCTATTGTTTTATAACAAAAGACTATTGTTCTAGAACAATGGAAATCCGAATATTTGCGAAAATTAATTCCCGAGAAAATTTCTTCCCTTAAGGTAGATGCAGTTTGATAGCGATTTCGTAGGTAGGATTTGAACCAGGAGTTAGCAATTCCTCTAACTCTTAATTTGCTCAAGAGAATTTCATGGTCCACAGTGTCAAATGCTTTCTGGAGGTCTATGAACACACCACAAGAAAAATTACGCTTGTCAAGATTTTTTCGAATGTTCTCAGTCAAACTAATAAGTGCATGTAAAGGTGAATGCTTGCTCCTGAATCCAAATTGCTTATTACCCAAAATTTTGAATTGGTCAAGAAAAGACAGAAGTCGATGATATACAATTTTCTCAAAACTTATATCTACATTTGAAAGAAAGGATATGGGTCTGTAGTTAAACACATCTAATGGGGTCCCCTTGTTTTTGAAGACAGTAACCACTGTAACAGATTTCAAGAAATTCGCCATTTTGGAGAGACATATTAAGCAGTTTAGCTAAGATCATAGAGATTTCTTCATTGAAGTTGGTTAGTATTAAGCTGTGGATACTATTAGGACCTGTTGATTTGGTTATGTCAAAAGAGGTGATGATTTTGTTTATTTCAGCTGGCAAGCCTGGTGAGAAGAAAAAAGAATCAGGATTCCTGTTTTTTAAAAACATTTTAAAATTCTTGGAGCTATGCTTAATGTTTCCACGAACATCATTCGCTATCGAAGAGAAGTATTCATTGAATGTAGATGAATTTTTTTTGCATCTGAAGTTATCTTAACATCAACTTTTAAGGAGAAATTACTTAGACAATTCTTATTGCTTTTTTTGTTGAGGAGTTTATTGATACCATCCCAAATTTGTTTTTGTTTCGAATGTTCTTCTGGAAGAAAAGCTTGTAAAGATTTTTTTACTGTTTATAATTAGGTTGAATATACGGTTGCCATAAAAATCATAAATATTATGATAGTGTTTATATATATTAGGCTTTATCATCAGAGTTAATGAATATTTTGTAACAGCAATTTCTTAGAGAAATTGATTTCTTTATACCAGCTGTTATCCATGGTTTACTATGTTCTTTTATTGCTTATATTTCGTGTGTGCGTTTACATGAAACCGAAACGCCGTGCAATGCATGTCATGTCTCCCAGCGAAGAAACCCTTTTGATTTACAAAAAGTTTTTTGATCAATATTAAATGGATTTTAAAAGAATAAACATATACATATTTTAAGATGAAACAAGATGCCCTTGCAGGCACACAGATTTCTGCAAAATCAGCTGAAGTATAAAAAAAAGAAAGACTATGACATTCTTGAAATTTAAAAAAGGTTGAATCATTTCCACAATTGTGTTTATCAAATTTCTGATCATGTATTCCCAAAAATCCGGAAAAACATAATTGTCAATGCAAAACTTCATACCAATAAACACCAATAAATTTGATATCTGGATGACATAATGCTCTTTATTTTGTTGGTACATGATGATATTAAGGACACAGTGATCCATTTAGATAAGACAATGAGTATGCATGAAATTCAGCCTATATTTTTTGAATTTATGAATTCAATACGTCTAGTCAATTTTCCTAACGGAATTCCTAAATCACAAGCACAAAAAGGAAAACATAGATTTTGATCATGCAAAATACATCCACATATACATACAAAATCAACATACATAACTGAAAACAGAAATTTGTGCTTTAGTTTGATTAACTTATGTCATTGCTATGTTTATTATTTACAAACATGCATTACCTGTACTAGGTAGACAAGACATTCTTGTATGTTGTTCTTGTTGAAGAGGAAACTGAGCTGAACTGTACATATCCAGAGCTTAAAAAGCACTGAAGCTCACACATGAAACAAACGATCTTGCGTATTTAGAAAGGCTTAAAAGGCTTAAAAGAATCCCAGACATTTTCCAAAAAATAAAAGCATTCCTTTTCACACACTGTTTTTATAAAACATTGAGAACTTGTTTTTAGAAAAGAATGGAACACAGTAGAATCATTGTAAGATAATTATGAATTTCTACCCTTTCTCCCTTAAATGTTCTTTTAAATCTGTTCAATATATATTGATCAATCAACACATGGAAGTGGGTTTCTTCTACCATTATGCAAACGGCGTGCAAAATGTGAAGTCGAAATATACCCAGATGATCACATGGCAGAAATTCAAGGCAATAAATTAGCGCTATTAAAGTTAATTAGCACCTTTCCAAAATAGTGGCGCTTTATGCACCAATGAACATTAAGACGGCTTTTGTATGAACCAATCAAATTGGAGGAACAAATATGACTAGGTTTGGACAGTATGAAAAAAACAACAACAAGATTCCCTTGCGGGCAGAAAGATTTCTGCAAATTCAGTTGGAAACTGAAAATATAAAAAAATGAAATACTATAATAGTATTCTTGAAACTTGAATGATTTTGAATCATTGAATGGTTGAATAATTTCTACAATATTACATTCCTAATTACGTAATTAAGGACATTTTGAAGGCATAATTGACACAATGCCAAACTTTATTATAATGTATGTAACTGCCAATAAACTGAACAACATGTTTGTTGATACAAAATAACATAAAAGATACACAGATCCTTTCAGATATCTTAATGAGTATATTATGATCATAACTCATAAACTCAAAACATTTTTCCAAGAACGTAAATTTCGGTCATGCAAAATACATTTATATCGACTAAAATCAACATACATAATATAGTTAACTCATACAGAAATTTCTATTTCAGTTTGATTAACAATATGGCATGCACTTACATTCTACATCAAAGTTGAAATTCATGGTCAGTTTAAAAAAAATCTGTAGAAAGTTTAAGAAAGGTTGAATGATTTTTACAACATAAAATTACATTTCTGATTACATTCATATGCACCTGTAATTGCGATTAAAACATTTATCAGTATCAAAATATCAAATAAGTAAAGAACTTGTAACATAGCACTGATGATGTTATTTTAACGAAAAGCTTCTGCTTCATTTTAAAATTTGTCTTTTCTTTATTTATTTGAAACACCTCTAATTGACACTATGCTTCATTGCATATACGTATACATATATACACCACCGATAAACTTAATAACATCTGAATGACATAAAACATCCCTTCTTGTGGGAGTACAAAATCAACGTATGTTTTATTGATATTTTCAGATGTCACACAGTGACTACGTACGCAAATCATAAACTTTAAACATTTGATATGTACTATCAATCTTCTCAATTACAAACATAATTACCAGGATTGCAAACACAAAAACCAAACAAAGATTTTGATCAAAAATATATATATATACCTATTATGCTCTAAACTTACCTAAGTAAGTCACCACACACATATTTATATAACTGAAAGGAAAATTTTGGTTTGTTACATGATTTGATGTGTATTGAGTTTACAGGCAATTGGAAGATGTTTGAATTTGCACATTTTTAATAAAGGACATTGACAATATATATAACTTAAAAACAAATCAAACATTAAAACATTGCATTAAAGCATCAGTAGACACACATTTTTTATGTTGGAGCTGATGAGGACTCTAAGCTGAGCTTCAGTATCCACAGCTTAAAAAGAATAACATGAAACCAAACGAAGAGATGTTTTGTGTTTTCACTAAAAACAAACAATAAATGTATACCTTTTAACTCTTCTGTTTACAAAATGTTGAAATCTTCTTTAGAAAAGAATGATCACAGTTCAAAAAAAATCGAAGTTTCTTCTATAGATTTTGTTTTCATCTTAATATATGTAAAATCCATTTAATATTGACCAAAGAAACTTGTAAATCTAAAAGGGTTGCTTCGCTGGGTGACATGCGTTGCACGACGTTTTGGTTTCATGTAAACGCACGCATGAATAAAAAGCTACACTCCGCAAAAACGAAGAACCTAAAGCCGGTTTTAATAGCTTTCTTGCTTTCGGAGAAATCTAAAGACGATGGTAAAGGCTTTCTTGCTTATGCAGAAATCCAAAATAAAGCCGGTTTTAATAGCTTTCTTGCTTTCGCAGAAATCTAAAGAACAGAAAAACAAAGACGATCGTAAAGTATTTCTTGCTTACGCAGAAATCCAAAAAGAAAATCTGTAGAAGAAACTTCGAATTATCTTGAGTTGTGATCATTCTGAAGTTCTCAACGTTTTGTAAACAGAAGAGTGAAAAGGTATACATTTGTTTGTTTTTAGTGAAAACACAAAACATCTTCATTTGTTTTTGGTATATGGGTTGCTACTCTTTTTAAGCTTTAGATACTGAAGCTCAGCTTTTCAGGTCCAACATCAAAAATGGGCGTCTACTCTGCACCACTTACTTTTAATGTTAATGTTTTTAATGTTTCAATGTTTGATCAAAGTTATACTGTCAATGCCCCTTATTACAAATGGCTTTCCTAATCACAATAGCAATTTAATCAAATTTAATCCCTATAATATCTGAATAGATCGATATAAGCTTAATACCATTTCTTACCCCAAAAATAAAGGATGTTTTAAGTCATTCAGATTTAATTAAGTTTATCGATGGTGTATAATGTACATTATTGTTTTCATGTAGTGTCAATTGCACTTTTGCAATGTCCTGGGGTGCATACGAAATCAGAAATGTAATTTTATGTTTTAAAAATCATTCAACTGATTTTTCGAATTTCTTAAAGAATTTTTATAAACAGGATATGAATGTCAACTTAGATCAAGAATATTTATAAATGCATGCCATATTGCTAATCAAACTAAAACAGAAATTTCTGATCTTCGGTATATAATGTTGATTTTGGTCTATGCGGATGTGATTTGTATGACCAAAATTTGCGAGCTTTTTTGTGCTTGTAAATTTAGAAGTCTACTAGGAAAATTAACACCAAGTATCAAATTCAGAACTTTGAGAGTTTACGAGTCAATATATCCTTGATATTATTTCGTACTAACAAAATAAAGAATATTTTATTTCATTCAGATGTAATCCAGTTTATTGGCTGTGTATACATTATAAGTTTCACATAGTGCTAATTGTCCTTTGATAAAATGTCCTGGGGAGTACATTAGAAATGTATAATTTTATTTTGCAAATCATGTAACCTTTTTCAAATTTCAAGTATGTCATTATGGTCTTTTATTTTTCATACTTCAGCATATTTCGCAGAAATCCTTTTGCCTGTTAGGGCATCTTGTTTACAGTTAAAAACAAATTATCCCAATCTATAAGTCAGTGAAATCTTTTTTAAATCCTACAGTATCCAATTTATTCCAATCTCTTTAAAAGTTGTTTTGATTCTTATCATTGTTTTTAATTACATCACTATAAGTTATTAAAAATAGGGGAAGATGATCAGAAACGGATGAAGTTTTCCAGAGATTGAATTAATTGATAAAAAATGAGACATAAAAATATAATTAGAGTCTTAGAGGTTAGAGTTACACGAGTTGGAATATTTATGCGAGGCTATAAAAAGTTTGATTGTAGTTTTTAATAGTTTTTAATCAAGGGAAAGAACCCAAGCACTCTAAAGATCCTTTTTAATACACAAATTTGAGATTGTTATCATGATACCTGTAACTTTGACTCTTCACTTTCATGTCCATAAAAAAATGAACAAGCAAGTCCAAAATCCCCTATACAGCAACTGCCATCAGGTTTTACAAGCACATTACGACTTTTGAAGTCACGGTGCGCAATAGCTGGTTTAGGCGGCACTCTAGATGGTTCATCTTCATGAAGATACGCCAACCCAGAAACAATTGATAACAGTATTTTCAATAAGTCATTATAATCCAGGACAGAAGCTGACAAGTAGTCTGCTAAAGACCCTTTCTGGTGGAATTCTGTTATGATCCAGTATTGATCACGGCCTAGTTCACAGCGTTTTTCAGCTGAGTGGAACCTTAATATATTTTCATGCCACAACTGGTTATCACAATAGATAGAACGTTCCCTTTCCCACAAATCCCGTTCATTCGGTAAAAGTATTTTTACCGCAACTTGTTTGTGCTCATACGTTCCCCTCCAAACAGAACTGTACTTCCCCCTCGAAATTTCTTCATGGAACTGAACGGGTCTTGATTGAACAGGGGGACTAGCTTGAATATTCCTTCTATTTTCTTTATTTTTTTTATGCACTCTCCAAAAACGAGCAATTGCAATTGCAGCAATCAATGGCAGGCAAACAGCAAAACAAATCCACACCACCTTTGAAGAGGAAATTGAGTCAGAAGGTTTCCTCACTAAAAAAGAAAAAAATTCTTACTTTTAATTGAATAAACTAAAAGCACTAAATATATACACACTGTGAAACTGTGTTGCAATTATGTAAGACAAAATAAGAACAATTCAAGGTGAAAAAGACCAAAAATAAAAGCCAGTTTCAGGTCAGATTCCAAACTCTAGGTGCATGATCTGCAGTCGTTAAAGCTGTTGAGCCTGCATACATATTTCTGCCACCACAGAGGATGTTGGTCCACCCATCGCGACATCATCAGTTTGTTTAGAGAAGTTATCGTCAAAAAATACCATGTTTTAATTCAATCTAATTTCTAATTCTAGTTATTTTCGGTTTTATTCCCATAATCATCATCAATTTGCATGAGTTCCCTGGTGATATTCAGTGTCATTTCATTTCATGTTCATGACATGATTAACTCTGATTTATTCAATTTTAATGACTAAACATGTAAGCATAAATATTTTTCGAGTTACAGTCATAGGAATTGTCAAAAAATTGAGTTGAAAATAACTTTTGATATGTAGTGGTAAAACAAGGTTACAAAAAAGCTTACCTTCAGTGGATGTAGTATGTACCAAGTTTTTTTCGTCAATTATTACTTTTTCGGGGACATTGCAGAGGTCTGTTTTGCAGCAACATGTGAACAAATTGGGACCATGAGGTCGTAATACACAACTGCTGTTTTTTACAGAACATGGACTCCAACAGCTTGCATGCATTACATACAGGCTATTTGAAGTGTTTCTTCCGTAAATTATCTGACATGCTGACAACTCTTTTGTCGTATATGTGCAGTTTTGCTTGCAATGATTGTCACGACAACTATCTCTTTCACCAAAATGGTAGCATTGTAAAGCAGACAGGCCTAAATAATTGTATAAGGGTATAAAGTAATGGGACCACTTAATGTAACCCTGGTCAAGGTTTTTATGAAGCAAAATACAAAAAACACTCCAATATCCTTGATTATAACAATCTGAGGGCTTTTTTGGATTTCTGCGTAAGCAAGAAATACTTTACGATCGTCCGTGTTTTTCTGTTTTTTTTTTTTCATCTTACTGTCCAAACCTACGCATTTTTGTTTCTTAAATTTCATTGGTTCATAAAAAAGCCGTCTTAATTGTCATTGGTGCATAATGCCCGATTTCTACGAAAGGGTGCTAATTTAGCCACCTCCACTTAAATAGCGATAGTTTATTGGCTGATTTTCGCCATGCCATGTGATCGTCCACAAAACGTTTTAAAAATGGCAGCGAAAGAACGTGTGTAGTTTGCTAAAAGTTTCTTTGATGGAAATATGGCTTTAAAAGAAGTTAATACAGCTTATAATTTTATATAAAGAATTGCATTACTGTTGGGAACTTATCATGTTCACAAAATTAAATTACAGTGTGGTTATTCTGTTTTTTGAAAGAAGTTTTCTTGAAGTTTAAAATATGGAAAACAGTGCCAATACATGGTGGTGGAAGAAAAGGTATTTCTTGTTTTATTTTTGCTCCAAGCCTTTTTAAATATGAAAGACCTTCGTGTATTTTGTATGTGTATGCATGTTTGAAGTCAATTTTTAGAAGCTTTTGGATTTTTAAAGCTCAGCTTAGCTTCCTTTCTGCTCCTCCCCAACATCACCAACATATGCACTTTATACTTACAGCTATTTATACTATATTTAGTAGCAATTTTTGGATGTATTCTGGCTATATCAGCTTATCTCTTTTCTCCCTACATATGTTGTATTTTTTTTAACTTTTAGATTAGATATGAGCTTTAATTTCTAAGTAATTATTATTGTGATATTTATATTTTTCATTCTGAGGAGATCAATATAGAAACTTTATATATTAGTTTGTGCTGCCCAAACGATATGTTGGTTACCGCCAGTATACACAATCTTTTTATAGGATTCGTTATATTTAATGTGGTTAAATTAAAGTTTTGTATTGTGTCGATGCACTTTTTTGGAGTACGTGGGTGGCAAATATCCAGTAACAATCATTTAGCTTATTCGTACAAAAAAACAGATCTTCAAAAATGATCTCTGCGATAGCATAAAGAAAAGCCCCTTTTTTATGTTATGGTAGGCTGACTTTCTTGACGAACATTGTCAGTCGCATCAATATTTTTGTTTATTTAATGCTGATGCTTCTCGAGCTGAATGATGTGACTGTCTTAGTTTTGCAGGACTAGTGTGCTAGTGTTGCATTTTTGTGGCATTTTCAGCAGCAAAGCTTGCAGAAATCCTTCTGCCCGGTAGGGCATCTTGTTTCATCTTACTGTCCAAACCTACGCATTTTTGTTTCTTAAATTTCATTGGTTCATAAAAAAGCCGTCTTAATTGTCATTGGTGCATAATGCCCGATTTCTACGAAAGGGTGCTAATTTAGCCACCTCCACTTAAATAGCGATAGTTTATTGGCTGATTTTCGCCATGCCATGTGATCGTCCACAAAACGTTTTAAAAATGGCAGCGAAAGAACGTGTGTAGTTTGCTAAAAGTTTCTTTGATGGAAATATGGCTTTAAAAGAAGTTAATACAGCTTATAATTTTATATAAAGAATTGCATTACTGTTGGGAACTTATCATGTTCACAAAATTAAATAACAGTGTGGTTATTCTGTTTTTTGAAAGAAGTTTTCTTGAAGTTTAAAATATGAAAACAGTGCCAATACATGGTGTGTGGAAGAAAAGGTATTTCTTGTTTTATTTTTGCTCCAAGCCTTTTTAAATATGAAAGACCTTCGTGTATTTTGTATGTGTATGCATGTTTGAAGTCAATTTTTAGAAGCTTTTGGATTTTTAAAGCTCAGCTTAGCTTCCTTACAGCTCCTCCCCAACATCACCAACATAATGCACTTTATACAGCTATTTATACTATATTTAGTAGCAATTTTTGGATGTATTCTGGCTATATCAGCTTATCTCTTTTCTCCCTACGTATGTTGTATTTTTTTTAACTTTTAGATTAGATATGAGCTTTAATTTCTAAGTAATTATTATTGTGATATTTATATTTTTCATTCTGAGAAGATCAATATAGAAACTTTATATATTAGTTTGTGCTGCCCAAACGATATGTTGGTTACCGCCAGTATACACAATCTTTTTATAGGATTCGTTATATTTAATGTGGTTAAATTAAAGTTTCGTATTGTGTCGATGCACTTTTTTGGAGTACGTGGGTGGCAAATATCCAGTAACAATCATTCAGCTTATTCGTACAAAAAAAACCAGATCTTCAGAAATGATCTCCGCGATAGCATAAAGAAAAGCCCCTTTTTTATGTTATGGTAGGCTGACTTTCTTGACGAACATTGTCAGTCGCATCAATATTTTTGTTTATTTAATGCTGATGCTTCTCGAGCTGAATGATGTGACTGTCTTAGTTTTGCAGGACTAGTGTGCTAGTGTTGCATTTTTGTGGCATTTTCAGCAGCAAAGCTTGCAGAAATCCTTCTGCCCAGTAGGGCATCTTGTTCTAATTAAAACTGTATTTATTAGCACATGGTGTAATTTATGATGCATTTTTTTAATTTGATGTAAAAAGTCATTTTGGACCAAATTGCTTTTTATAATATAACCCTAACAGGTTATTTTATAATAATAATACATAGGTTTCTGGGATAAGGTAAGGTACAGGCTCATTTATAAATCTTTTTTGATGTCTCAGACAGTCGGGCCACCGCTAAGATCAGATACTGGACATTTGTGCATAGAAGGTGGTCTATCAGAACTTTGAATGAGTTAAATTTTATTCATTTGCTATTTTTGATGACAAGTTATTCTGTTGCGAATCATTGAAATATTTATAATACTTCTTAACTTGAATGTTTTATGTAAAATTCAGTTTCAAAGTTTAAGATGGTGTCCTGTACTGTGTACATTTAATCTATAAAGTACAAAGATGTAATATTCATTAAAAGCAACGCGAAATTTGAACTACTCACTTATCTATTATATTAATAGCCGATTCTCTGTCTGTCTGTCACGCAAAATGGTAGAGAGAGTAAAGTCAGTTTTATGTTTTCTTAGCAAAATTTCAGTGGAAAATGAGAAAAATGGGAAAATGTATTTTTAGCACATATTTACAATGTGAATGTTTGCTGGAAAGTGAAGAAAATTTCATATTATCTTAATAATAGAGAATGAAGTCAGTTTTACCTTAAGGGAAGAAATTTTCGCGGGAAGAAATTTTCGCAGAATTTAATTTCGCGGTTGAAATGGTAAAAATGGCCGATTTTCGCGGAATTTAATTTCGCGATTGACCAATTTTAACATGTTTCGCGGAATTAAATTTCGCGGTTTTCGATTTTCAAACAAATACTTAACAGAAAAAATGCCTCCTTTTTTGCGTTGTAAATCGTTTTTTCTTTTATTATTTAATATAAAGTTAACATCGAATTTTCGCGGAATTTAATTTCGCGATTGAGCAATTTTGACGTGTTTCGCGGAATTTAATTTCGCGGTTTGGGGCAAAAATCGCGAAATTAAATTCCGCGAAAATTTCTTCCGCGAAAATTTCTTCCCGCGAAAATTTCTTCCCTTAAGGTATGTGTTTCAGTGTGGTTAAAATGGTAGCGCAAAATTTCAGTGGAAAGCAAAGAAAAGAGAGGAAGAAAACATTTTATTTAAGTACATATCTACAGCTGGAAATTGTGCTAGAAAGTAAAGAAAGTTTACTATTTTGTTTTAAGGTTTAGAAGTGTTTGAAAATAATTTAAATGATTACAGAATGATCGATGTTGTTTTTACAAGGTGTGAGTTGGTATCCTTTTTGTTGGTAGTTAAACTACAGTTAAGCCACTGCCCAAGACTGCTCAGCCTCATCTCACTAATGTCCGACTGTAACATTCTTATTGTTATTAATTTGCTGCATGAAAACTCAGATTCACAGTATATACAGGTTGATGTTAGACTCCAATCCTTAGATATACATGTCATTAAGTTTTTGTTATTGATTACCATTTTCAAGGTAAATGCCTTTTCGAACTTTTAGTTTCTTGTATTTTTCTTTCAAAAGTCACAATCTATCTTTATATATTAGGTTTTTTTTGTATCGTTATACATTATAAAAGTTCTGTCCAACATAACCTTGACACAAAGGAAACACAGTTGGAGGGTATCAATTTGTTTCAAATCATTTTGTATTATTTTATACTGTTATTGTTTAATGTTTGCTTTTGTATGCCTAGGTATATAATTCTGTGTCATATTGCTATTTGTTTATGTTAAATCTTCTGCATATTAAAAAAAATGACTTCAGTCAATAGTATGGCATTTTAAGGTTTTTGGTTTTTGGTTCTGATTCATGTTTCCAGGGTAAAAAATAATTTTAGAAAACCTTTATTGGTTTAACTCCAGTGTTAATGAACCCATTGAAACCTTTAAAACTCTATCTTAGAAAAATAGTTAGGTTTGACCTTTTTGGCTTTTTTTTACTTGGGTGTATAACTCCTATGAAAAGTTTCATTCATTTCAAACATTTTTTTACAGGATTTAAACACATTGTTTACTAAACTAAAATGGGGAAAATTTTGGAAAAAAGTTTTGGGGTCCAAGGCTCTTATGACATCATTAAATTTTCCTTTAATTTTATTTTTCTAAACTCTTTGTGTGTGATACAACGCAGGCTGAATATGGGCGGCGAGCGACGGCGCCTTGGTGGCCAGTTACATCATAATTATGCTAGCAATTCCAAAGATTGCTGTGTAAAATCCTGACGTCATAAAAAAATTCGAAAATCACTCAACTTCAACAGTTATTACCTTTCTTTTGGAGTGCGCTAGCCGATTTCGGTAATTTAAATGTTTTCCTTGATTTTTTGGCTTTCTGGTGATATCTTATTTCCCCAGTATGTTATTCAGTGAAATGCTTAATTAACGGCCGATGTGCTAGTTTTCCCGCCTGTGGCCATGAAAATATTCGACCAGGAATCACTTTGATGTTCGGTGCGGTGGATTGGCTTGTTGAATTGATGTCAAACTTTGCAGATTATGTAAAAAAGGGCTGGGAAATCCAAAAATCATCTGGAAATGTTGTTTCCAATAGCTTTCTATGATATTTCATTAATTTTCTGTTATATCAGTTTTTCGCTCGAAAAAAATTTTTTCTCTTGCAGTCCAAAAACAATCACTTCAATCCTTCCTCTTTCCAACTGTGTAATTATTTTCCTATAAATATCACTCAATCCAGTGCGGAAAAGCTCAAAGTTGGATATTTCACCCTTGATTTCAATGTTTTCCTTTTCCGAGAAAAATATGAACGATTGAAATTTAAAAATGGCAGATTTTGGTATAAATAAACATTTGACAGGAGTAAAATAAGTTGTATATTCATTATTGATATGTTTTATCATTCACAAAGCTTTTACTTTCCCTTTAAATAACAGTTTCTTATATAAAGGTAAGTTATTTTTATTATTAATGATTTTTAACAAAATGTCTGATAAATTTAATATCTTACTGAAATTAACTGTTTATATTGTCTGTAGTCCCAGATGTGATATCAATGATTATTTCTGTCTATTAGTTTGCCCAATGGAAAACAGAAACAAATGGAAGTGGATTTTGATATAATAAAATTTATAATACATGTTTTCCTTGTTTGTCTTCTCTTGATTTTGCCATGTTGCTAGGGAAAATTTGGGGTAAATCTTGAAATTCACTAGAATGTATAAGCACCACACACCATATTTACTTATTTTCTGTTTAATCACAGTCAAAAGTTGTCAGTTGCCCCATTTCTTTTATTGAAACTACTGGAAATGTGCATTTTGTCTTGATTTTACTCCGTTGCTAGGGAACATTTGGGGTAAATCTTGAAATTAATTAACAAAGCACCACATTTTGTTATTTTCTATTTAAAAAGTTGTTAGTTGCCCCATCTCTCATATTGTGACTACTTAAAATGTGCATATACACCTTTCCCGTAATTGATTGGGCAATACTTTTAACCATACTCCGCCTCGTTTTCACAAAGGTTGATATGGTAACAGAATGGCACTGGACTCATTTCAGTAACGAGCAATTAGTGTAATGATTGTGATAGTGTTAATTGAGCACGGTATAGCATGGTATAGCATATATTGAAAACGAGGTAGAGCATGATAAAAATGTTGCACAATCAATTACGGGAAAGGTGTATCATCTTCATTTTACCCCGTTGCTAAGGAAAATTTGAGTTAAATCTTGAAATTCACTAGAGTGTATAAAAGCACCACACGCCATATTTACTTATTTTCTGTTTAATCAAAGTCAAAAGTTGTCAGTCGCTCCATTTCTTTTGTTGTAACTACTTGAAATGTGCATTTTGTCTTGATTTTACCCCGTTGCTAAGGAAAATTTGGGGTAAACCTTGAAGTAATGTAATTTGGTTCTACAAACTTAACGTTTCTTTGCTCCACCTTAATTTGAAGTAGTAAGTATATATATGTTTTTTGGAGCTTCTGCTTGTTAATTCTTGTTTTAACCCTATTTTATGTGTAGTTGCCATGGGGGAAATCCCTGTTGCTATGTATAATATTAATTGAAAATAAATATTGCTTTTTGTAGTAAATGGCTGAAAATATCAAGTCCAAAATTATGAAGTGTTAAAAAGTTATATATACAATATTCTTTAAAAAATCCAATGTTTTGGATAACTTTGGAACGGCTTATTGTAGACCCCTCATTTTTTTCTCTTGAAAAGATCTATCCAATGATGAACATAGTTTCATAGCTTTTTGACAAATTTGATTTTTTGGTCTGGAAATGCTAATTATGTGCTGCATAATTTGATATTTTTAAATTAAACTAAACAGTGAAATTAAAAATTGAAATTAAAAAAATGGAATTAAACAACCACTACGAGAAACAAGCTAGAAGAGGAGATTAAATGATTAAATATTTAAACATTACGAAGTTAGATGATTTGATAATAAGCCTGTTCCAATGTTAATTACACTTTTATACCCTGTACATACTAAAAATCAAATACAATGTATGAAAATAGATAGGAAGTGCTAATGTGTATTGAAACTTTCTAATGTCGATTGTCTTTAAGGGGACTCCAGAGAGCCAAATAAAGTGACAACATTTTGAAGTGTATAAAGACTTTTATTTCCTGCGAGGCTGCGTGCACATACTCACAGGAAAATGACTTGATTAATGATATTCTATGTTGCAATGTACCGTAATTATCGAGCAAAGAACACTGGTGTTTATAAACATTACGTCACTAAGAACTCATCTATATTAATAAATTCTAACATGTGTTTTTTATATAATAATTATCTATTTGCTGGCAGTTATTTACTAAAATGATTACCAAACTATGGTAAAACGGTAAAGCAATAACAATTTTCATGAAAAAAATACGAGCACTATTTAACTTACCATTTATAAAGAATAAAAAAATTAAACTAAGTGACTCCATCTTTACGGGATCCATTTCAGTGTAGTCTGTGGTAGAAAATAATGACCCCTTAGATTTTGACCCCCCGTGGTTTACGCTTATGACTTGCTAGATTTTCTTTCTTTTGGGTTAGGTAAAGATTTTTCCAAGCATTTTCTACCGCCTTTATACGGAAGTTTTAACTCAATCTTTAATTAAGTTTCAAAACTCAATCTTGTATACACTTTTTATAATTGTGACGGTTTATGGGAAAGTGATAACAAGAGAAAAAGCGATTTGAAGCACTTAATCGCTTTTCCGCTTCACATGGATCGCTTTTCTGCTTTACATTAATCGCTTGGAATAAGAACCGGGTAATCAGTTCATTATTAAACACTAACGCGTGCTACCTGTAATTATACATCCGTCACATTGAGTTTTCATTGTTATAAATTCTGGTTATTAATTAAGCTACGTTTACATTAGCGAAAGACACGTCCTTTCTCTTGTATTCGTCGAGTTTATTTTGTTCGTTATTTGTCATGGGAAGACTAAATATAACTTACTGGCCTTTAATAATGCCTCTAGAGGTTAAGTTTCCTGCAATTTAGAGATTTCAAAAAATGAAAAATTTTCGGCCCCTCGAAGCCCAACATGGGGGCGCCGTGCACTTGTAAACAATCCCTAATAGGGTCAGGGTTTGGTCAAAAGCGTAAAGCACGGGGGGTCAGGGGTCATATTCTACTACACCTGTGCCTCTCAACATTCGAAGGCGTTGATGACGTTGATCTCAGTAAGTGCCAATATTCAAGATTTTTTTTTAGATTTTATGACGTCAGGTCACAAAGAGAATAATCTCGAAAGCTTGACATTAAATGTAGTTTTTTTGTTCATTATTTGTTCATTATTTACAATTTACAATTTACAATGTGCACGCCTCAAAATTGGCGAAATTTTCCATTGTGTTGTTTGTTACGTCGTTACGACTTCAATTTAGTCTATTCATTTATTTTGGGTTGGGGTTTAGCATGGGGAGGGATTTAGGCTGTTTTGACGTGGCGCAGACATTTACATTGTGTTTCGTGTAGTATCTTGGTTTACTGGTTGTCACTTTTTGCATCTTTTCTTTTCGGATCTATTTTCTTTGTTTTTAGGTTTAGGTTTGATGCGTTTATGACTTCCACAAGTATATCTTTTAATGTTAGTGTTTGTTTAAAGGGATCGAATTCCGCAGTAAGATCTTTAATTTCCATACTGGAGTTTTGGCGGGAATTTTCGATCCTCTTTTCGTTGTACATTTTCGGCATTTTTTAAAGGTGCCGTTCTGACATTTAGGGTTTGTTTCTGATGTGGAAACTTCGCAGGGTGTTTCATCTTGGCTTTTTGAACCTCCTTGCCAAGTTTTGTGGCAAAACGGGAATTTTTGCCATTTTTTAAAAATGGTTGTTGGGAGCTGGTTTTTGCTTTAAAGAATTCTTTGGCCAATATGTAAACTTCCTGCGAAGAAATTTTTTTGAAAACGCCAATTGCTTCGCCAGAAATCTTAGGTTTTCACTTTCGTCGTTTTTAAAAGAATAATTTCTCTCTATTCTGAAAGATTATTTTTTCTTCTTGAGAACAAAGGAATTATTTGATTTAACAAAAGATTTCCGGAGTAGATCCACATCTTCGTATTACAGAGAAAAACGTTTGAATTTATCTGTCTTTGAGCCTCGTTTCTGCCGAAATAGGACGTTCCCTTAAGGTTTTTTGTTCTTTTTGTTTTGTTTATGGCTATTTGTGGTCCAAGCAAGGCCTACCATCATTTTGGGTGAGATTGTATTTGTTAGCCTCTTTTTAGTGTGAGATTGAGGCTATAAGTGTCTAAATCAGTTTTTTTTTTATTGTTCAGGTTTTCTGGCCTTTATAATGGCAGGGAGAAGGAAAGGTTCCCATCTCTCCTCACACACACTACACTGGGGTGAGCAAAGGCAGCTTGCTACCTTGCCTTCCCTCAGTGCCTGGCAATATTTGACATTATCACTATAGTCAGTTCTCGTCTCGTGTCATCCGTGGTTGGGAGTATATCATGGTGGGCTTTGAAGATGGTGTCATAGGTATTAGGAACACAGCATCCCTTAAAGAGATAAGACCATTGCCTTGTCGTTTTTGGTGGAAGTCTCCTTTCCCACACTATTTCCCCTCTTGTTTTCTGCATTAGGGGAAGGAGAGCTTTTGTGATGTTCTTCACCGTTGATATTTTATCTTTCGGCGAGGCTTTCTCTATGACCTCAGCTTTGGGGTAGAAGGTTGGTTTGAGTTGGAGTGATTTCGGCCTGGTATTGTCTATGGACGCTATACATCAGGTAGCATACCAGGGGTGGTTCGAGGTTGATGTGAAGAGGTCATGTACTCTCTTTATTGCAATTGCCAGGGAGTGCCTTTGGGGTGGAGGAGTCCTAGTCCTCCCTGTTCTCTAGGCAGAGAGTACATGTGAAAGAGTAGTGGTGATGTTGTCGTTCCAAACAGAGTTGATTGTATTAGTGAGTGTAATTTTTGGTGATCCAAATGGGAGGAGGGAATATGGTATACAAGTGGATTAGTTTGCTGAACACAGTTCAGCAGGGTGACTTTACCATTGATGGAGAGGTGTCTATGCTGGATGAACCTTAGTTTCGCATCGCATGAGGTTACCGCTTTGGTACAATTCAGCTGTGACGCTCCGACTCCATCATTGGTCAAAAGCACACCCAGGATTTTAATTTCCCGTGTCCATTGTATACCATTAGGTAATGTGAAAGGTTCAGGTGGTAATGAACCAAAGGCAAAGGCCTGTGTCTTAGAAAGGTTGAGTTTTGCTTGTGTTGCCAGGCCATACCATTCAAATGTTTGTATGACCTGTGGGATGTGGGTTGGGTCAGATAGAAGTGTGGTGGTATCATCCGCGTATTGGGGGAGTAGGTTTGGTTTTGCTCTTCCTGGAATTTTCAATCCTTGGATGTCGGTTTGTTCTAGTAGTATGGCGAGAACTTCGGATTGAATGACACAGACGGGGAACGAGATGGGAGATGGGAGATGCCTTACTCCTCTATGTTGGGGGAATGTGGAAGAGACAGAACCATTGTTGGTGGTACGCTCGGATGTGTTGGTTAGGAGAAGGGTTATGATGTCGACAAAGTCTTCAGGGTACCCGAATGCCTTGAGGATTTCGAGCAGGAATCCCCCGTCGACTCTGTCGAACGCCTTCTCTTGGTCGAATGATAGGAGAAAGGCCTTTTGTCCTTTGGTTCTTGTTAGGTGTATTGTATCCCTAAGGAGGAGGAAGGTGTGAAATATCCCTCTTCCGGGTACGGAGCACATGTTTGATCTTGTCCGATTACCGTCTGGAGGGTGGGTTTGAGTCTAGTTGTCAGAGTTTTGGATAGTATTTTGAAATCTACGTTAAGTAATGAGATCAGTCTCCAGTTCCTGAGGTCCTCCAAATCTCCTTTTTTGGGGAGCATGGTGATGATCGCCATTTTGGAAGATTGGCTCAGGTTCTTTTGACCGATGATGGCTGCATTGAGGGTGTTGGTTAAGTCCTCACCCCGGATGTCCCAGAAGTGGGCATAAAACTCTTTAGGGAGACCATCTGGATCAGGGGATTTGGAGTTGTCGATTTGGTTCAGGCTTGCTTTGAGTTCATCCTGGGTGAGGGGGGAGCTGAGGTGTTGTGTGTTCTCTCCCTCCAGACGTTTGGGGATTCTGATCAAGATGTCGGTTTGTGCTTCTCTTGATATGGGTTCGTCGGCAAAGAGCTTTTGGTAAAATTCTTGGGTTGTTCCTAATATGTCATCGTTGTTGGTGATTCTAGCATTTTGGGTTTTTAGTGATGTGATGGTTTTCTTTTTTGCTGTAAGCTCTCCGCCGCGAAGAAGGCTCGAGATGGTGTTTCGCCTTCTTCGATAGAGGTTATCCGACATCTTGTCCGTACTCCGAATTGAGAAATAATCTCTGCTTGGACGGCGATTGTGTCTTTTTGTGGTTCTGAGGCCAGTTGATCTAAGAGTTCACTAAGTCACTAAGTTTTCTTTTTATTTCCTGTCTCATGGTGGTGCATTGGTCAATCAAAATGCTTTTGATGTAGGCTTTCCCTACTTCCCACCATGAGAGGATGTCTTGAAATTTCTGTTTTTGTGACCTGCAGTGAGTCCAGAATTGTCTTATTTTGATCGTGGGTTGTTTGTTTTGTTGTGGAATTTGATTTTCTGGCCAGAACACGTGCGCCCTCATACCCATTACGTTGATGTTCTTGGGTATTGGTTTGGTTAGTTTACTGAATAGATAGACTCTGGTATCATTGTATATATATTCTTTCCATTAACTGACCTTACTACTCTATAACGACTTTTAATTTTCCCATATGATCGAAAGTAATCTGTGATTAATTCATCTGGGATTTCATGAGGGATGTTGGTTATCGTCACTCTGACTTCTTTATTTATTGGCTTGGACGTACGGAAGGATATATGTTTTCCTCCCATGTCCAAGCCATCTTTTATGAGTTTATGGGTTTGCTCTTTTTTTCAAGAGTAATTCTGATCGTATTAGTGTACTTCAAGTATTGAATGCACTCTGTGTTTCCACCTGCTTTGTTGATTGCTTTCTCCAATACACAAGGATCAAAATTTTGTACTACCTTGGTTATTATTGTTTTTTGTAAAAAGTATTGGGCTTGTTTTGGAGTGATGAGCTCGTCGACGTGGTCTTCTTGTTCGTGTTTTTTGGTTTGTCTGCTGCTACTGCAGCCTAATTTTTGTTGTTGTTTAAGTTGGTGTGGTTTGTGGGGTTGTTGTTTTGATTTTTGTTGAGTTCAGATTCGTTTGTGAATTCAAGGATTTTGTTGTGTGGTTTGGGGGTTAGTTGGTTTTGAAAAATCCACCATTTTGTTGACAGGTTGTGGCGGAATTTTTTGACAAAATTTACCAAGTGGAATGAAGTTTAATTGAAATAATAATTTAGCCCTGATCTAAGTATTCAAGTGAGATTCGGCTTCCGGCAAAATTCCTACTTCAAAGACTTGAGAGTCAGTTGATATGTCAGTGACCAAGGTGAAATTCTTAGGGGATGGGGTTGGTGGGTATTTGAATACTTAGATCAGGGCTAAATTATTATTTCAATTAAACTTGATTCCACTTGTTTAATTTTGTCAATAATAATTTAGCCTCTGATCGTAAGTATTCAAATGAGACTTCAAAGCATCAACTTTGATCTCAATGTCCCAGATAGATCGGTGTCAAATATCAACGTTTATAGTTAGGTCATAAGGATTCCATTTAGGTGTATGTATATTTGTGTCCTATCGTGACAAATCATGTACAAGTTTTCCTAACTGTCTCTCCAAAATGCTTTAAAATAGAGAGCCTATAAAACTTGGCAAAGGTGGAAGTGTTCCTCCATCCTGCTGCTTTGGCAATATCTTTCAACGATAACCCAATCTGCTCCGCTTAACTGGTGGATGCCTTCCTCGTTGAGTGAGCACTGAAGACCATTATGTCAATACCAATAATGCCTAAAAACAACTTGACATATCTGGCAATCGTTGATGATACTACAGGCTTGTGCTGATAAGCATAGGAGGGTTCCTGATGTTTCCCTGATTTTGTTGTCTTAAGCACTGTTGGTATATAGAAGGTAATAGATTCTTTTGATGTGTGACAGAAGTCAATCTGGAGTGTCCCAATGGTCTGAGCACGCTCTCCACTTAGTAGGCAAAGTAAAGTCACCAACTTTTTTGTCAGAAATTCCATGTCGAGCTCTTTGTCCTCTGGCAGCCCTGAGATATAATTCAGTACAATGTCAGGATCATAAACTGCTGTGTGTTTTGGAAGGGATGGTCTTAGTTTAAAGACTCCTTTTATAACTCTGCTGACTGCCTCGTTTGATCCAAAGGATATTCCATTCATCTTTGGAAGTACTGCAGACAAGGCTGATCTTGCTGCCGCTATATAGCCATATTTCGAGCCCTGGTTGAACAGGTGAGTTAGAAAACTTATCCCATCATTGTGTGAGACATTGTAAGGTGAAATGTTTCTTGCTTCACAGAACTCCTTCCATCTACGCAAATATTTATTATAGCTTGTGGAAGTGCTGGTTGACCAGGAGGATAGGAGTAAGTTTGTTTCTTCCGGTGGCAGACCTTTCATCTCTATAGCTTCCCTGAGACAATTGCTGCAATCAGCTTCAAGTGGCTTCTCAGTGGATGCTTCTCCTCCTCCCTTTGTGGAAGCACAAGGAGATCTTCCCTAGGAAAGACAGGTACATCTTTAATTACAATTTCTAAAAAGGATGTATACCAAGGTTGTTTGGCCAATCTGGTACAATCAGTAAACCTGAAGCTTCATCATGACCAATCTTTTGAATAGTTTTCGCCACACAGTTAAAGGGCGGGAAGGCATAAAATTTGATATCACCCCAGTTAATCATGAATGCTGTGTGTTGATGCGAGTGGCAAAAAGGTCAACCTTAGGTTCATAATTTAAGGCTTTGGTGAGGTCTTGGAATGTTGTCTTAGCCAACATCCATTCCGTCCTTGTCTCAGCTTCTCGTGACTCATTGTCAGCCTCGACATTCAGGACACCTGGGATATGGGTGGCAGAGATCGAATTACCCCGCTCTATGGCCCATTCCCATATTTCATGTGCCACTATATTCATGTCAACAGACCGAGTACTACCCATTTTATTAATCCCAGCAACAGCTGCTGTATTATCAATTTTGATAATGATGTGTTTGTGATGCACTTTGTTGCGTAAGGCTTTAAGCCCAAACAAGACAGCTTTTAATTCGAGTACATTTATATGTTTGTTTTCTTTCTCAACAGTGGTAAAATGTCCACCCGTTGACTGGTTTCCCATTACAGCCCCCCCCCCCCCCCCCCCCCCCCCCCCTCCTACTGAGGAGGATGCATCTGTTGTCATTACGATTCCGGGATTTTCCCTGAGAATCGGGGCCCAGCTTTCTCTGATATTATCCCTCCACCAGATTATATCATTATAGCCTCTTCAGAAAGGGTAATCCTCTTGTCAAATTTCCCTTTATGCCACCTGAGCATGCTCGTTTTTAGAGTCTCGAGACTTCTGTAGTGGAGTTTCCCATAATATACGGCTATAAAACTACTGGAAAATTTACCCAGCAGTCTTGCAATCGTCCTTATTATGACTCTTGCAGCTTTTAGTATTGGAAAACTTTACCTCTGTGGTAAAACTTCAAGAATTTTTGGCAATCCTTGTGGATCGGGACGCTGTAATATGCATCCTTGATATCCAATTTTGACATGTAGGCATAAGGTCGTACTAAGCATAAGATAGACTTCAACGTCTGCATCTTAAACTTTTTCTTTACGATTTCCTCGTTAAGCCTTTTAAGGTTGAGAACAAATCGAAATCCACCATCTGATTTCTCAGTTACAAAAATTGGTGATATGAATTCCCCTTCCTCATGGGAGGATGGTTTAATCACTCCATTTTGAAGCAATTTTTCAACCTCATTGTTCACAAACTCTTCCATCCTTGTATTCAATGGGTATGATTTGTTTGGTTGTTTGGCACATTTTGAAAGAGCATAGCTCCCGCCCAGGGGCTTGCGTTTCCTCCTCAAAATCCCTTGCTGCCATGTGCCAGAATTCCTAGTCTTCTTCCAGGACTTTGTCACTTCTGGATTCCCCTTCCTCTTTGTCATCTTTAGTAGATGACCCTCCGCATGCTAATAGCCACTGGCCAGACGCGGAGATGGAAAGGGAATCTTCTACTGACTGAGCCTCCTCTGAGTCATTGTCAGTCAGTAAGGATTTCGGGAAAGCTCCATCTGGAACATTACAACCATTATTTTTAGGTTGGAACAACTCCAGCATTTGATTGATCTGCTTCTGTTGGTTAGCCATCATAGCCTCAAGTTTGGAAATTTCATCTTTGTTCACCTCTTGCACTGTCTGTAACACTGCAGATACAATTGCTGTACAATCGATGTTCATTGGCGCTCCAATATTATCAGGTGGTAATGTTGGTACCTGCACCATTGCTTCATCGTTAATATTTGTTGTGTCTAGTAACCAACAAATTTTCAGGGTAACTTACCGCAAATGTAATTTCAACACTGCATTAGGTCACTAGCATAAGATTTACATTATACCTGACATCAAGTTGCTTGCTCTTTTTCCCAATGCAGATGTCGGCATAAATCAATCTCTGTAAACTAACAATTAACTATAATAACAAAGGAAGGCTGTCAACATTGACAGTCAGCTCTCTTCACGTGCGATCCAGTAGGAACGTCGAAGTCGAAAAAAGAAATTTGCCGGAAGCCGAATCTCATTTGAATACTTACGATCAGAGGCCAAAATATTATTAATTTTTCGTCTTGCTTACCTTGACTTTGACTCCATGTTGTTTTTCTGGGTCCAATGAGCGGACTGGACGAGGCGGTTTTCTTCGATTTTCATTTTCAGAGAAGAGAATCAAGTAAGAGTTTATTTTATTTATTATTTATTTTTTTATTTTTTTATTATTATTTTTACTATTTTACTATATATTTTACTATATATTTTTACTATATATTAATAGCCGATTCTCTGTTTGTTTGTTTGTTTGTTTGTTTGTTTGTAAGTCACGCAAAATGGTGGATTGAGTTGTGAGCGAAATCATTTCTTTTTTTGTGTGCGACGTGTGAGTTCGAAGCAAATACATTGCAACCCCAATCGAACGTGACCTTTTTTGGCTGATGAACTAATAGGAACAAGAGGCCCCTGGGGCCTGAAGGTCAGCGCTCTCGGCAAAGTTGAAAAATAATGGACTGCAAAGCAAAATCGAAATACATTTTTACTCCGGGAAGGTCGAAATAGGAATTTCTGAGATATATCTAGAGTGACAATGGTTAAAGGAATAAACCATTTTGGTTAAAAACAATCTAAAACAGATGTTGAATTCATAAAGCAATATCATTCCAAATTTAATTCAATACAATACATCAGAGACTGACATTAAATATACCAAAAATTTATTCAAATGCCTCATATTTATCTTGTACACAAATAAAACAAATTTTAAGGAGATAAGACTTTCATGCATATTTATCTCCAAGAAGTCATATCCAATTGAATTGAATTGAATGGAACCCAAATCTGATTTTGATTAAATAAAATATATATTATAAATATGATCAAATTCAAAAAGAAGTTACTAGCTCTAGTAACTCTTGTATGTTTGGCACAGTGCACTAATTTATATATTTTCGCTTTACTTCATATTGAAAATAAGAAAAAGTAAGCAAATGCGGATTATTTGATTAAGAAAATACAGGGTCCAATCTAGAATGGAAGGGCAGCATCTGGCGGCAGGGAAAAAAGGCACATTATGAACATCCAAAGGGCACTTTTTTTAGGAAAAGGGCAACCTGAGCTTTATTTCAGTGGATTAAACCTGTGACCCCCTATACAAGCTTTTAAAGTGAAATAAATTTTTAAAAAAATGCAGAGGGCAGCATCTGATCAACAGATGCTCTTTTGGACTAGATTAGACCCTGAAATGAAAGAAACTCACGGTCATGCAGACACTACAAAAGTATTGTATTGACAATACAAAAGTAACAATCTTACAAAAAGCCAGTTGGGAAATCACAATTAGTTCTGACAGTGTTCAATAAGTTTTACAGTAATAATTATCCAACTTGTGATAACTCATAAGCCCAATAAACCTGGTAGCTACGTTTCTGACTCTGCTCACTGAGTCCGATATAACAACATCGCCAACAATTTTCCTAAAAAAAATGTGAAAGGCAACATAATTCATTATTAAATTTCTATAGAAAAGTTTTAAAATTTTCGCAACCTTGGTTGATCAACATTGCTTTTATATTTTGCGTAGCAAACCTATATCTTTATATATAAATTATTTACCCTTTGTGTATAATGGAACTTTACATAAAGTTTCTTTCACATGTACAATGTATTTATATTTCGCAGTGGCTATTCATACGTGACCGTATTTCAACTTATAGATATTTTCTATTCATACGTGAAAATCACGTACTGTCAAAAATATTTTCTATTCATACGTGAAACGTTTTCATTATAGTTTTTCTACCATTATCTTTCATTTTTTCAGGTGATTAGTAACTTTGACATTATGTTACCTTACTGTACGTCCAAATAATCGAATCACGAACGGAAACGCAGAAGAGAACAGGAAATATATCTGGATATTTGTTTTTTATGAACCCTAGTGAGATAATAGCATCGATCGACTGACGTCATTAATGATATTGGCGCCACACTCATAGTTCTCTCTCCCCTTCCATCCCTCTGCTTTATTTTATTCATGTTTTGGCATCATTTTATCACAACGAATGCTGGCTTCGAATGCTTGCTCTTCATGAACGTTCATATATATATATACTTTGAAATTTGCAGCTTCTTCTTGAATTGTGAAGAAGTCAGTAAAAGCAAAACTTATAGGTCTTATTTGTTGACCGTTGCAAGAGAGGGATTCAAAGAAATTACACGAAGAAAAAGTTTTTAAATGTTTTCAATTTTTTTGACGTGATTATGTTCATCGTGGATATTTTTGCTGAACAGTTTCTGACCATCAGGTGTAGTTTGTACTTTACTTTTAATATTAGTGTGTGCTTGTATTTCGAGCTACTACGGTCGAGCCCAAATGACTTCTCAATAAAAGTCGCACATCTTCAAGATTAAAAAAAGCCTCCCTCAATTACAAGCCGTACTTTAGAGGCAGAACGTAGATGTTCACAAATATAAGTGTTAGTACGTACTTTTGTTTCACAAGCAGCTATATTACAAGCAACCTTATGAAGATTTGCACAATCTTCATTTTTTGTCAACGACTTATACCCATGAAAATGTTAACCAGCCCTAAAGATTCGAATGTTTTGCTAATCTTAAAGGTTACACGATGTAGAAAAGAATATCTTTAATTTACACAGAGGATTGGGGAATTGAAAGCTTTAAGGACTATATTCATATGGAGACAGACTCCTATCCTGATTGGCCGGGCTGACTCGTTAGGATCTTGTTCTTTAATAAGAAATGTATATAAAAATAACATTTGTTCATATAACAAGCTCTAAATTAAGCCCGATTAAAATCAATTAATTTTCTTTTAAAGTGTTAGTTCGATAATACAAAATATAATAGATTCATCGTCCACCTGTTGGAGCTTTAGAAAATTGAGATTTGTATGTGTTGAAAATTAAATTTAAAATTTATTTTAATTTAAAATTTAAAGTTTAAAATCTTAAAAACATCAATAATATGCTTGTTTTTCTGTCATAGAACTTTCTGCCACACTCTATCTGCGCGGTTTGAACAACACGTGTGAACAACACGTGCGTCTCAATTCAGTTATTTATCGGAAAACCGGGAATCACGTATGAATAGAAAATACCTTTGGAAGTATGTAATTTTCACGTACGAATAGAAAATGTAAGTTGAAATACGGTCACGTATGAATAGCCACTGCATTTATATTTATTAGGAATGGTTTTTAAATTATTCAAAGTTTCGGGGCAGATATAGTTGATATAGTTGATATAGACAAACACCAAAAAATGAAATTCCTGTGGTGGTAAAATGGGTTTATTTTATTCTACCGCATTGAAATATTGGTTAATAATTTCTGTCCCCTGAAAGAGCCACCAATTGTATCTCAGTAAACCCTTGCTTTTTGATTCATGATGGGCGGCGCAGGAAAAGGAGAAATAAAAAAACATGAAATGATTTATTTATCAGTGAGTGTGTAGCAGCACCCAGTTACATACAAAATACTTCAGTCATGGCATCATCAATGGGGGGATAATGTGTTTAAAATTTTCTTACCTCCAGTGTGTTTTTGGAGATTGCAGTCATATTATCATCACTTTGTTCTTGGTTGTGTGGGATCAAACCATACCAATATGTATAAATGTAATGGAGATGTATCGACACCAGCAAAAAGAGTCATTTTGCATAAACAATTCTCTTACAACCATAGACATTTCTATTGCTATTTCTAGTAGAATAATATTTGACTCTACACTGAATAGCGAAGTTTTGAGAAACTCCACGCAGTGATTTCATGATTTGCTGTTTTCATGGCCACACTCACAATAAGAAAACGTTTTAAAATATCTTTTTTTAACCTATTCATGCAACAACCATAGTTGGAAAATAGCCTCTGATTCAGCCTACAACAGACTTCAGCCTACAATCGAGGACACAAAATCTTGGAATTATAGTCAGGGAGCCATGGGCAAAATAAAGTCGTTATTTCACATTTCGGGGGACGTTATAACTTACATACAGTGAGTTACAGAATCCTCTCAGGAAACACAATTTCTTTACTGGCCTTCTTAAAAGTGCTTATTCATGAAGTATAGTTGAAAAAACAACTCAATAAAATCATAACAAATTTTCTGTCTCAGCACTGCCATGTTTTCTTTCATCCCTGTTTTTATAAACGACTGCGAAAGAGCACCTTATTTTTGTCAGGGGGTAAAATAAAAAGTAAATCGGAGTAAATTAAAACCAACACTAAATTCTTTTCGCAGATCAGTCTTATAAAAAGTATTATATTTTTAAGATAATTTGTTTTATTTTTTAATTTTTTTAACTATTCTATAATGATAGTTAGAAAATATTACATGAAAAATTAAACACCCCCTGATTCAGAAATTATTTCTACGATGGAGCGCGTTGTTAAATGTAAACAAACTGAAAAGCGGGAAAGTTCGAAATGCAAAAATGGAAAAAAGAAAGCGATTGAAACTTTGCTTTTCTCCAAAAAAGGTTGATTCAAGTATTTGTATATTTCGTTGCAAACTCAAAGATCGTCTACGTAAATTTACAGAAAATGCACTGGAGAAAGTTAAGAAAGCAAGGTAAGAGATATATTTGTGGAAATTCTTGTGAACAAAACAATTTCTCTTGATCGGTTTTTTCTCTATTTAGTGAAATCAGAAACGATCAAGCAATTATTGAGTTGTTAAAAAGTGCAAATGAATGTCAAGAAGCTAAATTTCACCAGAAGTGCTATGATAACTACACGCACCCAAAGACCTTGAAGGCTATTGAGGAAAGATTGGACAACAACAGAGACCTCTCTGAAACCACCGATGGTGCTGTTAGAAAGTCAAATCGTAAAAGAGACAGATCAGGTATGATAATTTCTGTTTTAAAGAGTATGTTTCATTCAATTTCATTCAATTAATCTACTATATATAAAATTTTCTATTCTGAGGTGTACAATCTTAACTTATTTCGATATTAACTCTTAGAATTATGGCAGGTGTACACCTAAGCATCGTCAATATTGTAAATGTATAGTATGGACCTGCGTATAATAAAGAAATTATTTCTTTTCTTTTTTGAAGGAAAAATTATCGCCGACAAAGAATGTTGTATTTGTTTCAAAAGAAAGACAAATAAAACCAGAAATGGTTACGAAGATCTTGAGAAGTGTGAGCTTGAGACCTCAGCAACTACACTACAAAATGTAGCATTAAAGAAAAATAATATTCCTCGTTTGACTGCATACATGGCTGGTGTTACAACTAAAAACATTCTTGCACTTGAATTGTATTACCATCGAAGTTGTTATAGAGACTACACTCGACCAGAAAAGCAAAAGGGTTCAACATTACAACTGGATGCTCTACAAAGTGTTTTTGACTTTGTTCAAAGGACAGTTATTGAAAAGAAAGAAATAGTATCTTTATCGGATGCTATAGAGATTTATTATCAAAACAGCATTGATGGCATTCTTCACGACAACAGAACATTTCTTGAACGATTAAATGATAAATTTAAAGGAGATATAGGATTTTGGAGCACTAAACGGGAGGACACTTTTTTGTACAATGAGAAGGTACCAAAGGGTGAAATCATTGAGGTTCTTACCAAAAAGTTTCATCTTGAAAAAAGAGAAAAGTCACCAATGGAAAAACTCACTGAAGCAGCAATGATCTTAAGAGATGAAATGCAATCTATTCCTCCGACATATAAAAATTGGCCACCAAATGAATCGGATTTATTGAGCAACACAACGGAGATACCTGAATTGCTTCAACACTTTATGACGTCACTGATATGCACCTATAAATCGCGTTCAACAAAAGCCAAGCAAATACGTGTAATATCATTATGCCAAGATGTTATTTATTCAGCGACAAACGCGAAACACCGTACTTCCAAACACGTTCTACTTTCATTGTCAACAAAAAGAAAGACAGGATCTAAAATTATGATCAATTGGTTGAATAAATTTGGCCATAGCATATCTTACGATGAAACTGCGTTTTTAGAAACATCTCTCGCCAATGATGAACTAAAGAACCAATCATTGAAATCCTACTGTCCTTCTTCAGTAAAACCATCAACATTCGTTACATTTGTTTGGGACAACAATGACGTAAACCCCGAAACACTTAATGGAGTTTCGATGCATTGTACAAATGGCATCATAATTCAACTTAAAACAGATGTTGTGGAGCCATCTGCAGATGACACAATTTTGCGTGAAAAACCGTCTTCGAGAAAAAGATCTTTCAGTGCCGTGCCTACAACACTAATTCCCTATATCTCAAAAAAAAGAATTAATCCTACCCATTTAACAAATATACAGTACAATGATGAGGAAGAGGATGATTCGTTTGAAATGTCCGCTTTGATTGACACATTATGGAGTTTACTTTTTTCAAGGGCAGTTGAAAAAGAAAACAAAGTGATTCCAAATTGGACTGGCTTCAATTTCAAGATATCCCAAGCCACTCAAAGACCTCATCATATCATAACCTATCTTCCAGCTATAAATCAGTCACCAACAAAGATGGAAACCGTCTTAGAAATTCTGAATCAATCTAAAGCTAAGGCAGAACAGTTGGGCCTAACAGAAACAGATGTCGTAATGGACCAAGCAATTTATGCTAAGGCTGTTGAAATTCTACTTGATCCCAAATATATCGATCTAAAGAAATTTATTGTCCTACGCATGGGTTCTTTCCATACATCTTGTATTTTTATCGCTGTTATCGGAAAGAGATTTGCTGACTCAGGCCTGAGGGATTGGATAATCGAAGCAAACTTACTTGGTAACTATAATTCATTTTAAATCGAGTTTTCACGCATATTGAAAAGGAATATAATCCTATTTACTTTTTCAAAATTTGCTGAAGTAAAATGATGAAAATCACTAAAAAATACATAGTTGGTGGTGTAAGGGTTCTTTGCTTTTCTAATTGAAAAAAGATATAATTATTTTTTTTAACAATTTAGGTGAGGGATCTGTCGAACGTGTACTTAATGGTAAGCATTACAATAACGGTGTTAGAGTTTTGAAGTACTTGTACGTCGCCATTATGAAACTTCAAATGGAACATCTAGAAGATTGGCTACTAAAACGAGGCTCAAGTATAGATGGTCTAACTGAAAGCAACGAATTTCAAAATTGTTGTACAGAGGTAAGCAGAATGATAAGGCAAATTTCTATTTCTAGCGTGTAATATGAAATAATTATGTTATTTATGTTTTTTTTACTTCTAGCTAAATTATGTTAATTTCACCTCCATCTTGGATAATGAGCAAGAATTTTCCCATATCGAAGAACATGTAACTGAACTTAATAATGTTGAATTATCAGGTCCAACTGCTGTGTTTTGGTCATCTTTTATTAACATGATGCATATCTTATTTGCATTCATCCGTGCAACAAAAATCGGAGACTGGAAAATGCATATGAAAGCGACTCGTCTAATGTTACCTTGGTTTTTTGCATATGATAGGCAGAACTATTCTCGCTATTTGACATACTACTGGGCAGAAATGAAACAATTGCCTACGACTCATCCAGATGTATACAACCAATTCTTGTAAGTTTTGTACTTTTCGACTCTCTAATACTCGGACCTTCATAATTCGAAAACCTCCGTAACTCGAACAATTGTTTTTGTCCTTTAGCGTATTTCTTCTCTACAACTGGAACCTCGCGACATGTACCTAGGATTTACATGTGTGAGGGGCCTTAAGTGATTCAAATGTCATTCGAAAAAAACCAAAACATTACCCCAATCATTTTCATGTACGCTCTATTCTAGGGACGGAAACTTTTCTGTGCAAAGAACCCCTGGAAAGTTTAACAAAGTTCCAGCCGATCAATCTATCGAACAAACCATCAACAGGGAGCAAAAATGCCATGGAGGAATTACTGGCTATAGTACAAACGCAGGTACTGTGCAAAGATGGGTTCTTACTAGCCATACGCTTTCAAAGTGCATATCAAAACTTGAAGGTAGTTTGCAAATTGGATGTAGCGTATCAAAGCCTAAAGATCTTGGACCATCTAGAATTGCACTGGATTCGAATGCTGTACAGCGTGCATATGAAGTAATGAAGAGTTGGGGAAACCCATTTGACCACCGGGAATCCTTGGTCAATTTATGTTCCGGTGTTGAGGCAACTAATGACGTGAAAGACGATATCTTATCAGCGGAAAAAAAGGGAACGAAAGCATTGAATACATTTCTCGAAGAACGCATTAAAACTACAAATGTACCGTTTTATGATCGTATCAAAAAACTTAAATTGAAAACATTCAAAGATTTGAAAGTAAAAAAAACCATTCAAACAAGGCAAAAAATAATAACCATTGCTGCTGAACGTGGAATGTTTGCAAGATTACTTGTCATTGCAAAGAGCAGAGAGACTATGCCTCTCAAAGATGTACTTGGATATTCTTTAAGTCCTATTCCTTGGTCGTTAGGACTACCCGACGGTGGCATTGTAAAAACAGTAAAATCAAAGCTGTTGGGTATGTGTTAATTTATGTACCTTAAAGGAATTATTTTTCGCGAGAATTAATTTTCTTTGAAATAATGAATGACATAAATTGTTTCAACGTTTTATCAAAGAGAACCGAATTATGAATTCCCTTAAGGTATTTTGTGTCAAAATAATTGAAAGCTCAATCAATGAACGTTTTTTATCTTCGTATTGATGATTACAGGATGCTTACAATCAGCAGTTTATATTTAATGTGTTCTACTCCTTTTATAAGGAAATGTAGGAACATAATAGTGGGGTATTAACATAGTTTTATTGTGATTTTATTCAGGAGCAATTGAAGCAAGTGTAGTGGAAGCTACAACCACTATGCCACCAGCTCCCGCAATGATACATGATGGTATGGTGATCCTACAGCAGCTAGGAGGAGTACAATTAAAAACGTTTGGTGACATCTCTGAATTTATTTTGAAGAGAATTTGCAATGTTGAATCGCCTCTCATCTACTTTGTAACGGACCAATACCATGATGATTCAATCAAAGGTTATGAGAGATCAAGGAGAGCTTTAAACGGTAGCCTCAGGATAAGACTAGAGCGAAGAGAACAGAAAGTACCTAACCAATGGGGAAAGTACTTACAAAGCCCAGAAAACAAGCTAGAATTGGTTGAGTTTTTGTTAGGTGACTGGGCACATGAAAATAGATTTAGCCAAATGATGATATCAAAACGGTTATATGTGAATGTTGGCTCTAATTTCTACCAATTACACGTCGATGAGAATATGAAGGTACGAATAAACATTTTTATCTTTTAGAAACTCTGATGTTTACCTTTAAGGACATTAATTCCGAGAACATTACTAAATTGTAGACCAAATTGTTTTATTTTCATGCAATTATTAAGAAATTCGAAAGTTTATATTATATTTTTATATTTTTTATAATTTTCGTTCTGAAAACATTCCCTAGCAACCTTTTGTTAAGATAATTCAGTCAATAGAGCACATAGTTAAATTATTGCTTTTTTTCAGGTATGTAAGAACGAGGTTAACTGTTTGCAAACAAATCAGGAAGAAGCAGATACCAAGGTTTTCCTTTGTGCGCAGCATGCAGCCTCACAAGGAGCAGTGAATGTTTGCATTTGTACTGTAGATAGTGACATACCAATCTATGCACTACACTTCAACGACAAAATCGATGCTCATTTGTACGTGAAAATTGGCTCCGGAAATCGAGTTCGCATCTTAGATATCGAGAACATGGCATCTGAACTCGGATTACAATGTTGTCATGCATTACCATCATTGCATGCCTTCACCGGGAATGACTACACGAGTGCATTCCTTGGAATCGGAAAGGTGAAAGCATTCAAACTTCTAAGAAAAACAGATGCGTTCATGGAAGCATTTTCAAAGTTCGGTGATTCATTTACATTTGACGTACAACTTTTTCCTGTACTTGAAGAATTCGTTTGTAAACTATACGGTCAAAAGTGTTCAAATGTAAATGAAGCCAGATACATGAAGTTTTGCTCAAAAGGGAAAACACCTGATCCTCAGCAACTTCCACCGACGAGAGACGCACTTTTATGCCACTGCAAACGTGTTTCGTACGCTACTGCTGTTGTGAAGAGGGCTTTGGTGTGTTTCCCTGATACGCCAACTCCTGATGGTTATGGCTGGAGTTTAAAACCGGACGGAGGTTTGGATATTCAGTGGATGCTGAGAAAACCAGCCCCTCCAGAGTTATTGGAACTAGTGTCTTGCAATTGCAAGAAATCTTCGTGTGACAACCAAGGGTGTCTATGTAAAAATCATGGACTGAAATGCACCGACTTATGCGGCTGTGATGCTTGTGAAAATAGATGTGTAAAGGATAATGATGACAGTTCTGATGAAGAAGAAGGCGACGATGATGATGATGGTGATGAAGAAGAAGAAGAAGAACAACAAGAAGAAAAAGAACAAGAACAAGAAGAATTAGACGAAGATGAAAATGAATTTGAAACTGATAATGACAATCTATATTAATTTTAAGTCATATATAGTAAAATAATGAATACAAAGGGCGTAAAATAGAAACACTCGAATCACAATAATATTCTTGCCTTTTGTAATTATTTGAAATAAAGTAAACATTCTCATCTTACTTTTCAAAGATCTACCGATTAAATCATTTTTTTTCGATTTATGAGTGACTCTTAAATTTCAACACCCTCTTATGACGTCACAATATGGGCGTTTATCTTTAATCCTCCTGGGTGGGCGCAATAAGCACTTTCACAATGGCCAGTAAAATTTTTTTAGATCTTCAGATGCATAGGAAGCCGTCAAAGTAGGTTTTGGAATGTCCATCTTGCTGGCGCATTTTTTTGCCCATAGCGCCCTGACTATTACGGACGGACGGACGGACGGACGGACGTACAAACGCTAATGAAAGATCGGCTGCTATCGCGCTGACCAATAACGTTTTGTTTTTATCGTTACTGTTAGATTTATATTCCACGTTGACTTGGTTTTGAAAACAGTACATCAACTAAATACAAAGAAACTAACTGATTAAACATTTTGGACAAAAAGCAGCAGTGGCAGAACGTGCCAGCATATGTTCGGTTAGCCACTAACTCTTGCCTGACTGTCTGAGACGGGTGAGCTTTTTTTTTGAGCAATCAAAATGTTTAAAAACCGATAGGTAAAAAAAGAGTATCATATCAAAACAAAATGTTTTTTTTTTGTTTTTTTTTTTTGCTTTTCTTTTAATAAATTAATTTCTTCTTTTAATTGTTAAGCGTTCTGATCGAACGTTTTTTTATTCTATTTATTCATTTAGCACGTGCCTTTTTTCTCTCCTCCGTGTGAACTTTTTTTAGAAGAGAAACCATTTTCCCCCTGTTTTATAGCACCCATGTTAGAGTGCGTAACTTTTCTAAAACAAAAGCTAATAAAAAGTTGAAGTTTTTTCTCTCTACGTTTTGAGTGTATTGTTACACTAATAAAAGATTGGCTTTACCAGAGGTTGTGACTTCGAATCTGCTTCTGGTTGAGCACAAGTTGTACGAGCCGTTTATAAGGAAATTTGACGTTTATTGATAGAGTGATATAGAGCAGGTGGATATGGACGGCGAGCGACACCGCCTTGGCGGCTAGTTTATTATTAATTGTCTTTCAGGCACTTCCATATTTCACAATGGCTATTCGTCCTATTAAAATAATCATATTTAAATGAAGAAATAATTTCTTATGAAAAAATATACCGTATAAAATATAATTTTCAAAAGATACTGGCAAAAGAATGCGAATGGAATTGGAATCTTGTACTTGGTTGGAAACTTGGAGAAATTGAAAATTTGAAACTAACTAAAGTAAAAGTTGATTGGAACTAAATAATCATGGACCTAGCAGTATTGGTATTGATAAGACTTTAAAATTTTCAAATATTTTAAGTATAAATATACTAAATAAAATAACGATAGCTACCCTGAAAAGATAATGTACTAGAAGCTTGGAGGCTTGCAATATAAAAATTGAATTGGATGTGGTAATCTGGAGTGATCTCAAAATTCAAATGACTAGTCTTTTAGTTTAATCACATGGTTGCGTGAAATTTGATTAACGTCGATGGCGTTATTTTGAAATTTCCCGCTGTTTTGTAATTTCCCGCTGATAATTTGTAATTTCCCGTGTTTTTTTTTTTTTTTTTCAACATTCGAATAGCCGATCGCACATGAAATTGACAACTTTCGAATGTTTTGATTTGCGCTCTCATTTGTTTTTTTTACAAAAGGAAAATATGTTGATGTTATTCTTGAATTACTTTTGTGATTTCTACTTCATTTGCCACCACCTTGGGTCCTTGTCACCATGTGATTAACCAGTAATCACATGTTTAGTTTCGTAAAATTTTGGATAAATCACCCTCGTTCATTTTTTGAAATTTCAAAATTTCAAAATTCCAAAAAACTGAACTCGGGAAATTTATCCCAAATTTCTCTCTCAAACATGTGATTACTAGTACTAATTGTGGCAGGTTAATATTTTTGTTTCGATGTTACAAGATGAGAAGATCGAAAAAACCGCAAAAGTCACACAAAGAAGAATCGCAACGAAACACCATGGCGAAAAAGAAACCGACGACGACGACGACAGGGGCACTGGAAGAGCCCGAAGAAACTTGGAAGGCGCTCGAGATCCCCGATAACACCAGAGGTGGAGCCCCTGTCGCTCTGAATCAGATTTTATCACCGGAAATTGTCGGTCCAACCAACGAAAATCCGACGACAACTGAACAACAAAAAACAAAAAGCTAATCGTCCCAACAAGTCGTGGGCCGATGTGGCTGCTACCTCAACAGAAAGTATTAAAGAACCGATCCCAGATATATCAAGGATCACACTGACTAAAACGATTGACATTTTTATGGAGTGCAAAATTTCGACCCAGTTAAACTGGAAAACGCACTCCACAAGCAAAACTTGAAGGTTGATTACATCCAAATAGTGAGGTGGATATCAGTACGGGGAAGTTCATAGCTCGCTCTAGTATATAAACGTTTCTGATTGGCCACGATGCATGCGGTGCACTTAAAGTTGTGTAGCTCATGAACCAAAACATGCTACAGAGTGAGGATGATATCGAAAAGCTTTTTGCTTTTCTTATTTGATATTTGATTGATAATTTTCTAATTTTTCTTAAATTTGTCGTCTTGTATTATTATTTTCCCAATCATTCCACATCCTACACACTTAGCTTAGCAAAATGTCTCCGTGGGTTTATGTTGGAGGTTGTCTCCCCCCTCTAAAGAAGCTCTCAGTTTTTAAAGTAAGTGGTAGCTAAAATATTTTAACAACCCAGAGAGGATTTGTTAACATATCACATGGCAGCAAGGAGACTAACATAAATAGTCAAAGACTAATACTAAATGTTAGCCTCCAAGAAATATCATAATGTTATGTTAAGTAGAACAGTCTAGATATAATACCTTTTTTCTTACTTATGATCTCTTATGATTAGTTACAAGCAGAAATGCAATACCTCTTTATTTGCACCAGGTAGACTGTTTTCTACCCGATTTTCTTTCTTAAAAGATGAGGGGAGGCATATTTTGAAACTATCCGGCCCACATGTCATGTCACATAGCTGATCTGATTTTCCTTTTTTTACATACCGTCAACCAACAAAACTTTGAACAGCGTCAGAACTTTGAACAGCTAAACAACCGTATCAACAAAATAAACATACCACATCGAACCACATTCAAAGTTTTGATGCTGTTCAAAGTTTTGTTGGTTGATGGTATCTATCTTGCTTTCTGTTTGTTGTTTTCTTCTTGCATTCCGTACTTCATTGTAGTGTTTGGTCATGCTGTACTTAAAATACTAATATAATAATATAGCAAGACAATGAATGTCAGTTCAGATCAGATGACTTTTGCTATCCTGCAAACTAATTCAACACAAACACACAGGTTGGTTCAGAAAAGGGATCACATGTTTAAGGGATCCCGTGATAAGGGGACATTCACATAGTACGTACGCACAAAGGGGGGTCTCTGCAAAAAAGTACGTACACAAAAAAAAAAATTTTTGTTGCTTTTTTTCCTTGAAATAAATCGATTTTAGCTGATTAGAATAATTATGAGATACATTGTAATTGGTGGAGTAAATGCGTACGTTTGCGTACAAGGGGGCAGGTGGGTCTGATTTTCGACTTTTTGTGCGTACGTACTATGTGAATGTCGCCTAAGCTGATTTCCCTGACTGTTTGCTGAAGAATTGGCTCGACAGCTATTATTTATAGTCTCTTCCCATTTAGATAATTGCGCTGTGATTTAATATTAACTTTAATATTAACTAGATATCTATACGCAAAATTGGAAAATTGGAAAAAACAGACTACTAAAATATGTGTCTGCCAAAGAAAGAGGAAAAATTATAAATTGTGAAAATTGAGCAAATACATTATTATTGTGGAGTTGTGGTAGCGTCAGAAGTACTATATAATGGAACAGCTATTGCAATAGAGTTTGTGAGATTAACTGATGATTTGTTGCCATTAACTATTAATCCTGAGAATTTCATAACTTGACAAGAATGAACATTGTGAAAATTAATGTTTGTTGTATGAAGGGCAGCTTGGATAACAAAAGGACTCTAGTTATTTGTCTTATAATTTTTTTATTTTTTTTTGAATTTATTTTAACAAGGGTGTGGGGAACTGGCAGTGTTATCCACTGATGTGGGCCTCAACCAGGAATGTATACCTCAGATTTTAAGGCAGAGAGCTTGCACATACTAGACTGATAGGTGATTGTGGTTTTATTTATGTTATTTTATGTTATTCTGTATTTCTTGATTATCCATGCACTTTCCTGGTGTTAGTCTTTTACTCTCAAGTGCCTAATTGTAGGGGGAGGTCTCTTGCATTTTTGGGAAAATTTCACCATCCATTTAACTTTATTACGACCTCCTCACCAGAGTACCAAATTTTTCTAAATCCACCACCCCTACCCCATTATTAGAACCCTCCCGTTTTATGAATTCACTAGGTCAGTAACTAAAATTAGACATGTTAGACATTTTCAAGGTGCAACTTAACTTTTTCAGTAGATTTTTGGCTAGTGATGAGGAAGTTATTAAAATAATAATAGAGACAATCATTTCAAATGCAACAAAATCTTAACATCTTAAGAACATCAACATTTTTTAACAGAAAGTATAATTTTTCCTTTTTTCCCTTTTAATGTGCACCCTTTCCTTTTTATTATATTTCCCTTGCAGTCAGATACTTCTATGTAGACCATAATTAGCACAAGTGATTCTTTGTGACAGCTAATTACTGTCCAAAATTTCTTCTGTGGTTCACTAAAATGATTTTTGTATTCCTTAAGTTTGTGAATAAGCATTAATAATCAATTAGGTATATTTCACTTTTTATAGTTGAAGTGAGGAAGGTCTGTGGTGCAAGCATAATATTCAAAAACTTTCCAAATTTAAGTGTTGCTACTTTGGTTTTGTTCTTTAAGGTTCTGTTTTTACGCATTGTATTTTTATTTGATCTATTTTAGTTTCTGTTACCTCATTGTTTTGTTAATTGCTTAATTAATTTTTACTTGTACTTTTTTGATAAACTTTATTATCACCTTGGATATTTAATTAATTACTTATTGATTTACTTTGATACTAAGTTTTTTTTCATTCCAATTCATCATGTTGTGGAGTTAAAACTTATATACTCATCAACTTTTGCACACATTCAAGTTTATACTGGCTATCTGGTAGTTCATGCTTTCTTTCATTTCATGTTTTGTTAGCCATTTGTCTTGGTTGTGTCTTTGGCCCGTTTTTGCATCTGCCCTTGTCCTTTATTCAGCATATATCACCCTGGTTTGAAGGTAAAATTTAAGCATACTTGACTCTGCCCCAAATTTGCCTATGCTTATAAAAAAAAGCCTGTAATACACCTTTTTCTAAAAAGGTTTCAAATCTATCTCACAAGGCCTTATCAAAGCAAGCTTTTAAACATTGAGAAGATTTATAAGAGGTTTTATAAGAGGATGATATTATATTCTTATGTGATTTTTTAATCATTTCAGTCAAGTTTTTTCCAGGTATTTTAGTTTGCATATAGTTTATGATATTAATCAACAATTTTGAATGTATCACTCGAGAAAGGTGAAGTTTCTTTGGTGTAATTTCTACTCACTTTATCATTATGTCATCCATAATATTCATATCTCCAAACTTTTCCTAATTATGGTAATGTTATCTTTAAACTTGTAAAGCATAAAATCCTTCATTTGATTGTCTTAGGAACTATGTTTTGTGAGTCTTGTAATGATAAGCCTTTGTATTTCAACCTATCATTTTGCAGACAGAACTTTATCTACTCAACTTAAGCAATATTGCAGTGGTGTCCTCTTTAGATAGTCTTGGAAGTATCTCAAATGAACAACCTTATATTTTCTTTTAGCCGGAACAATTGTTTTTTTGTTTTTTTAAATAACACAGGGTTAAAGGGCCTTGCTTGCTGGTTTGTTACTATATCCCAGCCCAAATCCTTGAAGGATACTAAATGTTAATCATGGATTTTTTCCTTCCTTATTTATTTTATTTTTTTTTTTCATTTTGTGTTATTCTAGGCAAATTTTGGGACTATGTGGTAATTCTCTCACTTTAAAACTCTGATCTTAATGTTCCTATGTTCCTGTTTGCAGCTGGTAACTTGCCTATCTGAATTTAATAAAAATTATTCAATTACAAGCAGGAGTAAATGCACTAATTTACTAAAGCTATAAAGTTGATAATATATTTGTGTATATCTTTCTTCCAACTAGTGACATTCAAAATTTCGATTTTTTTGTAGTTTTAATAAAGAAATCAATGTTTATTAGTGTGTCTTAAGTTATTTGTGGTTGGAATGCATAGTGTTCTGGTTAAGTACTAATTGCCATTACGTTATTAAGTTTAATAGAGAGGGCAAATGGATAAGCAGCCTGAGTTCTATCATGAAATCCTTCTATTTCTTCACTTTACATGCAGAACGTAGAACTGTACTATCAGAGCATTTTGTTTCTGCCTTTTCATTTTTTTTTTTGTTGTTTGTGGTGGTGGTGGTTTTTGTTTATTATTTAAAGGTATTGTATATTTTCTTATGATTTTCAAATGATTCAAAGATCCTTCGGATGTTTAGATACTAGATAGTTCACTAAAAGAACGTTATGGTATGTTCAGCATGTGTACTTCCTAATGTGTGGTCAACATGTTCCATATTGAAAATAGAGACCAGAGACATTTGGAAATATTGGTAGTTGGCGTCTGTTACTAGCCTATATAATGATACCACTGAAGTTTGGTTCCACTCTTGTAAGCAGTTTCTTGAAGTTTTTCTGCTGAAAGACTAAAGTTTGGATTTTGGATTCATTTTCAAAGACAGAAAAGTTTTGGATAAGATTGTAAATTTCACCAACATTTTGTCTTTTGTTCTATGAATATGGAAAATAAATATTAGTTAAATAAATGTCAATAAATCGAAAACTGGTCATGACTTAAACTATAAATGATATAAAGATATGATTCACAGCAAACAATAATTTATACTTCTGAGAACAGAATATAAACACTTGATAATATTTTGATTTTATTACAGAAGACAAGTCATTGATGCACAGTCACCTGTCAGACATCTGGAAGTTATAGCATGACCTGACATCAGTTCATCAGAAACATTTATAATAGGATCAGTAACCCTCCCAAGATTATATGGCAGTTATAGTGGAATGCGTTCTATATGGGATAAATTGATCAGTTTGGGAAGATGACGTTTTCAAATAATGTTGTTATTGCAAGATGTTGACACAAAAACATGTGGACCATTATATCTCTTTCCCCGCGGAGAATTTTGTATATTTTATTTAGGAAGAAACATATTAAATCGTTCTTTAACTTTTCATCAATTTCTCTATATTTCGATCATTCCGAGCTATATTCATACGTAAATTAAAAGACACAACAGATCCGTTAGTTATTGGCTTGTCGTAACCAACATAACGGTGGTCTGACTTATTTATTAACTAAATCTCATTCCCTATAGCCGCACATTTCTCTCTCTTATCTTACTGTAAGGTGACCACAGATTTACGTTGATTTAGTGTGCCCCTTTATATTAACATAACTACCTTTCCCCTTAGTATAATGACTTTTTGTTTTTGGATTAATATACACTCGTTACAATGGTGGTATCACCTGACAGGTGTCCTGCAAGTTCAAATTTGAATTTAAACTTGTACTAAAGTAAGGAATGTCCCACGTAGCTGAATGACTTCGCCTCTTCATGAGAAGACAGTAACCCTTTCTGCAAAAACATCAACCGCGCCAGAAGCACCGTCCGATTTATTCATTCTCAAGTGCGCAATTTTAAATAACTTTACTGTAGCTTCATCTATTTCCAGTAAAGCATTACAAATAATCTTCGCACTTCGCCCAACATCAACAAAAATACTATTCAGGTCGTCTCACTACTGCCTAACTTGTTCACTGGCCACGCATCATAGTTCTCCATCAACATTCCCGAAATAAAGCACTTGATTCCGCACTTGCTTCCGCATGCACCACCTTGTTCACCAACCAGACAGATTTGTCGATGAATTGTCGATTTCTTATTATGCGAACTGAACTTCCCGAAACGAGCACTTGTTCCGTGAAAGGTAACGCATGCATCACCTTGTTCACCAACCAGACAGATTTGTCGATGAACTGTCGATTTCTTATTATGCGAACTGAACTTCCCGGAACGAGCACTTGTTCCGTGAAATGTAACGCATGCATCACCTTGTTCACAAACCAGACAGATTTGTCGATGAACTGTCGATTTCTTACTATGCGAACTGAACTTCCCGAAACGAGCACTTGTTCCGTGAAATGTAACGCATGCACAACCTTGTTCACCAACCAGACAGATTTGTCGATGAATTGTCGATTTCTTTTTATGCGAACTGAACTTCCCGAAACGAGCACTTGTTCCGTGAAAGGTAACGCATGCATCACCTTGTTCACCAACCAGACAGATTTGTCGATGAAGTGTCGATTTCTTATAATGCAAACTGAACTTCCCGAAACGAGCACTTGTTCCGTGAAATGTAACGCATGCACAACCTTGTTCACCAATTAGACAAATTTGTCGATGAATTGTCGATTTCTTATTATGCAAACTGAACTTCCCGAAACGAGCACTTGTTCCGTGAAAGGTAACGCATGCATCACCTTGTTCACCAACCAGACAGATTTGTCGATGAACTGTCGATTTCTTATTATGCGAACTGAACTTCCCGAAACGAGCACTTGTTCCGTGAAAGGTAACGCATGCATCACCTTGTTCACCAACCAGACAGATTTGTCGATGAAGTGTCGATTTCTTATAATGCAAACTGAACTTCCCGAAACGAGCACTTGTTCCGTGAAATGTAACGCATGCATAACCTTGTTCACCAATTAGACAAATTTGTCGATGAATTGTCGATTTCTTATTATGCAAACTGAACTTCCCGAAACGAGCACTTGTTCCGTGAAAGGTAACGCATGCATCACCTTGTTCACCAACCAGACAGATTTGTCGATGAACTGTCGATTTCTTATTATGCGAACTGAACTTCCCGAAACGAGCACTTGTTCCGTGAAATGTAACGCATGCATCACCTTGTTCACCAACCAGACAGATTTGTCGATGAACTGTCGATTACTTATTATGCGAACTGAACTTCCCGAAACGAGCACTTGTTCCGTGAAATGTAACGCATGCATCACCTTGTTCATCAACCAGACAGATTTGTCGATGAACTGTCGATTTCTTATTATGCGAACTGAACTTCCCGAAACGAGCACTTGTTCCATGAAAGGTAACGCATGCATCACCTTGTTCACCAACCAGACAGATTTGTCGATGAACTGTCGATTTCTTATTATGCGAACTGAACTTCCCGAAACGAGCACTTGTTCCGTGAAATGTAACGCATGCATCACCTTGTTCACCAACCAGACAGATTTGTCGATGAACTGTCGATTTCTTATTATGCGAACTGAACTTCCCGAAACGAGCACTTGTTCAGTGAAATGTAACGCATGCACCACCTTGTTCACCAACCAGACAGATTTGTCGATGAATTGTCGATTTCTTATTATGCGAACTGAACTTCCCGAAACGAGCACTTGTTCCGTGAAAGGTAACGCATGCATCACCTTGTTCACCAACCAGACAGATTTGTCGATGAAGTGTCGATTTCTTATTATGCGAACTGAACTTCCCGAAACGAGCATTTGTTCCGTGAAATGTAACGCATGCACCACCTTGTTCACCAATTAGACAAATTTGTCGATGAATTGTCGATTTCTTATTATGCGAACTGAACTTCCCGAAACGAGCACTTGTTCCGTGAAAGGTAACGCATGCATCACCTTGTTCACCAACCAGACAGATTTGTCGATGAACTGTCGATTTCTTATTATGCAAACTGAACTTCCCGAAACGAGCACTTGTTCCGTGAAATGTAACGCATGCATCACCTTGTTCACCAACCAGACAGATTTGTCGATGAATTGTCGATTTCTTATTATGCGAACTGAACTTCCCGAAACGAGCACTTGTTCCGTGAAAGGTAACGCATGCATCACCTTGTTCACCAACAAGACAGAATTGTCGATGAACTGTCGATTTCTTATTATGCGAACTGAACTTCCCGAAACGAGCACTTGTTCCGTGAAAGGTAACGCATGCATCACCTTGTTCACCAACCAGACAGATTTGTCGATGAACTGTCGATTTCTTATTATGCGAACTGAACTTCCCGAAACGAGCCCTTGTTCCGTGAAATGTAACGCATGCATCACCTTGTTCACCAACAAGACAGATTTGTCGATGAACTGTCGATTTCTTATTATGCGAACTGAACTTCCCGAAACGAGCACTTGTTCCGTGAAATGTAACGCATGCACCGCCTTGTTCACCAACCAGACAGATTTGTCGATGAACTGTCGATTTCTTATTATGCGAACTGAACTTCCCGAAACGAGCACTTGTTCCGTGAAATGTAACGCATGCACCACCTTATTCACCAACCAGACAGATTTGTCGATGAATTGTCGATTTCTTATTATGCGAACTGAACTTCCCGAAACGAGCACTTGTTCCGTGAAAGGTAACGCATGCATCACCTTGTTCACCAACCAGACAGATTTGTTGATGAACTGTCGATTTCTTATCATGCGAACTGAACTTCCCGAAACGAGCACTTGTTCCGTGAAATGTAACGCATGCACCACCTTGTTACCAACCAGACAGATTTGTCGATAAACTGTCGATTTCTTATTATGCGAACTGAACTTCCCGAAACGAGCACTTGTTCCGTGAAATGTAACGCATGCACCGCCTTGTTCACCAACCAGACAGATTTGTCGATGAACTGTCGATTTCTTATTATGCGAACTGAACTTCCCGAAACGAGCACTTGTTCCGTGAAATGTAACGCATGCACCACCTTGTTCACCAACCAGACAGATTTGTCGATGAATTGTCGATTTCTTATTATGCGAACTGAACTTCCCGAAACGACCACTTGTTCCGTGAAAGGTAACGCATGCATCACCTTGTTCACCAACCAGACAGATTTGTTGATGAACTGTCGATTTCTTATCATGCGAACTGAACTTCCCGAAACGAGCACTTGTTCCGTGAAATGTAACGCATGCACCACCTTGTTACCAACCAGACAGATTTGTCGATGAAACGTGGAGTTTTTATTATGCGAACTCAACTATCCGTAATGACCACTTGTTCCGTGAAAGCAAATATCTCAAGGTAATGACTTATTTTGCCATCTTATTTGCAAGGTCATCAGGATATGGGCTATCATTTGATAACGAAAAGGGAAATAGATATAGAAGAAACATTTAATGTTTTGCAATTATTTCTCTTTCATATTAAAAAGAAGGATATTTGCTGCTACTGTGATGCAAATTATTAACAAAAATAAATTTTATTACTCTAAGTAAAAAAAGAAAACGCACTTACTCAGCACCCGATAAAGCAATCTGAAGTTTTTGATCGAACAACTTTTTTTTTCTTCTCATTCCATATATTTATCATGTACTGGATGAAGAACATGAAATGCTCTTGCGACATCTGCTTAGCTGAGACCTTGATACATTGAAGGTATGAGTTAAATTGCTCACATATACTAGTGTTAACGACACGAAGATCTTGCATTGCTTTGCTACTGTAAAGCGAAGAACAGCTGTGACTAAATCCGTGGAAGATGTCATGATAAAATCTCGTATCTTTAAAGTATCCGGCTTCACGATTTAAGCAGTATTCCTCCAAACCACAAGCAAAGTCGTAAAAAATTACTTCTGGCGGCTTTTCAAGATGGGTGTAAAGGGAGTAAGCCGGATCTTCTCTTCCTTCACTTCCGTTTACAATGTGGCAACCATAACAGTGTCCATGCATTGGACAAAACCATAAAAACAAAAATGTGGTTCCCTTTTTGGTTACAACTGGGTAGATCTTTTTGCAGGAGGAGGTCGAAGGCTGATCACCATGATTATTTTGTGGGTTGACATCTACACTGAATGATCGTGGTCGTCTGATCTGTTCTCCACTTGCCGAAAAATAATACGCCCGGCCAAACTGAGTAGGGTTGTATGAGCCAGGAATTGGTAAACAATTTTCTGGCTCGATATCGCTCTTGTGAATGTCTTTTACTTTATCACGAAGAAAAGTATCATGATCCAGTGAACCATTAACATAGAATTCTTGAAGAAAATCGGATAAATGAGGAGAATGACAACGCACTGCAGATATTGGAACTGACGTTACTGACAGCGTCGATAGCAATGAAACCGTTGATAAAGAAATTAATGCCCTTAAAGGAGCATCAAAACGGAGAAGATGGAAAAACTTTGCTGCGGCAATATGTTGCCTAGGAGAAAGTTCTTTGTTAATAAATCGTTCCAATAATTTCTTGCCATCAGCTGGGAAAACAGCTAGTAGATTTCGATTCTTCTGAGCCAATTGCATTTCTGTCAAATCGAGTGTGACTGGGAACTTCGTAAGTTCTTTGAGATGAATGCGTGACTCTCGGATAATCTTTTCGGTTTCTTTTTGCTTGGATATTGGTATATCGTCAGACTTTTGAGGATATGCGAGAAAACATCTATCGAAACGGCGATGAAGGGTATTTTGTAAATCGGTACGTATGGAAGGCTCAACTGGTTTTATGTTACAATGTTTCTGGTGAATGTCAACCTTCGTTGCATCGCAAGCCAGAACTTTAGGAGTAAATCCACACCAATGACACCTGGTACGAAATTCCCAGCAGACCTCTTCACCGATACAAACTAATCCGGAAATGCGGTAAATATTTTCACAAGCACCATTCCAACTGATCGTGCATGTTTTATTCCGGCAAATAATGGAAAAGACATTCACGGAAATACACGCAAGCTTCGTGTACAATGTTGTAACGCAATCAAATTGGTATAGGAATTGCCCAGTTCCGTCTTTTGGGCAAGGGAGCTAAATTATAAAAGGTTATCAATGATAAAACACGAAGACCAAATACATAAATGATACATATTAAAGCTTGGACTACATTTACCTTGCATTCACAAACTTCTGTTTTACAGCTCGGAAACATTGACACATGGAAATCGGAATTTTTAATTTTGTATATATACGTTTGTCGATCTAGGCAATTTTTAATTAACTGGTCATCGAAAGGATCATTACCAACTTTGCGCTGGTATGGTGAATAAAATCTCCAAAAGCCATCAGATTGATTAAATGGAACTCTCCGCTGAAGAAAGAAACAAATATTCAATATAGCAAGGTTTTATGTACTTCTGTTTCTTTTTCTCTTTACCGTCCCTTCTATTCACAAACTTTTATAAATGAAAACATCAGCTGGGAAACATGAAAACTTACTTCGTTGAATTCATCGGAAACATTCCTTTCATCGCCATCTTCTTCTAGAAATTCATTGACACATTCTTCGTTGTTATCATCATCATCATCATCACCGATATTAGCATCATCAACATCTGATTCATTTACCTCATCGGCATTACACGTTTGCAGCATAGCATATTCATTTTTGCGAAAGTCCAGATGGCATTTAAGGAATTTAAGATGTGGACACAGCGTAGTACATGTATTAAGTTGAATGATGTTTTTCTTCTTACTGAACTGACTCTGGCAAATTCCAGAGCAACACTTAACATATACTTGGTTGTTTGATTTCGATTTAAACAGGTGCGCAAACTCAACATCGAAACCAACACACACAGAAAACTTCTCAATATCTGCGTAGGTTGATGGCAAGTTAACAACCGGTTCTTTTGCAGTATCGATACCAGTTTTTATTTTTTTGACTAACAAGCTATCTGAGATGCTTTCAACATTCTATGAAAAATTAAATTACCGTTAGTATAAACACCGTTGTAATGACATTACAATTTCTAGATCCTCTATATACTACCATCTTACCATGTCATGAATTTCTGCAAAAAACCTACAATGACAACAAGTAATCCCTTCCCAATCATTTTCACCGAAATTAACCAACACTGTTGACATCAACGTTCTATATGTTTCACATGTACAAGTGTATGTCATTCTACCTTCCATCATTGTCTTTGTTACTATCACGTATTCATTAAACTGCAAAAAAGAAAGTAGAAATATAAAACATATTTAGGACTGATAAAGTTACAACCAATGTAACAGTTTTTAAAAGCATATTATATTGCCACCTTAAAATTTCCGGATTCCGAGTTGTAATCATTCATAACCACAATTTCATCGTTAGGTAACTTCACTCGCCATAGTAGAGTTCCATCTCCAATGAGGTTGCTTTTAAAGGAATTGTAGATAGATTGGGTACCAACTGTTGTTTGGATTTTCATTGTGTCATACTCTTCATCTGTTATTCCAAGGAAGTCTAGCTAATCATTTGAGTTAAGTTTGACACGTTTTCGAGGATTTACTGATGTTCGTTCCAACGACTGGAACTGGAACAATATGATACTTGTGAGCATCCACAAAAGAAAGAATAGTTTTTAAGTGAGCTCTTATCTTATCTATTTCACTACTTTCATTGTCAAGTTCTAAAATCCTACTAAGAACAGTAGTCATAATCTGGTTGCGTGGTGATTTTTTCTTTAGGTAGAAAATGCTCTTCCTTTTTGACTCCGTGTGCTTGAAGCCCAATGATGATAATTAGGGCATGAAGATAACACGAAAAACTGTTGCTCTACAGAAAGAAATTCAACATCTTTGAATTTTTCGACTGCACCATTAATAGAAAGTTGATTAAGATGTGGATCTAGCATGTAATCCTTTATTTTTCTGTCCCACAAAAGAGAATCCCCAAGATTGTGCAACTTGAAATAACTAAAACAAAATGAATTAATTAGATGGAAAGAGGCTAGCAGGTTTCATACCAAAGCTAATAAGTTTATAAAGCTCACTAGTTATCAGCAATACAACTGTCCTTTTAATAACGGGACATTCGTTTGCAAAACACCACATAACCTGGTGCATATTCATCAAATTGTTTCTGTAGCATGGACAAGTGGTAAATATTTTGACACTGATGTTTTATTGTGCGGAGTTATATTTCTAAACATAACTGAATTTTTGGCAGGTGTAGTATCTAAAAAAAGTAAAGCCACTGAATAAGATGATTTATAGTGAAGACATAAGAAAAGATCATAGCATTAGAACCAGAAGATAGAGAATATAATCCTTTTAACTAACCAGGTTTCAAATTTTCACGATGTTGTAATGTTGCTGCAATGTCCCAGTCATTGAAAATATGCATAATATAACATTCTAGAATATTAAACTTTTTAATTAAATCTGCAAATAAACATTTCCAATTGCTTTGGAGAAACTGTTTCAAAACACCAGATTCAAAACACCTGAAGAGAAAATAATACAATAAACATATGATTTGAAAGCAAGAAGATATTTGTATTTTTAAATGTTCTTCACATACCTCAAATATAAAATAACTTGTCCATTCAAATTAAACACCAGTGGTATACAGTAGAGAATACCATCAGCACAATTTGGATATGAAGCTAGTAACAATATCTGCTTTTCAACAACTAACATATGTGGAGTTCCCAACGTATGCTTTTTAGGTGGATCTTCAAGGAATACGGTCGAAGTAATTGACTGCTGGATGCGTTTTTCGTAATTTGCAGCTTCCAGTGAATTTATAAGCAAAGCAGAAAATCTTTCAACACTTTCTATGAAAAAGAAAAATACATAATAATGCACATTCATAAACATTTATGCCAACAATGTTATATATTGTCAGTTGAATATAAATAAACATACTAACCATTATTTGTAGACAAATGTAGCATACTGCTTTGCTGCAAATGATCATCTTCTGTATGCTCTAAATTGTTTAAAATAAGTGTAAGATACCAATCTAATTGCATTGAATTTCAGAAAGGGATGCATAGTAGACAGTCTGCTACATTATCTTTAAGATAGTATGTTATTAAAAATTCATCAATTTCATGAAAATATTTTGACTGAAGGAATAGACATTCATGGAGGAGTAGGTAGTACCATTGATGCATGCTATACTTGTTGATGATGTGTTTTGCTGATCCATTGTCCTAACCAACTATCTCAGGTTCCAAACCAATGAACTAAAAAGCAAATCATAACAAGATCATAATAGACATTAATCAAAATGTTATAAATTAAAAATTTAAAGGATTTATTATGGTTTCAGAATTATCTTCCTTAGTGCTATAATCATGAATACAATGAATGATATTTACATAAAGTAATATCATTAACTACCACATTTACATACACATCTGTCACAAATTACAAGTCAATTTGTCTTTATAAGCAGTCAAAGTGTTTCCTCTTAAAAAATAGAGACAGACAGCCTGTATGATTATCTGTGACGCATTGTTTGTAACTTCGATATATATTTTTCTGATCATGGGTTTTCTCCAAATACCCACAAAAGATAATCACAAAACTATTAGTTATATATAAAACAAATTTCTAACCATGATTAAGGAAGTTAAAGGTTAAAGATTTCTCTATTTTCCTGAAGAAATTTGTCCATTGGTGAAATGTTTGGTATATACGCCAAATGAAACTTAGGAACTAATAAAATGAATTTAGAAAGTCATTCATAACAAAGTAAAAACAAAATTAAAAAAGTAAATCAACATATCTGTATAATTTCTTGCTACGCTGCATCCAGTCTGGCAGTTGTACAGTCCTATAAGGTAAAATGTGTGTACTAAACTAGGTAAGGGGTCGGCGACAAATAACTTTCGTCACGCTTCACGGATTTTTTCCGTGAAGGGGGTGGGGGGGTCGAAGCTTTTCCGCTAATATTTTTTTAGTGTGACGAAAATCTGTTAATTCCAGAATACATGCACAAAAATCATAAATATATCACAAAGATTCTTTTAAAATCGTAAAAACATCTGATCATATGCATCTTCTTATGAGAAGAAAAGGAAGAGCAAATACGATCATATACAAATTGTCACAAAATGAACATGTTTTTAATAACAAACACATTCCTCACAACTTAACTTACTATGTGTCATTTTGCTTGGTTATCATCAGCAAATAGTATATAAGCCATAAGGCTAATTATTAGGATGATACTTTGATGAGTTGCATAGCTTCAATATTTAATTTCTTTGTTTAAACGATGCCTTGGTCTTGTTTTGTTTATTTAGTTTTTTTTTTTTGACTACTAAGGAAAGTGTTGCCCATGACATTGTTTATAATACATACAGAATTAGAAAGGCTGATTGGAACCATGAATATTAACGATTTGGGGAATGTGGGGAACGTCTTTGTCGTCTGTGGTTTGGCCACATGCAATGGCATATGGGTATACCTAGTAGCAGCATAGCATCATGCGTAGAAAGCAGTGTTATTATTTTATATTGGGTACTAGTTACATGATTTACTAATTTACCAACTACAACCATTATTTGTAACAATAAAAGATGCAAAAAATCCCGCTCACCAGCTCGCCAAGGGAAGTGATAAAAGATCAAGACTAAAGCACATTGCTAGACTTAAATCTCTGTGATTCAAAGAAAAGTTTGCGACACGATCGTCACACAGCTGTAGTACCATTATTAAATATTTCGGACCAAATGTACAAGAGTATCCTTTGACCAATGAAATTGTAGAATTTTTATAAGCGAGCCATGAACTTCCCCGACCTCATATACGTCAAAAACCACCAAGATACTTCAAATTGTGAAAGAAACATGAAACTTGGTACAAATGTTTATCATCATATTTTGAATGATTTTTTTAACAGAGACACGCCCAAAAGTCACGTGATCGCTGACGTCAGCCTTTTTTCCATGGGAAACAAAATGTCACCAAATTATTAAGTGTGATACACCGTTAGAAAGATAATTTCACACTGATTCTAAAACACATTATGATCATGGTATGAAAAATCAACCGTTCAGAAGATATGAGCGATCAAATTGTCATTCATGACGTCATCAAAGTTTGCTTGAAAATTATTTTTTCAAAATAGGTAATGTTATGTATCATTTGGAAGACAATTCTTCCCTGTTTTCAAAATAGAATTTCACTGTTACTTGAAAATTGACTCAACAAAAGATATCATCAATTATGTCAAGGTATTCAGTTGACCATTAAATTTTAATTTATCCTAACTTTCTCCAATATTTATATATCTTCTTTCGAACGAACGAACGAATCTTTCAATGAATCGAACTTTGCGCTTGAAAATGGTATTCACGTAAATTATCTTGAGATATTCACAGTCTCTAGGGAAATCTATACTTAGGTTGTATACTTGTATACTAGGTATCTATACTTACGGTTGTCAGTTCATTCGCTTTGGTCGCACGAATGAGCGATCTGATTTTTGATTGGCTGACGCAATGTCATTCGCCTGGTAGTTCAAGTCATTTCAATACTGAGCAAATGAAAAAGCTGTTCGCTCAGTCGCACGACCGCAGCGATTGAACTGAAAACCGGCCTTTAGTCATAAACTTAAATGTTTTGTTATGGATTTGAATCTTGTAAAGACGAAGTGAGGTCTCTTTGTTTATTTTCAATCGATTTTTATTCTTTATTTGATAACTATAATGAAATGATAAATGAGTGATTTTCATCTGGCTACTCCAGAGTTGTTCAGATCTGAAACTAACTGGAAGATTTGTTTCCTTTGTCAGTGAGTAACTGATGAAAGCCTTATCGATCCAGTCAGAAAGTCAGGTAATTGAATATTTGAATATTTTAATAGCATTTTAATAGTTTAATAGTTTACCTTCAGTTAGTGTTTATCCTATAGGTTTGCAGTATTTCCAGGTGTATAAGATTTTTAAAATATTATAGGCTTCGATAGGCAAAAAAAATTCATGTCAAACACTTTCAATTAATTTGAAGCTATTTGAAAAAATCAATGCCAACCTTAAAAGAGTTTGCAAGCAATTTGAAATTGAAAATGAACTTTTTCAAGAACTTATATTAAAGGAAACTGTGCTCTATTAACCCGCATCTCAAACAACAGAAAAAACTTTTGGAAGGAGTGCAGCGACGAGCAACAAAACTATTGCCTGGAATGTACAACTTAAGCTACAAGGAAAGGTTAGAGATCATGGATTTGCCAACACTGGAGTTCCGACGATACAGGGGTGATATGATTGAGTTGTACAAAATGACTCATCAGCATTACGATACGGAAGCTGTTGGAAATTTAATCCAGCTCAGAACGCAGGATTATCCGGATCTGCATTTACATCTCCATAAATTTACTGTGACAAGAGAAAAGTGCGGTAAAGATATCAAGAAGTACTTTTTCAAGAATCGGGTTGCAGAACAGTGGAACAATCTGCCTCCGAAAGTAGCTGAAGCTCCATCATTGAATAGCTTTAAGAACAGATTCGATAAACTATGGAAAGACACTGGATTAATGTACGATGTCGAAATGAACCTTGCGGAAATTACTGCTCCTCGAAAGATACGTTATCGTAAAGTTGAAGAAGACTGAAGATCGAACCTGGTGTCAAAGGCATTATATGCCTATTTCCAGAATCCTGTATTGTATTGTATAGTATAAATCTTGCAACTCCTCATACAATAAACAAAAACTTGAGCGCAGAAGAAAAAGTTTTTGTATCCCGCAAGATCGAGAAAGAGAACAAGCTGAGCTTTAGATTAGATTCTTTCCAGCAAATAGACCAGTTAGAGATCAGGAGCAGTCAAAAACAGTTCGTTTCTTTCGCGAAAAAGAAGGTAAGAAGAACTCGATAGTTTTCACCAGTGCTTAACTTGCACTTGTTGAGAAGATCCAGCCATTGCTTTAGAATTGGAGGATCATAAAGTTTGTTAAAGTTTGTTAAAGGAGATATGATATCCAACGAGTCGAAGTAACACCTTAAATGTCTAACAGAATTTTATAACCGTCACCGATCAATCCCAGTGGGCACAGGTCGTCCATTGGACGTCTATTGGGCGTATTGATTTCGTCCTAACGTCCACGTACGCTCGAAGACGTCCAACAGACGTCTATTTTAGTCCACGGTCATCAATAGACGTCCTTTCGACGTCTGAGTTTGTCTTCTATTTTTAATCTAAATCTTAAAATTCAAGTTTAAAACTGGATCGACAGTCGTACTCAAATCACTTGCTACAAGTACAAACATCGTCCTGTACAGTTGACTCTAATATCTAAACTACACTCTCTGCAACTTCTCCCTAGCTCGAACGAAAATCCCGGTCATTTTGTGTACTCTCTATTCTATTTTTATTTTTTTATCTCGAACTTTCTCTATCTCGAACAAATTTGCTAGTCTCTATGAGCCAAAACAAAATTGATAATGATAAACAGGGCTTAATAACTTTTGTTATTGGTTCAAAGAGCTTGAGTCAGTCCTTTTCTCTTTTATCAAAAGTTTGAGGGATGCCGATTTTAAATCATTTTTAAATTGTTTGAAATGCATCACACAATGGATGTTTGCAATGGACCACATCTATTATTCTCGGTGGTTGCCGGTATTGATTTAGAAATCTTGAAGAATTTGATAATTTAACTCGTGAAGCTTTCGAGAAGGGTTACTTTACAATCAAAAAAAGTAATCACGTTTTCTCCAACATCGCCATCGACCAGGCTTTTGTTCGTGACAAAATAACAAAATTATCTAGATCCACTTATCTTGGATAACCCTGATTCTTTACTGAGGTGGGCTGTGAGTGCATCAATAATATCTGAGCTCTGTCAGATGGATCAACTGAGATCGTCAACTGATAAATTGTCCCATCATGAAGACACCAAATCCTTTGAAATTAGATAAAGATTTTTATTCCCTGTTTCATGTTTTCAATGATTTAACAAATCTATTCAAAGAGCAGCACCTCGTTCAGTTAGTATGAAAGATGGTTGTAAATACAGAAACATCAAAGTCTCTCCACATCGCTCACAAAATTGGGAAGGAGCCGTTCACGCATTTCTTGAATAATCCCATCTTTAGAAGAATCGTTTTAAGATTTTTGAAGAAAAACAAATTTTAGATTTTCAAGCAGCCAAGTTCTTCTGTACCAGCAAAATCAAAGCAGGAAATTCAAATTCTGACCCTTCATTGGAAACTTTATTCTCGTTGTTCATCGCCTGTCAGTCAAGAAAAGGTGATCTTGAGAACTTTTTGTTTATTACGGTAGCAGCGAAAGCGAATACCGTATTAAAACACCCTTGGACTCCTACTACTACTCCTACTACTACTACTACTACTACTACTACTACTCCGGCCGAAACGGCAGTTTTTAGCCTACGATTTAGAGTATGCGAGTCCCCACTAAAAACTCAATATACATTCTAATGAACGAACGCAGCCTTTTGAATTTTCGAAGGTTTTCAATCACATACATTTAAAATACGTTTTCTTTGATATTTTATCACTTAATTGATGAAGGAATGGATATTAATCAAATAGGTCTACATAAAACTGGGACTTTTAGTTACTTTTATGGTACTGAAACAAAATAGTGGCAGCAATTCAGAGAATAACACATTCCAGTTGAAAAAGCAGACAGGTACCCTCTCAAAATTGATTGCATATACCAGCATCATTACAACAAAACTTAATTCAATAAAATCTTTATCAAAGAAATTAAAGATACGAAGCATTCACTCGAATATTTATTAATGTCTTAATTTGTATATACCTGAATATGTAAAATTAAGTTTATATAAAAAAGACTTTCATGTAGGGGTTTTCTCTAAAGTAACTTAGTTTTCAAACTAGAAGCCTCATGGCTTGAACAATTTCCGCATCAGGCCTAGAGGAAATTGCTTTAGCCAAATTTTCAAGATATCTGAATGACTATCCATTCTTTTCTTGTTGCTTATGTGAGAACAGGTCTATCACCATCTCCAAATATGACTTATGGTTCACATGGAGAATAAAATGATATTAATAGAAGTGAACCAAAATCAGTTGAAAAAAGAAGCTGTATGGATTGAAGACTTTCACAATTGTATTGACCTCAACACTATAACATCTATTACAACAAAATGATTTAAAATAGGTCAAACTTGCTTAAAAACTGAAAACCTGGTCTATCTAAACTTGGGCATTTCAAAGATTTTAATATATGACAGATAACAGGATTACAAGAAGATAAAAATTATATTGTTTATAACTTAAATCAGTATCACATGCAATAAGAAAATCTATTTCTACTAAACCTGCCAGTGGCAGATCCAGAGGTAAGTCGCAACTTGTGTTGGAGAGTGTTAGCAATAACAAAAATAAAAGAAAAACGTTCAAATAATCCCATTGATAATATAAATTTAATTCACAATATGTTAATGCGCTTCTCCACAAGTTGCGACTACCCTCTAGATCCACTACTGTATGCGTATTACCACTTGAGTCTTTTCATGGTACTTATAAGTAACACAAATGTGCACGAAAAGACAAATGACACAATTCAAACTTTGCTAGGATCTGTATTGCAATGTTCTTTTCAAACATGATATTATCCTAGAACATATTACACTCCAAATTTACACAAGGTTTTAGTGATCACATTGTATGTATATAATTATTGGGTGGATTCTAATCATCATCCAAAGTTTGTTTCATGACATTGTATATATATATCCCAAACTAAATCATTGTGCCTCCATTGAGTGGTTTGCAGTGGAAAAAATCTTGATTATTTTGAATGATGTCATCTTTCCCAATGTGAATGTAACACTAATGAGTCTCAGACAGTGATAACTTGACCGAGCTACGTACAGTGACTAATAATTTGGAATTCCACAAATTACAAATTTCAAATTTCTTTTTATTAAACTTTATGTCAACCACTTTTCAATTCACTATGACGTTTCGGAGCCAAAAAACAGTTTTATTAGACATATCGTTCGCCAATATCTTGCGCATGATGTTTATTCAGTATGTGTCAGGGTATGTAGGCAGTTTGGATCAACTCATTAACAAGTGAAGTAATTTGTGCTTTATGACAATTTCATTTGTTTACTTTTTTTCAATATCTTCAACTTCAGTGTAATATTTATTAAATGAAGGAGAATGCTTCATGCATTTATGGATGGACGTATTCACCAGTAATGCTGATACTTCATACATTTCTGCTGTGATACTGAAGGTTTTTCACAGCACGTTTTTGTTTATTATCAAACCTTCATCTTCTTTTTCAAGAATCTTTCCCAGGAGTCAGCTTAACATCAATATTTCCTCCATAAGTAATGTTCTCATGATAATATTTCGATTGCAATAGTAGATAAAGACAGGAAAGAAGTCTTAAAATTCTTCTTCAAAGCTTCTACGAAGTTACTTCAAAAACTTCCTCAAAACATAAACGAAATCGTTTGGAAAACTTTTCACGTGCTTGGTGTGCATATTTTACTGACTTGATAATAAAAATTTTAAAGATTGAATTGGAAAGTTTTCAACATAACACGGCTAAAATAACTTCTAAAAATATTTCAAAAGTATAAAAAAGTTAATATTTTTATGAATTAATATTGATAGAGGCCTTTTTGTATTTCATTTAGCATAGCGTTTTCGGTCTGTCATTAACTATTCTGAATAAACAAACAATCCGAAATCCGAACGGACTTTCCGAAAACGGCAAAAAACTGTTACATAGCCAGATAGATAGAATGTGTAAACCAAACAATTTCCTACGCTTAAAAGCGCGGAAATTGAATAAGCTGTTTTTGAGTATATATACTTCAAAAGATTTTATGCAGACCTTGTGTTATATCATCACAAAAAGTTCAAAAGTTCCCTGTGCAGATGACTCCGAAAAGGAATGACTAATAGATCATTAAAGATTTATGACAATAATTAAAAAATACCGTGTTCGTATGCGTGACAATGTGTCTTTCACACATTTTTGTTGTATATACTTCATTGAAAATAAAAAAGTAAGCAAAACAACTGTTTATTATTTGAGAATAAGAAAATAAGAGATTGCTGGCCAAGCAGATAAACAGAATAAAACATAAAAAACAACAACAAAATCGCAAAAGCTTTCGATTTAAAAAAATGATAAAATGAAATTTATCTATGGTGAATAATAATTTTTTACATACATGAAAACATAAAAGATTATACAAAACATGAGTGACAAGACAAGACTATGAAAGAAATAAGAAATAAACTTATAATATGATTTCATAGGGAATTTGTTCATTGAAATACTGAATAAATAGACATTCCGGATTTCAAGTGATAATTAGAGTTTGTAAACATTATGCGTCCATTGCTTGATAATAAGTGCATTACATTACAACTAACACAAAATATTGTTGATCAATTCAATTTTAAGTAGCACATAAATGCACCTTTCACAGAAGAGGTAATATAAAATGTCTTATTATATATATATATACACACTTTGGAGATGTTGTCTGTTTGGGTGACTATATATTTCTACACACACACACACATTGAAAACTCTTCTAAGTTGACGGATGTAACTATATAACAGATTACAAAAAATAACATCGACAATGAAATGCATCATAGCATAAGGCCCTTGCTTGGCTTGGAGGTAGAAGAGCTCTCATATCTCCTGACCAATTTAATAACACAAAACACAAAATCAGAAATAAGTAGCTAGCAAGGAAACTCAGCAGTATAATCACAGTATCACTTCTAACGATCATAATATTGAGAATTGCATTGCTTCCCTGATAAGCATTATAAATCTGTGTTTTCAGAAACGTGAACTCCTCTTTATTTTTATGGAGGCCGCACTCACCTTGATAAAGTAGTTGTAATTATCAATCAATAAGCAATTCTTAATTAAGCCACAATCAACAAGTAGCCTCTATTCCAGCCTTAAAATTAAGGCTTGTGTTTTTAGTGGTATCAGCCTACAACTGGGGACAAAAATTTATGGACTTACGGATGGACGGACGGACGAACACAAATGCTAATGAAAGATCAGCTGCTGCCGCGCTGACCAACAATTAAATATCTCATAAAAATGTCCAGGGGAAATCCCCAATTGTAGTAAAAAGCAGTTTGTAGTAGTTTAAACTTTATAACATAAATGAGCTAACAATACTTATAACACACAGATCAGCGTAGTCTAGTGGATAAGAACGCTAACTTGTAACAGCAAGGTCGTGTGTTCGAACCCCACGCAGTTCGTCTGAGAGGAAGTATATATACTATGGCGGTTGTAGATCTCTCATGTTCTGGTTGTGAAACTTGCATGAGTGCGCACTTCCCCGCAGTTGAGTTGAATATATCGCGGAATGGTTAGCATTACGTCTGGGTGATTTATCACTGTCAGGTTTCTCTGGTCCATAGAGACATTCAGGTTACCGTCATTTCGATCGAAATTCAACAAACGCCAGGTCTTAGAAGTGTCAGCATGTATCTACAATGCCGGCTATAATTGTACACTACATGCACTGATCAGCGAAATATATATATACCATATACTAAACATCGTGGTTATCGCTAAAATCAAAGCAATTTTTTCTTCTTCATGAGATGGGAAGTAATCTGTTTGACTCACTCTTTTATGAACTTCCTTTTGTGAACTTTTATTTTTTGTTTGTTTGTTTTTAACCTCTTACCTCTTTGTTATCTTATGCATGCTTATAATGTCCTCTGGCATATGTAGCAATACCATCTTTTGCAGTAATTCTTTTGTCATCATCCGCATTGAGAGCGAGTTTGTTTGTTTTTATAGTGTAGACATCATGCTTAATCGATTGGAAGGTCATCTGTTCCCTGTAAATGTTCTTACCATCGAACAAGCATCTCTTGTAATCATCAAACCCCATAGTCTTCTTTACTACGCACTTCTTGACTCCCTTGCACTTCTTGTCTTCTTTTCCATTCAGCTGTTTATATGCATAGGTCTTTGCTCTTAGAGCAATAAACTCCGTCATTATCTTACCACCCAACTCATCTTTCATTAGACCGATGACTTTCTTATTCAAACCTATGGGTAAAGGTCTGTTATCTTTCTTATCGTACGCTGAAGTGTCAAATCTCAAAGCTACATCATCGGCGATATCTTTGTAAAAGTCGTCGGTTTTGACGAGATAGACAAAGCTGTCTGTATCCATATAGCAGAGCTATAGATTTTTACCATATTTTGGTCTCATGTAATCATAGTGAAACTCATACATAACTATCTGTGACAAATCAAGAACTGCAGGTCCCAGATAGATTGGCTTGTTCAATACAAGTTTGATCTTTTGCATTTCAGCAGCCATCAAATGTTCGCTGAAACAGATAATACCCTTGAAGTTAGTTTTCATCACCAGCCTCTCAACAAATCCACTCAACCTGTCTTTTTCAAACAGGCTTGCCAAGCTAATCCTGGAGCAGTGTAAAAATGTGCAGGATCCAGTTTATAGTTTGTTATGCATGTTTCCCTAAAAGTCTCAAAAACATCAGCAAGCAATAGAACGTCTGTCTTGAGGTAGAGATCATGATACGCACCCATATTTTTATTTTTCATGTGTTTCCACACCTTCTGTGCATGTGTATGATCAGCATCACTGATACCTTTCAAGTTCAACTTGCTGTAAAAAGCATCTCTCGGTGGGAGCTTAGTTTCATTAAACTTATCAAAAGAATCAATGTATACATAAGGATAAACTCCTTTTCTTTGAATTGCTCATCACCCTTGAAGAATTTTCCAAGGTTTTTACACTGATCGTCAGATAGATTGTTTACCAAGTTATTCAGACTACTAGCCATGAAACGCACACTATCGATGAATCTCAACTGTATCTTTTGAACTCTAGTCTCCCCATTTTTTTCAGTGTATTCACCAACCCTAACATCCAATGCGAAAGAGATATATTTTTCTTTGTTTTCAGCGATGACGGTAATCTTTTCATCTCCATACTGTTTGGCTAGTTCTTTGATAAACAGATGAGCATCATATCCGCTCAGATTTTGAAAAACGATCGGGATGTATTTAGGCACTTCATAACGGAGATTACAAGACTGATGTGCAGCTCCACGAAATTTTCCAGTAAAATGACAGTGATCCCTAACCTTAATGTTATCTTTTCCAAATTCTTTCATACATATATGACATTTATCAGAATCGATAAATCCCTGTTCCTCTTCATATGTGAGGTCTCGCATTTTCTGTTTAGGAAACATATTGTATAGCCTTTTCACTTTGCCTACTGCATGATCTACAAAACGTAAAACACAGTCTTCACCACCATAAAGCGTTAGAGGGTCTGAAACTTCACCATGAGCAAATTTGCTATAACAACAGAAGCCTGTGGGGATATGTATACCAACCTTTTCAGTGGATGATCCGCTACCACTGCGCGGTTCTTCACAAACCTCTGTTGACAAAGCTTCGAAATCAGCATACATTATGAAAGGAGCTTTGAGCTGGTACTGACCGTCATGAAACTTAACGGTGCTACCCTCATTTGGCATCTCAATCTTCATGACATCATTATTTTTACAATATTGAAAGTGTTCATCTCTAGTTTTGATGGAGGTAAATCCATGGAGGCACTTTATACAATAATGCTCCTTATGTTCGTGCTTCGAGTTGGCCTTTCCCAAGACACCGCTCAAGTTCTTTACAGCTATATAATGCCTCTTTTCCTCTTCACATAGTAAAAACAAAACAACTGTTTCTTTGCGATCAAGATGCTTCGACTTACGACACATAAAAATACCAACTTTCTCGTCTTTTGTCAAAACATGCACAGCGATATCAGGGTTCCTCCTTTCAAACAAATCTATTTTATTTAGCGCCATTGGAAACGATAAACTGTCCCAATTATATTTATCAACATGTTCCTTGAGATTCATTATCCTTTGTGGATTTTTCTTAATCTTATCATGATTGAGAGCTGCGATAACAGCCCATTTGAAGCACTCTTCATCATCTTCGTTATGCGGATTGATTATCGAATACTTACCGCTAAAATTCTTAGGTAGCGGCAAGTAAGAGGCGGATTGAGGTAATGCAGGGTTTTCAATCTGCTCGATTATCTTTTTGAACATATTATTAACAACATCAGATATATCACTTTCACTATGAATTGTTTCCATATTGCTATTGAACGCCTTATCAACATAGATTGTCTCTTCAGGATTGGATAAATCCTCCTTTCTCCATTTGATCCACACAGTTGCTTGAATTTTTATTGTTTTTTTGTTTTTGAGTTCCCTCATAATCAGATCACTTAAAATGGGTTGAACCTTTTCGAGAAACGAATCAACGTCCTTTTTTCCATCTGAGTTTATCTTGAACCTTTTGTAAGAACCATCAAACGCCGTTTCAATGGGGACAAACGCTTTCGGTTTCACCAATTTTTCATCTTTTTCATCATCCTTCTTGTAGAGATTAAGAATCTTCTTCTTCATCTCTCTGAAAGCGCTACTCACTTTCTCACGAATAGGTTTAGGTGTGTGATTTACCAACCACTCCTTCAACTCATCCAACTTGCTTTTTACCTGAGGTCTATTTTTTGCCATTTCTTGCTGCTCAAATAAATCCATGTCTTGTCAGTTAGGAATAATTGCTGGTGGTGGAATAGGTTGGTCATTCCTCGTTGGTGTTTGTGTAGACAAACGAGCTGGTGAGCCAGCTAATAATTCAATGAGCTCAGCCTTTCTTAGTTTCGAGTAGCCCCGTAGACCGTGTTCTTTTGCGAGAGCTTTTAATTCAATAACGGTACTTCGTGAAGTCATGTTGTATAATTATTATTTGTGTAATATTTAAGTGATCATGATCTCTTGAAGCCATAATGAAATATCATTTTTTCAATCATGAAACAACTCAAACCCTCTAGGTAACTTTTGTTACTCGATTTAAGTAACAAAAAAAACAACCTCTACAAGGATGAACGAGCCAATCTATTTTGTTTGCGAGCCATCCTTCTCTTCTCGTTATATCTCTCTCGATACCTTTGATATTTTTCTTCGTTGTTTCTTATCCAGTTTGAATAGCGTGTATAAAATACTTGTCTCGCAGGGGCGGATCTAGGATTTTTTAAGTGTTAGGCAAATTTTTTTTTGCCAAACACACATAAGGGCGCAATCGATGAAATTTACGCCAGTTTACGCCCAATCTAATACATACTTTTCGAAATGTAAAAAATATTAACTCAAATTAATTCGTCCTGACGTAAGGAGTGTTATAATGCAAGCCTGTATTGCTGAAATAATGGAATAAGGGAAATAAACAAAAGAAAACTAATTGAGTATGAATATAATGTATTGAACTACGTTATGTAGGCCAAAATAATATTTTCTGCCAGATTGGAGGTTAAGTAAATAACCAATAAATTGTATATTTCATCTGTTATCTTCTTCATTTTCTTGATTGCTTGTACATGAACAGGAAGAATCCACCAAATGAAAACATACTTGTAAATTATGTTATGAAATAGAGTAAAATGACCAAAATCAAAGTTAGAGACAAGCTCCTTGATCATTATCCGGCAGCAAAATAAAAACAATAATTAATATCAACCACAAAATAAAGATGGTGCTTCCAGAAATCCCTGAGACAAGTCCAAGAACCTATATATATAAAACTACACAACAACAGATAAATAATGTACTGCTTCCTCTCTAATAAGAGCTACAACATTTTTTCCAGAATTTAATGTAGCATAGGAAATAAGAAGTCAAACAAAACATTATGTAATTACCTTTTTCAAAAGAAGACATAACGTAGGTGGTTTTTATAAAATGAAAGAATAACTCCAAAGATGTTAAAGTGTTTCTGCATCCAGAATGATATTTCGAGGGATGATAGAATGCACGAAGTTGTTTCAGAAGTCTTATAGTTTTTGGAAATTCTGTTTCCTTGGGCAGATATTTTGATTTAAAAATCATGTAGTATTCTTCTTATCGATTCTAACAGTGCTCGATTTCGTAAAAGAGCTTTATCATAGGTAAAGAAGACAGTTTTTTATTGGCATGAAACTTTAAGTACCAATAAAAAACTGTCTTCTTTACCTATGATTTAAAAATCATGAAATGATACAATAGATAATTATGTAATAAGATTTTTATTCTTTGTTTATGTGTATAAACTCTCAATATATTATAACTTCATTTTCTTATCACTCACTCAGAGTGAAAGCCCTTTCTCTCTATATAGTAAATTAGAAAGATATAGTATTAATGATAACTTGCGATGAGAAAGTTAACCTATATACTATCTTATTATACAGTGGCGGATCTAGAGGTATGTCGAAATTTGTGTAGAAGAGTGTTAGCAATCTAACCATAAAGGAAAAGCGTCCAAATAATCCCATTGGAAATATAAATTGAATTCACAAATTATGTTAATGCTCTCATACAGAAATTTCGACATACCTCTAGATCCACCACTGTTATATATCATAAAATATATGCATTGCATAAAGTGAATGTAAGATTTTAAAAATTAAATACATATCTCAGAAACTGGGAGTAAGTAATACTAACAAGAGGCTTTTTGATCTCTATCATATTGGTTCATATCATTTTGGACACAGGATCCTTTTAAAGTTCTTTAATTCAAAACCAGACAGTCATCTCGAACCAAGAAAAATTATATACTGAACTGTACAAATAAGTTCTATACCAGGTTGAGATACTGGTGCTAAAAAAACCATGCAGCTGCCTACGCAAAACAACTCAGAAAAATAACAATGACTTTGTGTATTATAAACTCAGTCATTCAAACGTAACTCCATAACATTTTTACAGATGTATTTTTGGTTAACAGAAACAGATACCAAAAATATTTATATTATATACATCATTAATCAATAAAGAAAAGGCTTCGGTTCAGTTGACACAAACAAACTTATTATACATAGCTGAGCTAATAATTAACTGTCGTCATACTTATGGCCAACGAATTATGGTGCTAATAATCCATGCTAATCATATAAAATAAAACACTTGCTTTAAAGCAGCCACAATGTTTTCATTTCGCATAAGCAAAAGAAGAGACAAAAAATGCTTTTCCTAGATTTTGAAGTCTGTTTTCAACAGATGTATTAAGTGAATTCAAAATTTCCTAATTAATACTTCATTATTGCTATCAAAAGCTGCAACGATGTTTTCTAGCGAATCCATGTTGAACTGGGTCTAATTCGAAGGTCTCCCACGTCGTTTTGTGCAGATTTGGTGACCATTCATTCAATAAAGTGTGTAAACCCATGGTTGTACCTTAGGCAAATTTTCTTCTGGTTCATTCCATAAAGTGTTAACCCATGGTTGTACCTTAGGCAAATTTTCTTCCAGTTCATTCATTAAAGTGTGTTAACCCGGGGCTCCTTAGGCAAATTTTCTTCGCCTAAGGTGAGCGTTAGGCACTAGTCTGTGTTGTCAATGTAACTATGAGAAGTCGTTTTCCGGGCAGAATCAATACCTATAAACTCAAGCTGTAAAAAACATTAATTTGTAACATCATGGCGCGCGCCGCGCCTCGCGCCGGAGAATAATCATTTGCGAAAAAGAAAGGATATCGGATTGATGCAGGAATCTCTTGATATTTTCGATTATTTTCTGATTATTGTAATACAATACCTTTCTCAATTTGTGAAAAACATTATTTAACTGATTTTGGGTTAGGCATTTGCCTAAGTTGCCTAACCCTGGATCCGCCCCTGTCTCGTATCAGGATCACAAAGAAACAATGGATCCTTATCATTTTTCTCAAGTACCTCGAGCAATTTAGCTTTGTTCATTTGCTTAAAATATTTTATTTTTCGTGACGCACATAAGTTTATCAACGTATTAATACCCATTGATCGGTAATCTGATACTCCAGTATCCTAATCTGATTCTGTTTTGTCAGTCATGTTTATTCTTTATATAAAAGAGATAAACTTTTAAGCCACTTTTGTTTGTTGTGTCACACTACATGTTATATCGTAATAAAATAATAAAATATGTATAAATAAAAGATGTCAAACTCTAAACTTCAAGAGATTTATTATCAACCTCAAAACTTATGGAAAGGACAAAAGGCTATTCGCAATCTAAGAGGATTTGGTTTCAAACTGAAGGAAATTAAGAAGTGGTTATCAAAACAAGCTTTGTGGCAGGTACATCTACCGGCACCGAAAAGGATCGAACGTCCACATAATGAGGTGACTAAACCGAATGAGATTCATCAATTTGATATATTGTATATGCCTAGTGATATGCTATATGGTAATAAATACAAGTACATTTTGTCTGGTGTTGACACTGCTTCACGCTATAAGGTAGCCCGACCTTTGAATACTAAGAGAGCGAAAGAGGTTGCCGCTATGATTGAAGACATCTACAAGGTTGGACCGTTAACTTATCCAAAAGTATTTCAATGTGATAACGGTTCAGAATTCAAAGCGGATGTATCAAAATTGTTGGAGAAGAATAATGTTGAAATTAAAAGAATAACTACTAAATATAAGCATACCCATACAGCTTATGTTGAGGCATTGAACAAGATACTTGCTGAAAATTTATTCAAAATACAAGATGCTCAAGAACTGAATGATTCGGAAAAGGTATCATCTACATGGGTCAAATATTTGTATAAACTTGTGGATAGATTAAACGATACGAAGACTCAGATGATCGGTATGAAACCGAAAGATGCTATCAAATTGAAAGAGGTGCCTCTCGCTAAACGAGAGAGCTATCTACCTGAAGTAGTGCTACCTCAAGATGGTTTGTATAGATATCTATTGCAACCGGGTGAAGAGCACGATGACCATCGAAAAAGAGCAATAGATAGGATATGGTCAAAGAGGACATATAGATTGAGTGAGGTAAGAGAGCAACCTGGTAACCGTGTAATGTATTACCTTCAAGATGTACCTGAAGGAGCTTTTGTGAAAGAAGAGCTGATACCTGAGGATGCAGAGCTACCTCCAGATTATGTGCAAGGTTGGTGAACCGTACATACAAAGTATCTTTACTTGTTTCTAGTAAAGATGAATCGACAAGCGATGAGGTTTAGCGCAACATAATGCTATATGCCATCAACATTGCTCCAATTCCTATTAGTCCAAAACAAACGACTTTGTTTACAGATTTATCATGATAAATCACGTTTTCAGGTAGCTCTCCCAATGTTATGATTGGAGTAATTTGTTCCATTGTCTCTTTTTGTCTATATATACTTGTGACATATCTCTTTATATCAGTTTCATTTATCACTTTTCAAATTGAGGAGCACATAACTGCACATCCTAGTAACCATTTTCGGTTATGGATTTTTTCAGGTTTTGAAGTTCTACCATCAAACTTTTTTGAAATTGATTTTGGGTTTCAGTCTCCATCTTTCTATCTGTAGAACTGAGTCTTTCTAAAGCTTTGTAATATGTCCCCTGCAAAACCTAGAATTCTTTGTAATTGATCCTTCCATCAGTCAGCGCCTGACTTATGTTAGTTTCGAACACAGCGATTGAGGATGTAACAATGTCATTTTATCATTTTTTCTACTTTCTTTTGATATCTTTTGATGACAGCTGTGGTAAGTCCGGTACAGATAGAGCCGGCTAGAGCTACACCACCTAATCCTGCGGAAATAGGCATTCCAATAATAGTAGCCCCTGTTGCAATTGAACCGATGCCAGAGCCAATGGTTATAGCGCTTGAGCTAGCATTTAGTAGCAATGATCGTTCTATTGCCTTGTTGTATCTCTTGAGCTTGATGCTAAACTTGTCCTTCAGTCTTATCAACTCTTCAAACTCAGAATTTATTACGCTTGCGTTAAATTTTTCCTGCTCATTCAAATCCTCAGGAGCAGTGGGTAGTTTTGGATAAATTTTAAAACTCATATTTAGAGGGTAGCTATAACATAATAAATAATAAATTATCCTCTTAATAAATAAAATTGCAGACATTGACATTGACCCCTTTGGAGAACATGGGATGACCGATGAGACAACAGATGAGACGTTTCCTCTCATACCAACTGGAGACCGTACGGGTGCACAGATACATACATCAGGTGAACGAGAAACATCATTTGGAGGTCTCAGTCTGAATACTAGAGTTTTGAAGGAACTAGTTGAAGGGTTGTATGATAGATTATCCGAAAAATTCCAGCCAAAACCTGAGACGTTATATACCGAAATTAGAGATGGTGAATTATACTACAAAGACAGTAGCAAACCATTGACAAACAATGGAAGACTAAGAGCTACCGGTACTATACTGAAATATTGGGTAAGAACAGATTACGTAGTTTAGGGTATGATATACCTAAGAGCAAATTTTCAGCCAGGAAGGCAGCTGTACTTAACAAAATAGCAGAAGAGCTTCCTTCGACATCTAAAATCACAACAGCAACCGATGTAGAGTTGGAAGATATGTCCGGTGATGTGGTGAACAGTACGGAAGATTTAATTTCAACGCTTAGACAACAATCGGTCGATCATGAAACAACTCAGACCAGCGATCTATTTGAATATCCTGTGCGTGAGCTGTTAGGATTGGATAAAGCGTTGAGAAACATACGAGGAGGTCTTCAGGAAGAGGTTGCAAAAAAGGTTCGAATAGAACAGCATATCGATAAGGAGAAAAACAAGTTGGAAGAAATGGAAAATGATACAACATACACAGATGAACAATGAAAAGAGGTTGAAAAGAGAATGGAGGGATTACGTGAAGAGTTGGAAGCTAGAAAAGAGAACATTAATATGCTCAAAGGCAAACTGAACAGTCAAGTTACGAGCATCAAAGAAACCATTGCTAAAGTCCTCGACAAAGATACCACATTAGGTGAAAGGATACGAACACTATTCCGTGAACAAGGTATAATAATCGTTAGCGTTCTGACAGCGTTTGGTATGGCTATCGGTGTCCTTGTGGAAGCTTTGTTACCGGGAAGGTCAGCAGCTGGAAGCTCTTCACAAAATCCTGACAAAGGCGGTGATAAAAAGGACGATGCAAAGGAATGGATAAAAAATAAACTCGGGGCGTTAGCATCGCTGCTAGGTAGATTGACATCTAAAGCGGCAGAGGCTTTACCGGGAATAATTGGGTGTATCGTATCATGGATATTGAACAGAGCAAAAGAAGCTGTACGTTGGTTAAGTCAAAATTTATGGGCTCTGATTGTAGGGGTTGGGGGGTTGATCTATACCTACCTTGTGAGTAGACGGTAACCACCTGAAGGTGTATATGTTACATGTATCGTGTAACATAATTTTTGTTGATGGTCTTCATCTTTCAAAAGGTTCAAAATACCACACAGCTCCACCAGTTCCAAGCATACTCAGAGCTATAAAAGTCAATTCCCTTTCATGTTGATCATGACTCGGTGTATAAAAGTCGCTCAATACAGGCTCCCGTGGTAATGGTTCAAGGGGTTTAATCTTACCAAACACCCTATTGTACTTTCTCATTGCATCATTTAGCTCTACGAATTTAGTCTCAGCCTTTTTTTCGAGCCCTAGTTGTTTATTGATGAAATCGATCCTTTCCTGTCGTTTTTGCTGCCATTCCATATGTGCATATGACGTTTTCTTTCCTTATCGATTCTGTCTTTGGATAAACTTGAAAACAGATAGCTTGATCCTGTGAAAGCCAAAGCGTTAGCTAAAGCTCCACCTAACATCATTGCGATAGAAGCCATAATTAGATATTGATATTTTCAGGCAAAATCTTTTGTTTGATTAAGTATTCCTTTGTCACTTCACTAGCGGTGATAATGGCAACTATTTTTCCCGTATCTTCCAAGTCGAACTTTTGAATTAAGGGAGGTGTCATTTTTAATACCTTTTTTCTTAGCATAGAGTAGCCGATAGAGAAAACGCAGACGACTGATGCGTGATATAAATCGTTGACAATACTTTTCTTGTCCATATTTGTTACATATATTGCGAAATTATATATAGCGTTATTTATCTTTTTAATCCATTTCATGTTTATTGATTTTCACCGGTATTTTAGATTTTTTTGGAAGGGGGGTAGATGGTGACCCATGGGATAATATTTGCTCTTTCTTTTTATACACAAAATAAGCAAATCCACCAACTAAACCGAGAGCTATTATTCCACCTACACCATAGGTGTAGTTCATAGGTTGTTCATTTGGTTTGGTGAGAGAGGCCTCAGGCTTCTCCACTTCTTTTTGAGGTTACACTTGTTTCAATTCTTCTCGTTTTTTACGGTTGTATTCTGCCAACCTCTTACCTGCTTCAACCCTTTTCGGGTTCTTCGTTGTCACTTGAATAGGAGTCTGTTCTTCTGACATTTTTATTATCTGCTGTATTTATATTATCATCGGATTTATTTAAATTTATTCCATTAAGGTAATGCCTCCCGGTAATAAGTCCAACACTGATTGGTGCTAATAATGAGCCGAATTTATAATATAAGTCACATGTAAATCTTTGAAGGGCAGAGTTTAAGAAGGGGTCAGTTTCCAGGTCATTGCTGAATGCATCTTGATTGTTTATTCCTAACGTTGCACAAGCCCCCATCGAATAAATGCGTATGAGTGATTTCCCTAAGGATTTTACCATTGGACCTGATAGTTTAGCTTCATAGATACTAAACAGTTTTTTTACCTCTTCATCTTTGAGTTTAATTTGCTCTTCCGTGTACATTTTCCCTAAGTATAGCTTGCTATTTCCAGTTAAGACACACTCGAGCAATTTTTGCTTTTTGCCATCTGAAGGTGGTGGTGGGAATTCACCTGGAATATCATAGCCGATTAAATTATCGATCGCTGTTTCTGCCATTTTTATTAGGGAGAGGTATTTTTTAATACAGAATAAAAGCAAAATAGCGAGACCAGCAGTATGCTTAATAACATGAAGTTGACATATTCTATCATTTTGTTGTGTTTGTTATAATTTTCTTATATTCTCTTATAATTTTGTTGAAATTTGCTGTATAAGAGTTTGCTATCTTCTTATAGCTTTGTTGAAATTTGCTGTATAGCACTGCTGTAGCACTCTTATAACAGTCTTGCAAGTCTTATACTTTTGTTACAAATGTCATGTAACAAATAACGTCAACCTGTTCAGCAAATCATATACGTTCTTGGGTGTTCCATTCTCATGACTAGGCACGCGTCTTTCCCTCCTTTCAGTTTTTCTTTGACATCTTTCAATTCTTCTGGCGTCTCAATGACATCGTTCTCTTCATGTATAGTGGCTAGATCGTTTCTATCTTTTGGATACCACACATATAACATTTTAGCTTGTCGTCGTAAATTTTTAGGTATAGCTGTGTATGATTGTGTGAGTAACCATAGCGAATGATTTCGATGTATGCCGCTAATTGCCAACTCGAGCAAAGGCTGTCTCTTTTTGTCCAATTTTTCATCAGCGATGATGTCGTCAATGAGGAATAAGGTTTTGTATCCGGCACAGAAAATGGATTTTTTCTTAATCCATTCATACAAAGATCCTTCCGGTTCAATTAAAATCACATAGCTGTCATTCCAGAACCACTTCCGATCTCTGTAAGTCTGATTCCACCTCAAGGTGGGACATATAATCACGATGAAATCAAAGTGATCATAGTATTCATTTTCTAATAATTTTACAACACGATCCCTTTACCGCACGATGTTGGTCCAACGAATAATGCTGTGTGAGGCTCTTTCATGTAAAGTGTGTCCATTTTACTAAGATAATGCAGACATAAATTGAGCGTTTTGCATGTTTAATTGAGCGTCCATTATTAGATATATATATGCGTTTAAGTTTCCTGCAGTTTCAGCGGTCTTTTCAATCTGTAAAGTGATGCCTTTACTCGCATTTTCAATCTTTCGACCGGTCCCATGCAAGACATTCTCATCAATTGATCTGAAATCTAACCATAGAGCATACTTGTTTGTCAAGTAATCAGAGACTTTTACATCATGTAATCCCAAGCGCTTTCGGTTTTCACCGGCGCTATTATCTTTTGGTCTTCCTTCAGCAAAATACTTACAAATCTCATTGTATTGTTCAAACGGCTGCATCCCTTGAGCAAAAAGTTGGTTAGGCTTGCCCTCAACGATGACAGATACCTTTTTTATCTTTGGATTGTAGAATTTACCGGTATCTCGTTTGTAGGATTCTTCTTCTTCAAACAAAACTAAGATACCCTTCGAAGATTTGGCAGGTGTGTTGAATGACCAATTCCACGTTGTGTCTGACTTGTTTACTCTAATTTGTCTGTGCCGCAAAATCCTATCATAGAGCAAAGCCATGTTTTCATATTCAGAAGTGATTTTTCTAGCCAAAGTGGGTTGTGTCACAATCTCATATTCAAGTGAGATGTTGGATATTTTGTATTTACCATCTGGGTTACTTCTTTGACCTCCGGCAGAAAGTGCGGGTTTAGAATAAATAACTCGGTTATAGTCGTTAAATGTGATCTCGTAGCATAACCTATTACCTAAACCTGCTTGATAATATGGGATAGTACTATCTAGCATCTCAAAGTCGAGTGGAATGACAAACTTGTTTTTATAGGTGTCAGCAATGGCCTTGTCTTCTGCATCAGTGGTGTCTTTATCAGAAGCACCAATCCTCAATTTCATACCATTTTCTGTACACCCATCGTCGATGATGATACCCTGTCTTATCGCGTTTCTCTTTTCAAACTTGGTTAACCATAAATCTCTGTAACACCCAAAAATATCAAAGTCATCGATGTTCAATAATTCGTTACCTTCGAACTTGACAGCCAACTTTTTAATGATAGCTCTCCCAATGTTACTGACCAATGTTCTTTTTGAGTCAGCTTTCGACTCGAGTTCAATATCAAAACTTAGATTAGCTGTTTCTGGAATAATAACATCATCGCTTCCTAAATTTGGAAACCTAACCAACAATAGCTGATTTTGATCAATTTCACTTGGATTGTGTGTGAAAATTACTTTTTGACGAGAACCTTTTACACCGCGGGCAGTTCTAAGTGAACGTTCTGGATTTAACCTCTTTCCATACTCCATTATTAATTATGATATATAATTAATTATTACTTTTTATCTCGGTTAGCGAATGTGCAAAACAACGGTTCTTCCCAGGTTTTCTTTTAGCACATTACCATGCTGATCTGTGATTTTCAACGTGAGAGACTGAAATACACCATTTTTTAATTTTTTGTACTGAGGGTTTTTAGGCTCAACATGTGTGAAGTCACTATATTTAGCGATGGGAACGGTTATTAAAATATCACTTAGCTGTCCATCCTCAAGATTTTGAGTTTTGTCAAGTTCAGATAGATGCAAATTAATTTTGGTTACAATAGCGAGCTTATTTGTTTTGATTATTCGAGGGTTTTTATCTAATGAGGTAAGTTCTACATTACCTGCTAAAAAGGCATTCAATTCCCTGCTCGTGTATTCCTGTCTAGGTATTATTTTCTCTGCTTTCCCATCACCAGCGGACAGAGACAGTTTCAACTCTGTGGTTATTTCATACGTAACATTGTCTACAAACATCTCAAGCAATGCAATTTCTTTTGAGCCATCCATATTTTGAATGGGGTAAGATAGATATATGGTCTTTTCTCCTTTTGCGACATTTACTGTGATATACATTTCTTGTATTAGAGAATAGAGGATAATATTTTTAAATAATGGAGAACATTTTTAAATATGCCCCCAATGCGCTTTATAAAGCAAATGGAGGACAATACCTTCAGATATTGAATTCTAAAGATTTATACAAACAAACAATTATCGTCTCTAAAAATGGTTCTTTTCCTGCGAGCTTTCCCAACATTTTTACTAATTACGAAATGGATGAAAATGAACAACGCATGAAAATTTGGCAAAAACAACCATTTAAGTTATGGCAAACCCAACTCAATTTTGTCACTTGGTGTACTTCTAGTGCTTGTGGAGTCATTTTTGAACATCTGAAAGAAGGTCGCTCTATTCCTATGATTAGATCTTTTCACGTCTATTATCACATTAGACGAATCATTAAGCGCTTGCAGACACCTCTACCTTTTGAAGATAGTTTCAACCAATACGATAATCCTTATAACAAAGAAGAGTTTTTAAAAATCTGTAGTGAATATGGTGTCGATTCTGATCCTAAAAAATACATTGCTTTGATTTTAGCGATAACCACGATGTTTAGTATATGGTATATATATATTTCGCTGATCAGCGCATGTAGTGTGCAATTATAGCCGGCATTGTAGATACATGCTGACACTTCTAAGCCCTGGCGTTTGTTGAATTTCGATCGAAATGACGGTAACCTGAATGTCTCTATGGACCAGAGAAACCTGACAGTGATAAATCACCCAGACGCAATGCTAACCATTCCGCGATATATTCAACTCAACTGCGGGGAAGTGCGTACAACCAGAACATGAGAGATCTACAACCGCCGAAGTATATATACTTCCTCTCAGACGAACTGCGTGGGGTTCGAACACACGACCTTGCTGTTGCAAGTTAGCGTTCTTATCCACTAGACTACGCTGATCTGTGTGTTATAAGTATTGTTAGCTCATTTATGTTATAAAGTTTAAACTACTACACACTGCTTTTTACTACAATTGGGGATTTCCCCTGGACATTTTTATGAGATATTTAATTGTTTACATTTCTGAGTAGTTTGTGGTTATAATAATAATATTAGGGAAAACCCCTAATATTTATTACCTAAACTTTATGTTGGGAAATACCCGAAATCATATGATTTTCCATGTTAATACTTTATGTTTATGAGAAAATAATTAACTGGGATTCTCGCTTATGATTAGGAGGGACACAATTTCTGGGCTAGAATCGGCACTTTCCTATCTCTATGATGTTCTATGATGTTCTACTAATCCAGGAGACTCATTTTACGCTGCAAACTGCCGCCCTCTGGAAGGCTGAGTGGGAGCCGTACGGGTCCTTTGTATGGTCATCACTCACCAACTTATGACACAACCTTCAAAGTGCTCCACGACATACTACCATCCAACCTTGAGCTAAGCAGGTGGAGACGCTACAAACGGAACACGGCACTACAGAGTAAAGCATCTGAACAAATAGAAGACGTCACTTACATCTTCCTTTTCTGTCCACACATCCGGAAAATTCTTACGTACCTACTAAAACTTGTCACGGCAGTCTCCGTTATACCTTATCTCACCTTCTCAGATCTTATCCTTTTTCATCGTTTGGCTAACCTTCCGCATCCTGACTCATTTTTTCAATCTTGAACGTGGGGATAGACAAGATATGGAGGCGAAGGAACGCAGTCAAGTACAACGCGCTTCCGGCGAACGACTCCTAAGCGTTGGTGGCAATCAGATGAGAGCTGACGATTGCGATCCGCATCAAGCACATCCAGGCCCTGAGGGAGGGAAGAATGCTGGAATTTCAGGCAAATTTCATTCACTCTAGAGTGAAGCTAGAGTGGAGGGAGATGGTAGTTTAACCCTTCTCCTGCCATCGGGGTGATTATGACATTCGTACAAATGGAACGAGCAAACGTGTTCATAAAGTCCCTGTCCCTTCCAACACAAATCACCCACATTCCTAACCCGAAAAACCTCAAAAAAGCTTAAAAACAAAACTTCACACAAAGATTTGACGAAGATTTGACAAAATCTTCTAGTAATGAATTAAGATGAAAAATACTTTTAAATGGTCAACGCTCATTGGCTAATTTCGATAAAATTCCTAGAATTGCATTGTTCAAATCTCATCCTACTTCATCACATCAGGAAGATGATAAATCTAATATCTCGAAAACTTTAAGAGGTTTTTCGAAAATCTTTTCACCAAAAGATAGCCTTTAGATAGAGGATTCTAACAATCCCAAAAGGTTACGAAAAAAACATGTTTTGAAAAAAATCAAAAATCCCAAAACACACTGAAACTCAGTAATAAGTATAAGTGGTACCTCTGTCAACCGAAAATATATTTATTACAACGGAAAAAATATATATATGTCAAAACGGCAGCTGGAAACAACAGAAAACCAGCCGTAAAAAAAGGATCGAAAACTCCCGCCGAAAAATGCCGACAAAGAAAATTAAGGAACCAATCACATTACAGAATGGCATTTTCGGATCAAATTCGATCCTTTTTTCAAACAGAAAAATAACAATATTACAACGGCCAATAGAAAATCACTTTCATCTTCCAATCAAATTAAGGAACAAAATGAAACTTCTTCATCCAATTAGAAAAGAGAAAAAATGGACCGCACGCGAAAGTGACAACAGTATAATTCCCCGCCACGGGAACTGCTGTATATATTAGACCAATGTAAATAATGAATTAACTAGCCGCCAAGGCGGCGTCGCTCACCGCCGATGTTCAGCATGCGTTAAGTTCACGAAAAATAAAATTAAGTAATTGGCAATAATAAGTGTACCCATGTTGTAGGGCTCGAAAAACGGATCAAAAAAATGTATGGGATCGTTCCGCTACGATCAACCGTTACAGAGATATCATTGTTCAAAGATTTTGATGACGTCACAGACCCATCCCCAAAAAAATTTTGTCCAAATTTTTCGTCACCCCATCGCCTGTATCGCGGACCCCAAAAAACGTCAGTTATCCCTATTGGTTATGGAGATAATTTTCTCTAAACGTCGCATTCGATTAGGGTCTCAATACAATGGCTTCACACTGACGTTGCGCACAAGAAGAGAAATAATTTATGTCTGATCTTACATTGCTGACTACCTGATTTCTTTCGAAGTTCACATCTACCATTTTGCGTGACTTACAGACATGTTATTCAGAATGTCTTTGATGCATTAGCGAAGAGACTAGTATCTCGCGTAAAAGCTTTTTACGACTTTAATTTCGAAATGGATGTGCAAAAACCCCGTGACGAAAATTTCAAATTTTGTTACAACGGCCGCATCTTACAAGAGTAGAACGAGGGTCGTTTACTCCACTTATATATACAACAAACGGTGGAATGGGAACTGAAGCACAACATTTCATTCGAGCACTGGCGATGCTACTTTCCGAGAAGAAAAATGAAAGTTACAATCTAACGATAACGATAACGATAACGGCTTAGAACAAAGATCTCTTTTGCTTTGACAAAGTCGGTTATCACCTGTATTCGTGGTACACGAACGCCAGTGAAATCCAAAATAAGAACTGATGAAATAAACATTTTTGAAAAATTAGTCTACAATCGATAACCGAAATTTTTATACTATTGTCGAAATATTTAATCATTTTGTTTTTTTATATTTAGTTTTATATTTAGTTTATATTTAGTTTATATTTAGTTAATTTATTCTGTTTGAATGTAGAAATAAAGTTGACGCCAAAAAAAAAAAAAAATAACAAAAAATAAAAAATAAAAAATAAAAAACTTACAGACAAACCAACAAACGGAGAATCGGCTATTAATATATAGATGAAATAAAAGATAAAAAAAATTACTCACTATCAGGAGCGGCAAAAACATGTCCGATAAGAACAGATGCTTTTATTTTTTTTGTATTCTAATTCAAAATTCAAATTAGGCGAAATTTTCTAATGAGTTGTTTGTTGTGTCATTTCAATTCAGTCTCTTCGTTGGGCTTGAGTTTAGATTGGAGGTTGTTAGACTGTTTTGGCTTGGCAGAGACATTTACTTTAAGATCGGATCCAACAATGATTTTTATTTTAACTTTTGACAATATATTTCGATATTAATAATATCATCCTCAGGTCTAAAAGATAAAATAAAATCTGTTAAAAACAATAAAAATCTACAATTAAATTCATATTAACATTCATATATACAGTGTGTCCACGAGAAAGTGGGCACCTGGTTTAAAACACGGATAACTTTTCGAATATTCACCATTACAATGCAATTTTTATACCGTTGGAAAGAAGAATTTACGAGCTTTCCAAAAACATAGGTTGTTATTTGTAAAAAATTTTATTTTAAAGAATAAAGACTATTTTTTCTTTCGACACGGTTGTTAATTTTGTAATGATCAATAAAACAGACTTTTAATGAGCAATTAACTCTTTCTTTCGTTGAAACAACAGCTGTTGGTGGTGTTGTGATAAGCTTGTCACGAAACATTTTGAAAAGGCACAAATGTTTTTCATTGTGTAAACTTACCTTAAGTTTTTTATTATGATTTAATAACTTTGTATTCCCAAAGCCTTGCCAAAATCTTTATAAGCAAAAAAAACATTTTAAAAAGTTTTTTTAAATCTTCGTAAAAGATTTTTAGAAATGAAACTTTTATGTTTCAAGTTTCTAAAAAAAATATGTATTTTCCAAGTTTAAATGCAGCTTTATTACAATATTTTAATTTTTCATGACTTTCCATATTACTCGAGTCATTAACTCCTATTCAAGCAAGCGTTATTGATCATTATTGATTTAATTGCGTGGCTTCATGGTAAAATCGATTATAATTCCCCCAAAATTAATTTTTCCATTACATAGGTCATGTATTTAGAGAGAACAAAAAATTTCCTTTCTTTTGGTATAAAAACTGAAAAAAACAAGCACGAAAAACATAAGATATGTTTCTTGACAGTTAGGTGCCCACTTTCTCGTGGACACACTGTACATATAGTTATATACAACACTCATGACGCCTTACAGAACTGACTGAAAATTGATTGAATTTTTATTACTAACGCACGGCTGCTAATCTATCTAATCACGGCTATCAATCTTTTGTATTTAGAGATGGTTTTAATTCATTGATCATTAAGGCTTCCAAAATCATTAAAGGGGAATCAAACCCTCAGATAAAATTTTGTAAATTCATTCAAAAAATCAAATTAATAAAAATAAAACTTGTTTGAGACTAAAATTAATCTTCCTTCTCTTCGTAATTCGTCATAATTGAACCCAAAACCATTAGCGCTGAGGTCCAGGACAGAAGCCGTAGTCACGTGATATGACGTGTATTACGCTTAAGTTTCGCTCGATCATAGAGATGTGATAAGGATGGCAAACAGGAAACAGAATATCACCAAAGTTATCTGATACTACTAAAGAAGAAGATGAAGTAGTTTAGGGTGCTGTCTTAACAAATCTGTTTGAAGTTGATTGCATGTAAATGCTGCCAGGAGAATGCAGCTCTTTTAAACTAGCATGTAGCTAGCTAAAAGTGCCCCAGCGTTCAAGCATTGCACTTTGTACACACAGCAAGCTATACATTAACAACAGAAACAAAAAGAACTGTTTTGGTTGATTTGGGACCTGTGGCATACGTATATGCTTAATTTCAACAAAGACAGTTTTTTAGGAATTCTCAAAACTGCTCAAAACTCACTCAATTTCAAAACCAACTTGGAACCAAATAAATCTAAACTTAAACAGATGAAAATCTGCACAAAACTTTGTTACTTTTTGTTATCTCTCAGGCCTAAGTCACAATGATGCTAATATACCTTTCAAAAAGTGTAAATAAGGCTTAACAAGTAATATCAGAAAGTATTTGCTACAAACAAAAGAAAAGTGTGAACTGAAACAATGGATACATATTTTATAATGCAAACAAGATTTGCAAAAATGTGACTATATATTTTCCCAAGTTGCAAGCATTTTTTCAATTATTGTGTATTGATAACCATGAGAAAAATGTATCATTAAATAATTACAGTATAACTACCATCAACCTGAAACTCAGATTGAATTTAATACCACAAAAAAAGGATTTAAAAAAAAGGAGTTAAAAAGTGACTGAGAAGTTACTACGGACTTATAGCTAAAAATTATAAGACCTAAATGTGACTAATATTTCCCCTTAAACAACTGCATATCAACAACCCCATCAATGTGTAAGACAATTTCATCATAATAGCATGATCTTTATTGTTGCAGAAGCTTGAAAAGTTTCCTATCCTTTATACCATAAAATAAGGGAAAACAATGTAATTTAACAGAACACTTGCCTTTTGAAACTCGGACAAAACTTTCTTACAGCATTATAAAATCAAATTTGTATATAAGTTCAGGAGCGGACGCAGGGTACAGCTCATACAGCTCAAGCTGTAGTAAAATTTCGTCAAGAGAATGATTTCTAAATGATTTACGGCAGTTTTCCTTTATTCTCACTTCGCCAATTTGTCACGTCATCATATATCACGCGACGCGATGCCCGTCACTCAAAAATCTGTCTAATACATTTATTTATGGATTAGCACGTTATTTGTTGGCGCCCCATTTGACTTGCAAATTTTAGGTGTGCCATAACTGCAAACCCCACAGCTTGATTGTTCTGCCTTACAGCTCAAAACTCGGCCCCTTTTGATCTATGATGATACAAGTTAAAACTAACAGTTTTGAGCTGTATAGATAAAGCTCAAAGATACAGCTCAAGTCCCGATTCTACGGTAGTTCGACACCCATAGCCCTAATTGTAGCTTAGCAGTAACTCTTTCGTTCTTCCGTCTGTTTGAACAGTACAGCTCTCGTGCCTAAAGTACGTAGAACGTTAATAGGTTTTAGCCAAAAATGTAAGCCTTTAGGTCTTTCGGTCGTCGGTAGAGTGGTCAAATACAGCTCAAAAACAGCTCAAAGCCCATACCATACACGTGCGTGGATGGAACCTCTCTCTTGATTTTACAACATCTAAGAATCCTTGTTCTCCAAGACGTTTTTATTTCTCCAAATGAGAAGGGACTTTAGAGCAGAGAAATACCTTGCAGAAGATGAAAGAAAACATCGTGATGGATGCAAAGTATAAGTTTATGTTTTCCCCTTTTATTAAAACTTTGCATTTTATAAATCTTCAGTTTTGTTTGTTTTGTTTTGATTATTAATTTGTTTAATTTAATTGCAGAACAATAAAACAAAGATGAATGTGAGTTTAGATTCAATATAATTTGTTCACACAATATCTCTACTATAGATATATTTGTAAATTTGTGGAAAAAGAACATAATTTCATGATTTTTTTTATTATCTTTTGCCTTGCTAAACTCTGAACTTTAGAATTTTACTCCAAGTTATTGATGTTGTCTTGATTACTTTAAAAACTTGTTATGTATTTTAAACATGGTACACTGGTGGTGGTAAAAAAAGCTACAGAGTTTGGTACTACATTACGTTAACTTTGATTATTACATTTATCTTGAGATATTTTGGTGTGATGACTGTTTGTATAGCTATTATGTTTTGCTAGCTTTATTTGGAAATAATTCGTCAGTGAGTTTGTTAGGGGGTCTTTCATCATTAATACTTCACAGCTCAACTCTAAATTTTAAAGTGATCACCCTCTCTGTTGTTAAAAGTATTTGTTAAAGATCAAGGATAAATATTTATATAAAGGAAACATTTCCTTGTTGCATTTATGTGTATCATCTGATGTTTCAGATGTAACTGATAGGTTTATTTTAGTTCACGTGGAAGCAAACTGAAATTCTAAGGAAAACAATTTTGTGTTATTTCTTATGTTGGGACTTTCATCAATCATTAGTCTTCCCCTATCCATTCACAATATTCATCATTTAAATCAGTGCAAAATTAAATCAACGCTTGATCGGTTAATGTAGCCTTGTAACCTGAAGGAGTTACCCTCCAATCTCACAATCCATGTTTTGATTTTGTTTTCCCCATACTCGCTATGTTCCATTGGTTCTTGGTTTTCTTTGTAAAAGTGTGCTTCTTTATAGAAATCCTGTGTTTTTCCTAAAACATATGGACGGTCATTTCTGTTGAAAAGGCTAGATGCTTATTCTTTGTCGCCTTATTCTCCAAGTACAGATAGTGCTTATATTCTGTTTTTATAGCTTACGCTGCATCTTCAGGTTAAAAAATATTGAGATTGCAATCTTACTTATTCATTTCAATAATTCCTTGTATTTACAATAAAATGACATAAAACAGTTACCATAAAAAGAAATGAAAATTGCCAACAGACACCCAGAAGATCAAGTGATAAGAAAAAGAGAAACTGCATAAATGTTATAAACTGTTTGTATTGTGTGCTTTTTGGTAGGAAAGTTAATAAATTTTCATTAACACTGAACATGTCGCATGGCTTCAGCTGTCATGTTTATAGTCATCTCCATTATAGCTTGAAATAAGAAATATTTTCTTGTGTTTACAGTTTTGCTTTAGTATATATGGACTGTATAATGTACAACAATAGATGGAAATACTTCCGATTGCTAGTTTGAATATTTACTACACTTCGTGATATGATTTTGTTTTATATCCAAAAATGATATGGTTGATTTGCATTTACTTGCAGTTGCATTATTTCTCCTTTTAAGATCCAAAATCCAATATCTTACTTTCACATGGTGTACCCTGTTAATTTAACCATGGAATTTAAGTAAGATTTCATGATCTGCATTTTATTTAGAGATTGAAATTTCAATTAATTGAATGGTTAATGGTGACTACATATCATACTAGTTTACTATAATGTAACATATCTTAATTTTGAATTGTTCATTGTCTGTCTTTTTAGAAACATTAACAGTATCAGCACCTACTGCTGCAGCAACAAACAGCAAATTAATTTAATGAAGTCTGGAACTGGAACTTTCTTGAAAGTGAGCATTCTAGGAGATTTTTCGTACAACAGAAGGAACATGTTTTATTGGATATAGAACACTAGTTTTATGACTTTGTACATAAAAGACGTTGACATTTTATATCATGTTGTATTTACTTTTGTTGTGCTAATATCGAATAAAGTTTTAAATTTTGGCTTCTATCCTTATGGGTCTGCGGTTGCAATGCTTAGTGAAAGGGAAATTTGGTGTCTGGGTTGTTCACCATGACTAACTGCGACAGAACTCGTCTGTTAAAATGATCGCACATTTTCGGACGGCATTTTTCCGTAAATCGGGTTGTCCCGAATAAAAATTGAGAATCGGAATACTTTTTGGAATCCGAGAAAAGTTGAGCTGTACCTATAAAATATTTCTGTGTCCTCCCCTGTTCAGATAGCGTAATGAACTAAGAGTCCCATTTTTATGTACGCCTATTTGATTAGAATTTGAATGAATTCTAATTTCGTTTATTAAGTTATAAAATATCAGGTTATGCACTTTTAAAATAAAAGGTAATCTACTTTTAAATGTTCGATATGGAAAAGCTTCCAAATTACGAAGGCTGCGTTCCTTCATTAAAATTTACATTGCGTTTTTGATAGAGTCCCGCAGACTCTAAATCGCAGACTAATTGCCATTTCGGCCGGAGGAGGAGGAGTAGTAGTAGTAGTCCACGGGTGTTTTAATACGGTATTCGCTTTCACTGCTACCGTAACAAGCAAAAAAAAACAAAAAAACAAAAAGAAATCAATAAACTATTTCTTGTACGTGGTACTTAATAATATCATTTTTGTTAATGGGAAATTTATGTTCTCATTAATTTATCTGAAGCCATGCGACATGTTCAGTGTTTATCAAAACTTATTAACTTTCCTACCAAAAAGCACACAATACAAACAGTTTATAACATTTATGCAGTTTCTCTTTTCCTTATCACTTGATCTTCTGGGTATTTGTTGGCAATTTTTATTTCTTTTTATCTTAACTGTTTTATGTCATTTTATTAAGATTTCAATCTGGGTATTTTTTAACTTGAAGTTAAAATTAGAGTGTCGTGGGCCATGAACATGTTCCCTTGTTTGGCTCATTAGCAACATGTCGTCTAAGTCAATGAACACACGAATGTTTATTCGTCTCAATATATAAATCAGTACTTTCAGTAACTTTGTGAAGATTCGTGGAGCTGGACCAAGACCAAAGCATAGGCATAGAAACTCGTAAGGCTTCCCTGCCACTGAAACCTGGCATACTTTTGAGACTTCGAGTGCAGAGGAACACAAAAATATGCATCCGTTAGATCGATTTTGCACAGAAAGTCCCTCTCCTGCAACATTTCCTTCACCAAATGTAGGCCTTCCATTTTGAAGTGTTGGTAAGGCATGAATGAGTTGAGATTCCTTAGATTGATTACTGGTCTGTTCCCCCCATCCTTTTTCCCTACCAGGAAAATATTGCTTACAAATTGGCTCCTCCTGTGAGAAACTTTTTGAATGGCTCCCTTTGTCATCATGGCTTCTATTTCCTCCAACACAAGAGAAACTTCTTCCTGCTTCATTTGTGCTTGATGAGGGGGAGTGTTTTGACATGGTTCTGACAGAAAAGAAATTTGGTAACCAGAAACAACCCCTAATATTTCTGGTTCTCTTGTCAATTTTCCCCAATTTTTTTGGAAATTTTTTAACCTTCCTGCCAGTGGATAGTTGCCTATTGGTTCTCTGAAAAGGTTTTTCACTAATGGATGAACATGCTGAAGATTTTTCTCTGGAAGTATCTCTGGACAAACCTTGTTTCTCACTCTCAATGGAGCCATGTTGACAAAGGTTTCCATGTGTTTTTTGACACTACTGATCCGTGGGAAGCTGGACTTTGGATTCTTCCTGAAGTCATTACGCGAAAAAGTTGATTGCCCCCCATTTCGTCTCGTTCAACTATTCCATTCAAAATAAAGACTCCGTACAAATAAAAAAACGTCTCTATAAGAAATCCTCTAGAATTAATTTTAAAAAAGATTTAGAACGTACAAACTGGGACTTTCTCGATAATCTTTTAAATGCTAATGCTCAATATGAAGGTTTTATTGAAGTTTTTATTGAACTCTATAACAAACACTTTCCAATTATAGAATTTTCATATAAGCCAAAAGATCTTAAGTCACCATGGATCTCAAGAGGCCTCAAAAAATCCTCCAAAACAAAGCAAAAACTTTACGTTAAATATCTTAAAATCAAAACAGAACACGCAGAAAATGAATACAAAGCCTACAAAAACCTATTTGAAAAACTGAAACGAAAAGCCAAAACAAACTACTATAAAAATAGAATTGACAGGTATAAATATAACAGCAAGAAAACTTGGGAATTAATGAAAGAAATTACTGGAAAATGTCAGACAAACTCAAATTCTTTACCAAACATGATTGAAACGGATGACGAAACCCTTTATGATAAAAAAGAAATCGCAGAAAAATTCAATTCCTTTTTTGCAAATATAGGCCCAAAATTAGCAGAAAAGATTCCAATAACAAATAAAACATTTGAAGACTATCTGAAAGAAAGTGATTCAAGATTAGAAAATAAAGAAATTACTCTTCACGAATTTGAACTTGCCTATAAGAGCTTAAGTAGAAACAAGGCAACTGGGATCGATGGCATAAGTGGTGATATAATTTTAGACGTGTATGAACAGATAAGGAAGCCATTATATAATATTTTCAAAAATTGCTTCAACGAAGGAGTTTTTCCCGAGCCCTTAAAGATAGCAAAAATTATACCTAGCTTCAAAACAGGTGACAAAACAACTATAAACAACTATAGACCTATATCTGTACTGCCAGCTTTTTCAAAGATTCTAGAAAGAATCCTATATAACAGAATTTACGATCATCTAACCTCAAAAGATTTACTCTTCCATAAACAATTTGGATTTCAGAAAAATGTATCTACAGAGCATGCAATACTTCAACTGGTTAATGACATCACTGAATCTTTTAACAATGGAAAATATACACTTGGAATATTCATTGATTTGTCAAAAGCATTTGACACAGTTGATTATAAAATTTTGCTTAAAAAACTTAAATACTATGGCATCAGAGGAAATTCATACAATATTTTGAAAAATTACCTTACAAATCGAAGACAACATGTGACTTATGGCAGCAATAACATCACTAAAGCATTAAATATGACATGCGGAGTACCCCAGGGTTCAATATTAGGTCCTTTACTATTTTTGATATATGTAAACGATTTTGTAAACTGTTCGTCAATACTGAAACCAGTTATGTTTGCTGACGATACAAATCTGTTCCTTTCAGACAATGATATTCCTAAACTTTTTAATAACATGAACAAAGAATTAAAAAATGTAGCGTTGTGGTTTCAGGTAAATAAATTATCTTTAAATGCTAAGAAAACAAACTTTACACTTTTCCATACTTCCAAGAAAAAAAATACAATAGAACTAAATCTTCCACTATTAGAAATAAATAACACAAAAATAACCAGACAAACAGTCACAAAGTTCCTTGGAATTTACGTAGATGAAAATCTGACATGGACGAATCAAATTGAGTACGTGCACTCAAAAGTATCCAAAGGAATTGGCGCATTATATAAAGCTAAAACCATTTTGAACAAACATCTATTAAAGCAACTTTATTATTCTTTTGTACATAGTCACTTAAGCTATGCAAATGTCATATGGGCTAGCACACAAAAAAGTAAACTAACATCTCTTTTCCAACGTCAGAAGCATGCCATCAGAGTTATACACAATAAAGATCGTTTTACTCATACAAAGCCTCTCTTTGCAGAATCCTTCATACCAACACTATACGAACTTAACATCTTCCAAACTCTAATTTTTATGTTAAAGTGCAAAACGAAGCAATCGCCATCTGTTTTTCATAGTCTTTACACACTCAAACCCCAAAACAAATATACAACTCGAAATTCAAGAATTTTGCTTAAGCCGATGTTCAAAAATAAGCTCAGTCAATTTAATATTTCATATCGTGGACCACACTTGTGGAATGCTCTCGTTTCATCATCGAATATTCTTTCAGATATTGAATATGTTCCTCAATTTAAGAAATTATTAAAAACAATCAAATTTGAAAATATCCTTCAATATTTTTGATCAATTTTCAAGTCAAGTCTAGTTACATACTTATTCCTTTCTAACAGTTTGATAAAATTGTAAGATTGTAACATTTACGCTGTGTAATCACTCGGTTCTCGGCGATAAGATCATTCATGATCTTCTACGAGTTTCCCGTGTTACTTGAAACAATATGTACAAGGACGATCTATATTTCAGATAGTTTATGTAAACATTCTTATATCTACTCTATATATGATAAAGACTTTTAATTGAAAATTTTTTAACAGTTACGGACTTGTAATGTTTCTTAACTAAAAATATATCAATCAATCAATCAATCAATTTCTCTTCCCTTGAAATGAGGGGCTTGGTAGAAAGGGCTTGCTACGTTGTTGGTTGAAACCAGAGAAAGTTGACTGGAACTTGCGCTTGTTGTTGTGTGAAGGAAGATACTCCTTTGACTTCTCTTTCACCTTAGCTTTGTCTATGACATGTTGTTGAAATTTTCCACCAAACAGTTGTGAACCAGAATCTTCAAGAACTTGACTGTGGTCTTTCAGCATGGATTTCACCTTCTTTTTATCCGGCATTATGACAGACATGTGGTATGTGGTATGTAATAGCATTAAATGCTTGACCCACTAACATGACCGTCTGTTCAACAGTTTGTGAAATCTCTTGCAAGGAAAGTTCTGGTCGACATTCTGCTGCCATGCCTAAGGTTGCTTCCACAGAATACCATGTCCTACTCAAGGGACCATAAACATTCACAAGTTTGTGTTGGATTTTTTCTAATCCGCCATCTAGAGTTAATTCTACTCTACATCGATTTTCCTCTAATAGCTCACGAAAGAATTCGTCTATCTTCCTAGACTGACGAATGTTTGAAGGAACAGGATTTTCAGTCATGAAATGTCTCGAATGTCCTTGTCTTGGACAAACCCGTCCATATATTTATTTGTATAGTCAGCTAATTCTGCTGGTAGTTCATAAGCATTATGTTTCTCTTCTGCCAATGGCTCGAAACGCTGCCTCTTGAAGGATGGTTCAACGACCTCGAGCCTCTCCTATTCTTTGACGACAGGCTACTCAAAGGCTCAACGGCCGAGTCAGTTTCACTCACAACACCACATATCACCCTGTTGTGCAATCACATTACCATTAATTATGTTTTGATCATCCATGATGAAATAGATTGATTTGAATTTTCGAAAATAAGTAAAACATGCGAACAGTTGCGAGAATTCTCGAAAAAGAGAAATTGCGAAGCTCGGGGTACCATTATGAAGGAAAATGGGCTCGATTATCCAATATTAAATCGTATGGAAATTTCATATGAAATAAAACTTGGAGTAAAATTCTAAAGTTCAGAGTTTAGCAAGGCAAAAGATAATAAAAAAAAATCATGAAATTATGTTCTTTTTCCACAAATTTACAAATATATCTATAGTAGAGATATTGTGTGAACAAATTACATTGAATCTAAACTCACATTCATCTTTGTTTTATTGTTCTGCAATTAAATTAAACAAATTAATAATCAAAACAAAACAAACAAAACTGAAGATTTATAAAATGCAAAGTTTTAATAAAAGGTGAAAACATAAACTTATACTTTGCATCCATCACGATGTTTTCTTTCATCTTCTGCAAGGTATTTCTCTGCTCTAAAGTCCCTTCTCATTTGGAGAAATAAAAACGTCTTGGAGAACAAGGATTCTTAGACGTGGTAAAATCAAGAAAGAGGTTCCATCCACGCACGTGTATGGTATGGGCCTTGAGCTGTATTTGAGCTGTATTTGACCAATCTACCGACGACCGAAAGACCTAAAGGCTTACATTTTGTATCAATTGTACGAACGCCTAAAACCAACGACCAATTACGCTAAAAGCAACGCCCAAAACGGACGGCGACTTATGACCCGGATTCCCTCTGATAATTTTGGGCTAAAACCTATTAACGTTCTACATACTTTAGGCACGAGAGCTGTACTGTTCAAACAGACGGAAGAACGAATTGCTAAGCTACAATTAGGGCTATGTGTGTCGAACTACCGTAGAATCGGGACTTGAGCTGTATCTTTGAGCTGTATCGATACAGCTCAAAACTGTTAGTTATAACTCGTATCATCATAGATCAAAAGGGGCCCAGTTTTGAGCTGTAAGGCAGAACAATCCAGCTGTGGGGTTTGCAGTTATGGCTCACCTAACATTTGCGAGTCAAATGGGGTGCCAACAAATAATGCGCTAATCCATAAATAAATGTATTATTATTATTTACGAATGTTTACCCAGGATAGCCTCTTCAGTTCCTTAAGGTACTGTTATCAATGAGGGTGCTGTGAAGGAGGTCCTAGAGCATTTAAAGCCTCCATTTGGGCTACGGAAGCTGTAATGACAGAAACCGCTCAACTAGACAACCACCCTAGACATCATTCCTACTCTCTTGCTGAGTGCTTAGCAGAGAGGAGTGATTCACACTGTATTAGTCGCTGGCATGATTCGGTCGGGGATTGAACCCGCGACCTCCCGAACAGGAAGCGAACACTCTACCACAAGGCTACCAGTCGGTAAAACACACAGCTCACGCATGTATAATTCTTTTGTCTTTAAATAAATTATTGCTGGTGTTTTATGGTTAGACCCTATTTACCAAATTAATCATTTTCATCGAATTTATCGTTAATGCCTGTTTTCCACCAGTGAGATATCTTAGAAAACACCCAGTAAAGAAGTTTTTAGTACTTAAAGTAAAATTTCGAAAGCGTTTGTGTGAAAAGTAAACTTGCTGCTACCGTTTTGCGCCATCTGGCTCTTGTTGTTTTTAAATTATCTTAGTCGTTTAAGAATTTCTTAAAAACAGTAGATATTTTACCATGTTAGCCATTTTGCTTTAACAATGCACACGTTATAAAATGTTAACACTAAAATAGATATTACACGTAAAAATCGTCTAAAAATCCATAAGAAAGTTGCTAAGTGGTTGCTTACATTAATCTTGAATAATTTTGAAATTTCAGACTAAATAAGAAAGAGGCATTGTGGGAAAGGGAAATAAGAAACATTGGCTGTTTAATTTTTTTAAAACAAAACAATCAAAGGAGACTATAAGTTACTATAACAATCAATGGTGACTATAAGCTACTATAACAATCAATGGAGACTATAAGCTACTGTAACAAATCATTTTGGTAAACAGTTTTTGTAGCTACCATAGAAACAGGAAATTTTGGAAGCTAAAAAAAAGTATAAAAAGGTATAAAAAGCTATACTTTGAAAATTCTTTTCTTGCTTATTCAAAGTGTTATGCAATTTTTTTGTGACTCTACAGTAGTTTTCGTCGATTTACGGCAACTGCAAATACATCTCTCTAGTAATTTCGACAATATTTGATATTGCCAAAATAGCTCCGTTCCGCTTCGCTCTCTACACAACCTCGAACCCAGGGTGTCTTCAACTATGAAAATGTGGGGCTTACTGAGGCAAATATTGCATAAATTAAAATCAACACTTATACTGTTGATTTTGAGCAGCCGGGACCAGGGTCTTCTTCGCCGCCATCCGTATATCGAAAAGGCAAGAAACCCTAGGTTCGAGGTTGCTCTCTACGCTCTACTCAACCAAAACAAAACAACGATGTACCACTAATAAACAGCAGTTATTAACATCGAGCTCCCAACTCAACGCAGCGCATCATGGGAAGCTACGAAATATTCCACCAACTTCAATCCGCCCACCTACACGTCCGTCCATCAGAATGACAAAAACATTTTTTACCATCGATGCGATGACGTAACAACTTTCACGATTCTGTTTGATTCGAAGAAACATGGCGAGGTTAACTGGAAACTTAAAAACTAAAAATTAAACTAAGTTTCATCATCGCCGCGAGGCATTCTGTAGATTATAATTGCTACTTTACAGATCAAAAGATTAACCAATCATACAATTCCTTTTATAGCCTTTTAATGTTAACCATCTTAACACAGATATGTCGATATGACGGCCGATGTTGGCGGCAAAAAGATTTGACATTCCAATATGACGCTGATATCAAAAATAGACTTGACAAATAACGTTGTTGCTAAGTACATTGTTGCTTGGTAGTTTCCACCTTTGTCGTTGACGTATAGAAATAATTACATATCCTGTGAAATGGTAACAGTATAAAATAAAAGCATACCTCCATCATAGATGTTATCATATCAACAGATAAGATTGTGTATGTTTTCTGTGGTCAATCAAAACATGTTGCGATAAGAACTTGACGCAGTCATGAAGCGTTCTTCACAACTTGTGAACTTCATAAATTTATTTTGTGTAACAGGTACATCAGAACCCTTCATTAATGTTGATAGCGTTTTGAAATTATGCAATAGAGGAAACGTTTGTACATTCCATTACCCACAAAAGCATTTAAAAGTCATATTCATATTTTAAAATTCATAGTCATATTTTAATTCTCTGCGAAGGAGTGCTTTTAAATGGATTTCATTGTATCGTTAACAACAACTGTTAACGAGTGATTGACGAGTTTGTTCTGTTGATCGCTTCCCATTTCGTGGTTAACAGCTATTTCGTGGTTAACAGCTATTAAATTTCATTTCATCAGAATGATTCCATATTTATGAAGACAGGCTGTCCTGCAGTGAAAAGGTAACATATTGCTTTCTACCAACCGTACAAATAAGGTAATTGAAAACAGCAAAACATTTGGAACCACATAATCAAAACAAACAAAAGTTTTTCATAACGTATTATTTGTTAAAATTATTTGATATGGGATTAATTTTTTTTTCATTTTTCCAAGCTAACCATTGTGGTTGTCCAAACTCTTCTGAATATGAGTCATTATTTCTATTTCATCTAATGTTGTTAACTGTAGCAAAAAAAACACAAAAAACCATAAAATTATTAGAAATCATTTTAACAAAAAATCGTGTGTTTGTCTATTTATTTTTTTAAAAATTGGAGAAAGTAATATTTAGTGGGATTTGCAAAACTTATTAAAAGATTTCACATGGGAAAAATTTAAAATATGTTTCGCATTTGTTATCAAAGCTGTTCTCATTTCGAAGTACTACTGATTGCATAAATCCTGTAATGATTAAAAATCAGGCTAATTTATAAATCTAATGCTGGATGTAATCATTACAAAACCAACAAGTGAAACTAGAAGTAAGCAGAGAATCTTATACTTTTTTACAGAAGAAAATAACTTTGACGCAAACATTCTTGACGTCAGTTTCGTTTACAAAATGTCTCACTGAAAAGCACTTGAAACATGACATGGTGATCTTGTATAAACATTCACACCCACTTTGCTACAACCAAATACTTTCTCCATACATAGAAAGAAAACATAAACATGGTCAATATTTTTCGATGATATTTGTTGAGATAGCTCTCTAGCAACCTCATAACATGACACTTTAAAGAGAATATTGAGCAGATTTTGAAACTGATAATCAAAGATAATGTGCGAGAATATCGATTGGCTATTACGAAAACTTTTGTTTCATATTTTTGTGACTGAGTTTGTTGAGATTTGATGATTTTTCACATGAGCTGATATAGAAGGAAAAGTTTGTTCTTACCTTACAGAATGGAGAATACGAACATTAAAAATGTTCTGGAACACAAGGATCCTGTGACGACTGTTTATATTCATGGTTTAAAGTACGAAGTTGACGAGGTGACAAACCAAGCTTGTTTTTATGTGCAGGATATCGAAGAAAACTCACAAACACTAGATCGCAACAACAAACAGTTTCTTTGGCAGTCACAAAAGTGGATAGTTACTCACTATGATGAACGTAAAACAGAAATCGTCAAAAAGAATAGACCTCGTAGTCATCGTTCCTTTAAACGACGTCTGAAAAAAGAGAATGAAGGTGATGATTACGAAATCACTGAAGTCATTTCACTGGATGTGACGGAAGATCATAATGGTACCTCTCACTTACGTGAATACATCTGGAAGCCGAATAAAGTAAACAAAGACGAAACTTTCATGTTAGTGACGTATGCAGATTCTTGCGAAACGTCAGTAAAACAAACTATCCCCGACACTCGGTCCACGGCATATGTTGGCGGGAAACGTGACGATTTTGAAATAACATATGACGGAAATGATGATTATTATGAAGACTACGAAGAGCAACCGGAGGGAGCATTGGCCAAAATCACATATGTCAGTGAAAAATTGGCGCATATCCGAAAACTAGAACCGAATGAAGACCAAGAAGTTGAAGAAGAAGATGTGTATGAAATTGAGCCAATTAATCTGAAGATTTCATTTGAGCCTGTGACGATGTGGGTTACGCCATATGAAGGGCGCTATGGTTTGTCAACGTCACATTTTCAAGTGTCGGAGAGACTGGGTGACTCTTGCGAAACCAGTCTGATAAAGGTGACGACCAGGGGTGGATATCTGTCTGATTTTTCGCTCTCATATTCAGAAGTTCGAAAACTTAAAAAGTACCGTCACCACCACGAAAAGCAGCCTCAATACAACTACCTTCCGACTGATGTTATTGTCATTGACAAATTAGAAGAGGAAACGCAGCCTAGTCAGCAGGCAAGCTGCTCTGATGATGAAGGTTTTGAAGAAATAGAAGCAGAGCACACAAGGCAGTCAGAACCAGTTGGTGCAATTGCCCAAAAACCCAGCAGTCCTCAGTCAAACTATGGAAGTGATTACGCGCTACCATCATGCAGGAAAGGTAGGTTGTTTTATGGAGAAACATGAAGCTGTATGGAGCCAGTGGCTTTGATATCTTTATTATTCGTATAATAAATCATTTAAGGCCGATTTCCAATCAGCAAAATATCCGTGCGGACGTAGGTAATCCACTCATGCGCATTGGCTAGTTTGCGTCTTAGAGAATTCAAAATGTACCTTTTCCAGATCATGTAACCAACTCATAAAAAACTTTCTTTAGATTCTGACTCTGAGACAGATAGCGACGACAATTTGAAAATTTATGGCGAGAAATTCGATGAAATAACGAAACAAAGCCTGACTGAAAACGAGAAGGACAGGTTCTTCAGCACTGTCCCTTCACTGGATCCATATAATACTACAAAACCAATGATTGATGAAGTCAACGAAAAATCTTTGAATGAATTTATATGTAACGGAATCGTGAGGTCAAAAATCAGGATTGAAGAACTAGAGACAGAAACAATCTTATCAAAAGCAGAAAAAATGTATAACATAACATCTAAAATTATAATTCCCGAAATTCATGGTATCAAAATGAAACCAATTCCAAGTGCAGCAATCGTAACAGTTGCTTCCGATTCGAATTTAAAACAAGTTCGGAAATCATCGAAATATGCTGAGATCGACACAGCCAAAAAAATTCAAGAAGATAATTTTGAAGAAACTTACATCAAAAGTGATGTCCATAAACAAGAAATCAACCTCGATTTCATGCTGGAGAATGTTCATCAAGAATCTTTGAATGGCCAATCACTTATCAAATCAGAAGTATCTGACCAATCAAATTTCAAATTAGGAGTAACTGACCAATGCAATGTTAAATCGGAAACGACAGTAACGGCTGAAAAAAAATCACTGGGAGACGAAAACGAGCTATTGAGGCGGGAAGGTGAAGTATTGGGCGAATTACTTGAATTTCGAGATTTTCAATCGAACGGGAAGTTGATCATTTGCAATGAACAAATGGAAGAAAATGTTCTTTCGAAGCCACCTCATTCCCAGACTGCGAAAGTGTTTCAGCAAAAGGAAGAGAGAGACCATCTCTTCATCATGGCCATACCATCAATTCAAACAAATTACGTGACTGAGGCTGAAAACATCAACACGTGCGCAAAGAAGATGTGTCCGCATCGAACCGAGGTTAAAGAAGAACTTCTGCAATCACGTGATGACAATAATACGGACGCGGAAAAAGAAATTGAATTCGATGCCTTATTTTTCAGCGACGCATGTCAACGAGAGGCGGGTGAACAGCTTGTGAGAGCAGGCAATACTACGTTGGTGGACAGCTTAACAAGTGGAGAGAAGCTCACTTGTCAAAATGAACTTCCTGGAGAAACATTAGATGATGAAGTAGCAATCAAAACTGTTAACAAAATGGATGTCTGTGACAGTAGTTTTGAAAGTATTACGGTTGTCAATCCAACATTACAGAAAAAAAGAACAGATAGTGATGAACTTATTCAGAATGATAATCCGGTTGATAATCCGATTTCAATATCAGCTTCCGTATCGAAATCATATTCCATGGTTGACAGAGGTGAAAAAAGGGAAGATGGCATAGACACTGAAAACACACGTGACGTCGTAAGCTCGAAAGATATCATCCTGAAACCAACGAACTATCGTAGCAAATCTGTGAGTTTGGACGTTAAAAGCCAAGCGACAGACATCCGTACATCTCAAGTCAACCCTGAGATTTCGTTAAAACCCAAAAAGAAGTCATTAACATCAAGAGCCAAGAAAGCCATTATGAAGCCATTTAAAGGAAAGCAGGAATGTCCTTCTAAAAGTGAAACTCGAATCCAACTTTCTCGTGACAAGGTGACTGAAACTACTATAGATAACACAGGAAAGAAAAAAAAGAAAAAACTGGTGAGCATCAGCAAATTATCAGACCAGAAGAAAAGCACATCTAAACACGTCGCATTGCCGAGTGACGTACGACACAAAAATGTCGTATACCGTCGTAGTGACACAGTGCCCGTCAAATCTGTCGCTGATCGGATAGTTTTGCTGCGTCAAAACAGTTCGGAGGGGATGTTGGGAGAAGACGAAAGACGAGCAGCCAGAAATAGAAGAAAATTAGTTCGTTCACAGAGTTTTGAATCGATTCTAGATTCTTGTGATAAATTAGAAACTGAATTAGAAGGTCGACGAAAGCGCTTGGCTGGTTATGCCTACTCAAGCCATGGCAACCTTGTAGGTGGTAACGAAATCGTGAAAAGTCGAGAATACACTATCGAAGCTTGTGAAAAGGAGATGACGAAGGAGATCGGCATCATCAAACGAGGAAGGAAGAAGTCATCTACTTACAAGAGTATGGAGACGTCTCTTGACGCCGTCTCGAAAATGAAAACTGTCGGACATGTTCAAATTCCTGGCGTTTTTCTTGGAAGCTCTGAAGTTGACATTGGATGTCTAAAACTAAAAAACAATCAAGTCGGCAAAATCATCATACCCAGAGCTTTTTCTGTAGATAACCTTGAGAATGCTGACTTAGCCATTTTGAAAACGAAGGAGATGATTATTTGAAGAAACTTTATCTTTTTATAGGTTGTAAAAACAGAGAGATCATTTCAAATTAGTAGTCAGGTGGGTCACAAGCCCCTGATTGTTCATTCTAAACTAGGCTACAATATTGATCAGATTCAAAAGTTGCGTTCATCAGCCCTATTAGTTCATGTAATTCTGGTCAGTAAAATAGACACCTCAAAATGGTTTCTTTCTTGTTACCATTTTTGTTTACTCGACCCACTTAGTATACACTACCTGGTTACTTTTTCATTTTTGCGTTGTGTAAATAGACCTTTTCTTGTAACTTATACGGATGAGAGTTGATAGTTACTTTCTGGCAACCAGCAAAGATTGAAAAGCTCCTAATATTTCTTTCATTTGGATTGGCACCAACGAATGTGATGTTTAGATTTTCAATCTTTCCATCAGAAGGGATCACGACTTGTCTGGAATAAAAAAAATCTTTTGTAACTCTTATTATGAAGCTCAATATAACAACAAACTTTTCATTTGTTTGACGAACTGTCTTTTGTTCTACTGTGTAGATGGCATGAATCGTATTTGACGAACTTTTGTTAGAACGACATTTTCTGACTCCTTTTTCCTTTCCAGCATCTTGATTACACGAACTCGACAGACTCTCTAGAGGTCTAGAAAGCACTCGTAACGCAAAATGAAAGAAGACGCGCTTAATAGTCAGTGACTAATCAGAGAGGTGGCCACCTGAGGTACAGGATAAGCTTTAGACGTTATTGCAGTAGCAGCGAAGCGAATACCATTTTAAAACACCCTTGGACTACTCCTCCTCCTCCTCCTCCTCCTCCTCCTACTACTACTACTACTACCGGCCGAAATGGCAGTTTAGCCTGTGCAGTCTACGAATGTCGCTTCTAAAACTGCGTAAATTGCAACTAAAGAACGGAGGCTAATAATTTTTACAACTATCAAAACATTCTTTAAGTTATTTTAGTATTTTAACATAGATTCGCCATTAAATAAACATTACTTCTATTAAAAACACGGTCGAGAACTTTAATTGCACCTAATTTGAAACACGGTCAAAATAAACTTAAGCTTTGTTTTTGGTAACGTCTTGTGCTTTGAAGTTCGAAGCTCTCTTCTTTTTGCAGTTACAAAGATTCAACGAAATTCATCGAACTTAAACTTTTTAAAAAGCATTTTACATTTTTTTTTTATGTTTTGTACGTGTGTATTTTGTTTGCTTGTCTGCAAAAATGTCTTGGTATAAAGTTGGAAACTACGGAAGCCGAGAAGGGACAACGTAAATAATTCCGCAAATCAAAAAAAGAATTTCAGTTGTAAACAAATCAAAAAGAACAAGATGCCCGTATGGGCAGAAAGATTTCTGCAAAATCTGTTGAAGCATGAAAAATGAAAAATGTTATGACAATTATGAAATTCGACAAAAAATGTTACACGATCAAAGTGGGCTCGAACCACCGACTTTTCGGTTAGCAGCCAAGTAACTGCGGCACAGAACTACATTTGTCTCTGTAATGTATAAACTGCTAGCTTTAAACAGTAAGAAAAAAATGGAGGTGAAAAGCCGTTTGTAATGTATTTCTTGCTTTCGCAAAAATCCAAAATCGAAATATTTTATGACATTTAAAAATCTGATCAACGCGGGGTCGAACCACCGACCCTTGGGTTAGTAGTTGCTGTACTAACCGACTGTGCCACGGAAGCCATACACGTCAATATAGATATAAATATATATAGCTCTTTTGACTCTTCTGTTTACAAACCGTTGAGAACTTCTTTTTAGTTGAAAAAGAATGATCACAGTCCAAGATAATTATAAGTTTCTTTTATATATTTTCTGTTTTCACCTTAAAATATGTATATCTTCTTTAAAATCCATTTAATATTGATAGTGGGGGGCACAACTGGAAGAATTGTGCACTTTGTGATACCAACATGAAATTTGGTACAGTGCTAGATTATGACCGGAAGTTCAAAAATCCGATGAGACCCCAATCCAAAAGTGCCCCAGGCCCCTTAAAAATGATGACGTCATCAAAAAAATTATTTTTTCCAAAATATGGCTTTTTGTATATCAATCGAAAGCTGTTTTCACGCTAATCAAACTTTGCAATAGAACTATGTGCTTAAAATCAGTCTATTAAGAGATACAAGGCTTTAAATACATACTTATCATTTAATACTTATTAAAGCTAGTATATAAAATAAAATTAAAGAAGGTAAACCACGGTATATTTTATATGCATTGTACCAAAATATTGAAACATTGCCAATGTACAGTGACTTTAAAATACAAGTTTCATGAAAAACTAGGAAAATTATACGTCAGCGTGATATTGTAATAAAAAATCCTTATACACGAAAGATGATCTAAATCTAGGTTTTAAGCGGTAGTTATTTTGATATTTCATATTTTTATTGCTGAAAAGTCAAAAAGCTCAAAATTAGTTTTTATTACAATGTTAATGAGTCACTAAATAAAGTTCAATGAATATTTGTACAGTTTGCTGAGCAGTTACAAAGTTCGGTGCATCTCAAATTATTTCTGTAACATTTGCAGCGTGTACAATCACCTTTGCAACCACACTTAACTAATTCACGACATGCTTTTGAAGCTTCAGGGATGGTCATCCATACTGGAGAAATATTTTCTTCTGTAGCGTTCCAGCCCCAATCGTTGGGATCATATGCCAATGTTTTACTAAGTGAACTATACCAGATCAGTCTGTAAAGCAAAAAAAGTAAAAATAAAATGTAAATAAATAAACGCTGTACTCATGGATTTTCTTCTTTTTTTTTTCTTTCTGTCGTTTTCCTTATGTAACTGGAGCTTAAGAGTGTCAATCTATTATGTGTAGCAATCAAAAATTATCATAACCTTAGTTAATAAAACTACAAGTCCAAACATACCCTCCTTGGCAAATTGCTCTCTTTAGATGTTGCATAAGAGCGTCGTAGGTAGGTGGCAAGTTGTTACTGGCCCGATGTTTCTTTGTAAATAAATATCTTCTGCATAAGTTGACAGACTCAATCCCACTTCCCCGATCATAAATCAATACCACGTATCTTTCAATTTCTTTTTGGTCATACTCTTCTATATACTCTGGTCTTTTCAATGTTGATAGTCTAAGACAAAATTAAATTAAGGCGTTAACCAAACGTTAAGGCAGATAAAACAATAAAGAATTTATAATTAAAAGAAAACCCAGAATTTTAAATAATATGTATAATATCAATATGAATTTCACCTTTTAAAAGTATCAGTAACAGGTGGGTGTGACTTGAATGTATTCCATGCCACCTTTTTTCCTCTTCCATGAAATCCTGAGACAGTGTCACAGCCTGTGAATGCAAACCAAACCGGAAGTTAACTGCTTATCTTCCGGGCTTTTCTTTTCGCAGTGGCGGAGTATTTCATTTCGTATGATAGTAGCGGCTCTCGCAAGACACATGCCGTCATCTTGTAAATCACAAGCCTGAAATATTGCTTCCCCACTCCTTTCCTTGAATGTAAGTATGACGTCCCGTCCTTTTTTGTGCTCCATCAACTCAGGGATGCTTGTGAGTATTTTCTCTTTAAAACGTGTGCTATGTTCGTATACTGGGTTACAACCGTGAGCTTCCAGCCTCTGCACGAAGAGTTTCTTTAGCTCTTTCAAATAGAATACCGGAACGACATCTTTTTCTGCTTCAATATAATTACGTATATATTGCTCTATTTCTGCTATTGCAATTCCTTCTAGCAAAGCGTCTTTCCGTTCCTGTGACGATTTTTTGGCATCTAGTGCTCGGACTTTGTTGTAGAGTTTAGTTAAACAGCTTTTGTGATACAGAGCCTCCGTTGCAACCAGGTCTCCTTCACTCAGTTTTGCCAGCAGTTCCTCATCTAGTAGTCTTTCAGCAGAATACTGAACCCGTTCGTGAAGTTGTAAAGTACTGGCCAGGCATAAGGGCTCCTCTGAGTCGTAATTGCAGAGAAAACACTTTTTTTGAAAGTTTTTCGCCGCGAATTCTGATCTAGTTTTCGTTGATTTACCTTGATAGCCATCCTTTTCTTCTACTTTTTTTCTTTTCGAAGCTCTCTCGAAATGCAAGTCATCGTACTGGTTTCTGCACCGTTTGTGATAAACTGCCTTATTTTGACAACATTTTTGATCACCATTTTCACCGGATAAAATTGTTTGTAGTGATAATGTCAATGTTCCGGCATCTTCAAAGCGCTTAATATCTTGAAAAAGCTTCGTGTATTGGTTTTGTAAGTCTAAACTATGATTATTACTACCGGGACTAACAAGCTTTTCTTGCGGTCGAGTTTCTTGGCAAATGAAACATTGCAACCAGTTGATTTCTTTACTTAGATTATTTTTGTCAAATTTCTCTAAATCTTTTACTAACCTAAAAGACTTTCTTGCCATGATTAAACCATTCAACACTTGTAATCAATATGATGTTTAAATATATCACGCGCGTATCCCCAAGGGACCAGTTGACAGGTATTTTTAAAACTAAGGAAAATTCCCAAAGCGCTGAGAAGAGATCATAGAATAATAATCTGATTCTAAACATTTTGTCAGTTATAAATAGCTTGCGATTACTATCAGCATAAAGCTTTACATTATAAAGCTGGCTTTCCACTAGACGAAAAAATTCGAGTGAAGCGAACTTTTCAAGTAATTTGGTTGGGAAGCGTCAAAATTCTAAAGCAAAAAAGTAGAAATCATTCCTACTTTTTTGTTCGCCCCTTGGAATTAAACAATAAGAAGGAATGACTTTTTCGATTCGAACTTTCTCATCTAGTGGAAAACCTGCTTAACTCTGGAAGACTTCCTAACGCTAAATTAAAAGTTTAGTATCTATTGATCGGTTTGTTTTAAGTATATAGTTCTTCTGCAAAGTTTGGTCACCTTTAAGAAAGCTTTCCATTGATATATAGCAACCCATATTTTTTTTATTAAAAATGTTTTGATGATGTCAGCAATTTTACGGGGCCTGGGGCACTTTTGGATTGGGGTCTCATCGGATTTTTGAGCTTCCGGTCATAATCTAGCACTGTGCCAAGTTTCATGTTGGTATCACAAAATGCACAATTTTGCTGATATTAGACCCTTTTTCCCCTCACTATGATCAAAGAAACTTTTGTAAATCTTTCGGCACGGTGCTTTGGTTTCATGTAAATGCACGCACGAAATTTCAAAAAACCGCTAGGTTTGGACAGTAAGAAAAAAACGAAGAACAAGATGCCCTTACGGGCAGAAAGATTTCTGCAAAATCTGTTGAAGCATGAAAAATGAAAAATGTTATGACATTTATGAAATTCGACAAAAAAATGTCGATCTAAGTGGGTTCGAACCAGATGGCCAGATGGCGCAAAACGGTAACAGCAAAAGTACTTGCCACAAGAATACTTTCTAAATTTTACTTAAAGTTCTTAAAAGTTCTTTAAACGTTATTTCTTGAAATATCTTACTGGTGTAAAACAGGCATAAACGATAATAATGTTTAAAATTACTAACTCGTGTAAATAGGGTCTAATTGTAGCACACCAGCAATTTAATTTATTAGACAAAAGAATTATACATGCATGAGCTGTTTATAACGTACGTTTTTTTTATAAGAGCTTATGTAGAAAAAAAACTCGTTTCTTCGAAAAACACATGTATATGTTTGAATTATAATTTCTTGAAACCGAAAATGAATTCGAACAGATAACTTCCTTTTTTTTAACTCGATTTTTGAAAACCTGATGTTCAAAGACAGAACAGATAGCTAACAAACGTAGAAAGTAATAAGAAAGTCTGTGCTTTACTGACACGAAAAACATATCTATTTTCAAGTGCCAAAGTACATTGAATCAGTACCAAAAGTAACTAAAAGTCCCAGTTTTATGTAGACCTATTTGATTAATATCTATTCCTTCATCAATTAAGTGATAAAATATCAAAGAAAACGTACTTTCTACCTTAATTAGCTCTTTTGACTCTTCTGTTTACAAAACGTTGAGAACTTCTTTTTAGTTAGAAAAGAATGATCACAGTCCAAGATAATTATAAGTTTCTTCTATATATTTTCTGTTTTCACCTTAAAATATGTATATCTTCTTTAAAATCCATTTAATAGTGATCAAAGAAACTTTTGTAAATCTTTCGCTGACATGCAATGCACGGTGCTTTGGTTTCATGTAAATGCACGCACGAAATTTCAAAAAACCGCTAGGTTTGGACAGTATGAAAAAGAAAAACCAAAGCCGGTTGTAAGGTATTTCTTGCTTTCGCAGAAATCCAACAAGATGCCCTTACGGGCAGAAAGATTTCTGCAAAATCAGTTGGAAACTGAAAATATAAAAAAAATGAAATACTATAATAGCATTCTTGAAACTTGAATGATTTTGAATCATTGAATGGTTGAATAATTTCTACAATATATTACATTCCTAATTACGTGCTTCTCAGGACATTTTGAAGGCATAATTGACACAATGCGAAACTTTATTATAATGTATGTATATAACTGCCAATAAACTGAACAACATGTTTGTTGATACAAAATAATATAAAAGATCCACGGATCCTTTCAGATATCTTAATGAGTATGATCATAACTCATAAACTCAAAACATTTTTCCAAGAACATATAAATTTTGGTCATGCAAAATACATTTATATCGACTGAAATCGACATACATAATATAGTTAACTCATATCAGAAATTTCTATTTCTATTCTATTTCTTATCAAATAAGATTAACAATATGGCATGCACTTACATTCTTCATCAAAGTTGAAATTCATGGTCAGTTTAAAAAAAATCTGTAGGAAGTTTAAGAAAGGTTGAATGATTTTTACATAACATTACATTTCCGATTACATTCATATGCACCCAAAGGAATTGCAAAACTGTAATTGACACTATGCGAAACTTCATTGCATATACGTATACACCACCGATAAACTTAATAACATCTGAATGACATAAAACATACCTTCTTTTGGGAGTAAAAAATCAGCTTATGTTTATATTGATATTTTCAGTACGCAAATCATAAACTTTAAACATTTGATATGTACTATGAATCTTCTTAATTACAAACGTAATTCCCAGTATTGCAAACACAAAAACCAAACAAAGATTTTGGTCATTTAAAAACATATATAATACCTATGCTCTAAACTTAAAGTCACCACACACATATTATATAACTGAAAGTAAATTTTGGTTTGTTACATGATTTGATGTGTATTGAGTTTACAGGCAATTGGAAGATGTTTGAATTTGTTATTGTAATTAGGAAAGCCATTTTTAATAAAGGACATTGACAATATATATAACTTAAAAACAAATCAAACATTAAAACATTAAAAAATTATCACCAAACATTAAAACATTATGTATATATACATTAAAGCATCAGTAGACACACATTTTTTATGTTGGAGCTGATGAGGACTCTAAGCTGAGCTTCAGTATCCACAGCTTAAAAAGAATAACAGCCCATACATGAAACAAACGAAGATGTTTTGTGTTTTCACTAAAAACAAACAACAAATGTATATATAGGTACCTTTTCACTCTTCTGTTTACAAAATGTTGAAATCTTCTTTAGAAAAGAATGATCACAGTTCAAAAAAAATCGAAGTTTCTTCTATAGATTTTGTTTTCATCTTAAAATATGTATATGCTCTTAAAAATCCATTTAATATTGACCAAAGAAACTTGTAAATCTAAAAGGGTTTCTTCGCTGGGTGACATGCGTTGCACGACGTTTTGGTTTCATGTAAACACACGCATGAATTTTCAAAAAACCGCTAGGTTTGGACAGTAAGAAAAAAACGAAGAACCAAAGCCGGTTTTAATAGCTTTCTTGCTTTCGCAGAAATCTAAAAATGATTCTTGAGAAAACACACACATGAATAAAAAGATAACATGAGTTCTTTTGTTTTAGAAAAAGTGAAAACAAGAATGAATAAAAGAGCAATTATGCAGAAAGACGCATTCTCTGTCTGTCTTGCCTGTTGTGTCCGAACATATTGTCGATGCTGTTGCACTGATCAGAAACACCCACCGTGAAGCTTTTTTTGTCGTTTCCCAACGTTCTCCACGAACCTTTGTGATTGGGAACAAAAATTTGTATTTTTTTCTGAAAGGCTGAACCGCCTGTAAGTGGTATATATGTGAGCATAGTAAATAGACTATAACTATGGTGAGAGTATTTATTGCTCTTCTTATGTGTGACGTCAGTGTGGAATGCATTGAATCCCACATCGAACGCAATGTTTAGAGAAAGCTATCTTGGTAACTAATAGGGATGCGTTTTTTGCGGTCCATGATATTGGCCATGAGGTAACAAAAAAAATTGCGCAAAATCTTTGGGTACAGGGATTCTATGACGTCATCAAAATCAAAAATCTCTGTAACAGTATGGTTTCCGTTACCAATTTTCCTTAATTTAATTTTTCGTGAATTCTTTAGTATAACACGGGCTAAATATAGGAGGTGAGCGACGCCAACTTGACGGCCGGTAAAATTTATTAGTGCAGTTAAATAGGCAACCGTGCTGTGACAACAATAATCATGGAATCTTCTACCTGTTTAGTTTGCAAAACCAAAAAAAAATCTTCATTTTGAAATATTTTCTTCGATTTTGAAAAATCTTTTTTTGATTTCGAAATTCTTTTTCCGATTTTTCAAAATTCTTTTTTGGATTTCAAAATTTTTTAACGACTTCGAAAATCTTTTTGCGATTTCGAAATTCCTTTTTCGATTTCGGAATTCTTTTCTCGATTTGCAAAACTATCAAAGCTGTCCCTTCTCGGCTTCCGTAGGAAACGGTTTTACTTCGTTTCTTATATTTTTAGAAGACGTTTGTTTTTTTTTCTTTTCGGTCTTACATAGCTTTCTTTTTATAAAAAAAAAATTCTGATATAAAAAAAACATAGTTTCACGTATTGTGCATATTTCTGTTGTTTGTATCAAATAGTTTTTTTGGTGGTTTTAGTTAAGCCCTGTTTACACTTTTTCAAATGAAAATTGCCGTTAATTAAGCCTAGGAGATAAACAAAAGTCGGCAAAGCTTCATGGGGCTTTCAGACGGATTAATTCAGAATCTATTTCGTTTTGTACATTGCGAGATGAAATGCTGCTACCGTTTTGTGCCCTATGGATCTTGTTACTACTTTAAACGGTAAAAACAATTTGTATTCGTCAGAAATATTAGTAATTTTAATTTGGAGAGGGTGGTTAGTTCGAATCCTGGACAAAGCATCTGAAGCTTGCTCCACTGAACTATAGACTGGTAAATTGTGGAGTTTGTGGCATATTTAGAGGTATTACATTGTGGTCTAGTGAGTAAACCTGAGGAGGTTCCCCTTGTGTTATGAAAATCTGGATATTTTCTTAAGTTGTAAGCATTATATATAAGCATTATAATTTGAAAAGGTTATCAATCTCAGACACTGCTTTTGAAGTTTAAGAATCCTTGAGTCAAAAAATGAGTAATAGAAAAGGCCGTTTGTTTTTCGAAGGTGATTGTCTATAATGAACTCCTAGATACTTGACAGCATTAGTAAAAGACAACAGTTTGCCATTTAAGTTCAGCCGAACAATGTGATTGATTACTTTGTGATCATTATGAAAAAGAAGAACTTCAGTTTGGAAACATTGAGAAAAATCTTATTTGCACAAAGCCATTTGAATAGCCATTTCAGGTGAATGTTTCTCTATCAGTTTAAGAGAAGAATTAGAATAAAATAAACAAGTGCCATCAGCAACCAAAGTAGCTTCAAAGAACAGTAGGGCATTTGGAAGGTCATTAATGTATATAATGAATAATAAGGGTCCTAATACGGATCCTTGAGGAACGCCATGAAAAACTTGTCTAAAACCAGATTTTTTACCATTTATGCTGACATATTGCTTTCTGCCTGTTAAGTAGGATCTAAAGTATTGCTTGCACTTGCGGCTAATACTATAACGTTCAAGTTTACGTAGAGGGTTATGTAGAGGGATGTTATGATCTACAGTATCAAATGCTTTTCGTAGGTCCATGAATAAACCACACCAAAATTGTGCATTATCTAGAGCTTTCCTGATCTTTCCAGTTGTTAAAGTAGCTAATTAGTGTATGGTTTGTAGAATGAGATTTTCTGAATCCAAATTGTCTATTAAAGAAGAGATTATGCTTTAATACCGTCATACCGTCACAATTTTGGGTCAAATACCGTCATACCGTCTAAAAAGGAAGCCTAATACCGATACCGGCTCTTTTATTGAGCCAATTATTCAAAAAAACTATTGAGACAGGTTCATACTCTAATGTATTTGGATCCCGTTGCTCAAAGGGTTGCGAAACCACTTAATATTCTAGTTAAAATATTAAAGAACAAAAACCTGAAAACGTAATTTTGCTTCGTTGTACTGCGTTCTTGTTAAGTTCGCTAAGAAGTAATCAATATCCTAACAACAATTTATTCCAGATATATACAAAACAAACAAATAATTCTTGAAAATCAATATACCATTAAATTGTTAAATGTGATACTAAAAAATATAGAATCAATTTAAAGCTTTGAAACTATTACTATAAACAAACATTAGTGATGCACACTGCAGAAAGGCTATCGTCGTATGATTTGATGATACAGTGGAATCTGTCTAAGGCGGACACCATTGCTTCCAAAAAATAGTGTCCGCTTTAACAAGATGTCCGCCTTATAGAGATTATGCCAAAAATTTAATTTTGAACTGGATTTTGACCAAGAAGTGTTTTTAATGCCGTATTTACCAATACTGATTTGAGACTTACAAACGTTGACAAGCTCTGACTAAAATAGTATTTGATCGAGGACTGCTTCCGTTTCTTCAGTTGGAGGTGATCGATCTTTTTTGTGATGGTGGACAGCTTGTCAAGCATCGCGATTATCTCTTTCAGAATCATGCTTTCTTGTGCCGGTCCCTCAATTTCGCCATTGCTCTCGTCACTGTCGGAATTTTCTTCGCCTGCCAGATAACTTTCACAATGCTCGATTTCTTTGATGCTACCTTCTCCAGCTCGAACTCGCCAATTGATCTCAATTTCATTGAAATTTGGCTCAGATCCTTCTTGGACGTTTTTGTTGAAATCAGCATATTTTAAAATTGTTGTCAATTTATTTTTGCAAGCGTCCGCCTTATAGAGAGTGCTTCCAAAGGAAATGTTCATTTGGTGCAAAAAACAAGTGTCAGCTTTAGGATTGTCCGCTTTATAAAGATTTTTCTAAGAGAGTTTGACCTAAAATCAATCTGTTCCGACCAACACTGATATTCTAACAAGATATCTTAACAAGATATCCGCTTTAGACAGATTCCACTGTAGTTATTAATTTTCACTCAAATTTAATCGGATTTTAAAAGGAAAGTCCCCTCCATGGATTTCAAAGTGAGGGGGCTAAAAAATTCATAATTTGCCCACGTAAGTAGCCCTAACCCTAACCCTAACCCTTACCATAAATTGGATGGGGGCAATTTTCCGTTAATTATAGACGTTAAGATATTTGCTAGCTCAAAAACATTCCATCGTTAGTAACAACTTCAGGAGATGTGAGACCAGTGACATAATCTTCGAAGTTAGGAATTTTATTGTTATTATTATTATTATTGTTATTATTATTATTAATTTATTTGGTAAAGAAGGTCGAGAGCTATATACAAATCATATATAAGATATACATGTATATACAATTAATATATATAAGGCAGTGAATCACTGATGTGGACCTACTAGATAAATAAACAAAAAAGTAAAAAAAAAAACACAAGATTACAGAAGACTTAGATTAAATTTGGGCAATTTGGAAAAATTAGACTTGAGAGCTAGCAAATTGAATTTTGGAATCTAAAATTTAAAAAGAAAAAAAACTGTGGGATAAAATATCATAAAAATATAGAATACTAAATAAAATGTGTTTGAATTAAATTGGGAAAGTGGTGTAGGCAAAACTAGAATTGAGACTAAAAGGCAAAATAGTGCACAAGGGAAATCACAAGATGAGCCAAAAAGGACTAGGAGAAATACACTTGGCCCGAAAATAAGAACCCATGGTACAAAGTAAGACTGGATTAATTTGGCTGAGAATTAAAAACTGAGGAATTAAAACTTGAAGTGGAACAAAAAGGAAAATACTGTAGAAAAGTGTATAAATTAAGTACTTTTTTAATAATAAATGTAATCTCTATAATATATGGCTCTTCCAGTAATTTTAAAGTTTATTTTGTCGATAGCATCAGAGTTTTTCAACGCTTGTTTATAGGCATTGTACGAGTTTTTCTCCCTGATCGAATTTGGAATATTATTCCAGACAATTGGTACTCTATATTGAAATGATCGTTTATGGTCCACATACTTGAATGATGGAAGATCGATTTTGAGGGCATTTCTGTTTCCACGTGAGGTTGATTTTTTGATAAGATCTGTTAGCAGTGGTGAAGAAAGACCATTATAAATTTTGTATGCTTTGCAAGCGATGCTTCTTTTATAGTAGTTAATAATGGGTTGCCACTTTACTGTACTGAGGACAGCAGAATCTGGGACAGATTTTCTCACACGATTGATAAATCGAGCAGCTCTGATATGGCCTTTGTCGATGTTAGACATGAGTGAGGGTGCGCAATTTCCCCATATGAGATTACCATATAGAATTGATGGTAAGATTCCTTGGAAATAGATTGTTGATAATGTGGATTTCGGAATTCCCCTCATTTGATAAAGTTTTTTTTACCTTGACACTAAATCTTTTTGAAACTTTTTGGACGTGGTGTCCCATTTCAGTTCATCATCAATTGTTATACCCAGGCATTTGGTCGATTTCACGGTGTCAACACTTTTACCAGATATTTTAATGTTCATAAGAGGGCCAATAAAACGATTTTTCGATAAAATTATGACTTTGCATTTATCGGGATGGATTGTCAAAGAGTTTCGTTTGGAATATGACTCAAGTTGACCAGCGCATTTCTTTAAGTTCATCATGACACTATCAACTGAGGGACCGGTGATGTGCGTTGTCGAGTTGTCGGCAAGTTGGTCTAAGTCACAGTCCACATTTTCCTCCATATCGTTTACATTTAAGGAGAAGCTTGGTGGACCAATCAGAGAACCTTGTGGTTCTCAAAATTCTATCTTTGCAAGGTTTGATTTAGTTCCATTTAAGACTGTAAATTGTTTACGATCTGACAGGTAACTTTCAAGGTATGCTAGAAATTCACCCGAAAAACCACAAGCACTAAGTTTCTTTATGAGGATGGGGTGTGAAACGGTGTCGAACGCTTTACGAAAATCTATGAATAATACAGCCACGGTTTTGCCAGAATCGATTTCGCCACGGTTTCGCCACTTTTCAGTCATATACCTTCATATCTTCAGTTGATCGTTGAGGGCGAAATCTCCATTGGTGTTCCGTTTGCAAGTTATGTTCTCTTAAATGGCTGTTCAATTGAGAACATACGAGGTGTTCAACGATTTGGCTTGGTATGGAGAGCAGGGAGATTGGTCGATAGTTTGAGCAATCAGATTTCGAGCCATTTTTAAATATTGCAGAAATTTTTGAAACTTTCCATTTTGAAGGGAATTTTCCTGTGGATAAGCTGCGCCTGACAACATTTTCTAGTCCGACGATTGCACTTTCACTATCAAGATTTAAGTCTTTTGCTGTTATATTGTCTGGGCCACATGCTTTGCCAATTTTAACTGCAGCTTTGAATGACTTTCTGAGTAACTCGGTAGATAGTTGAATTTTACTAGTGGTTGGATTGACTCGATAGATGTAAGAATTCAAGGTACCATCAGCATCCACTTCCGGTGGAGTTGCCAATTTTTTGCCAATGTAGGCGAAAAAAGTGTTCATGGTGTTGGCTTTTTCAACTTCATTTGTGACAGTCTTATTTTCATATTTTAATGGGCCGATATAACAATCCATTAGGCGAAGTTTTTATATCGCTAATCACCTCAAAATCACGTGTAACGCCGATTAAGCCACGAACGATGCCGCGTCTGGAATTGATGGGAGCTGTCCTACTTGCGAAGATGATGGAGACTGTTCAAAAGGAACTTTCAAACATTGAGATTGATTCTGTAACCCCATGGATTGACAACACAATTGCTTATTTTTGGATTGTAAACAAGAAGATTTACAAGCGCTTCATTCAAGACCGAGTTGATAAAGTCCTGAAAGTTTTGCCTGCTGAAAGCTATAAACTTGTATCATCAGAGAACAATCCTGTTGATATCACTACAAGAGGCTTATCATCGACTGATTTGGCATCGAGTTACCTATGGTTCCATGGTCCAGAGTTTTTCAATTTACCAAAGGAACATTGGCCAGTCGTTGAAGCAGAATTGACAAAGGAAGTTGAAGCTATAATAAAGAAGAACACAAATACTTTCCTTAACAACACAAAGAGAATAAACAAATTACAAAACATAATAAAAGTAGAAAAATTTAATTCCTTTGCTAAGTTAACAAAGATAACTGCTTATGTCTTACTGTTTGTCAATAAATTGAAAAAGAAAATATTACTGATCTTAAAAACCCTGACGCAGAATTTAATGTAAGCCGACACAATGGGTTAACTACGCTTCCTGTCGCAAACTATACTGTAAGCCGACAATCTGATTTTAGTCAAAACCCTGTCGCAGACTATACTGTAAGTCGACTATCTGATGTTAGTATGAACCCTGTTGCAGACTATACTGTAAGTCGACAGTTTAAACCACTCGCCGAACCGTACGTCGCAAACTATACCGTAAGTCGACAATCAACAAGCTTAACAAGTACGGTAAAGCCATGGAAAAAATACAGTTTGCGAAGCAGGAACAAACAAAGTAAGGAAACAATAAACGAAGAAGAAATAGAACTAACGAATAACAATGAAAAACATAACACAATTGATATTGTTGGTAATGAAGATACTTGTCTGAATGAAGAAATTGTCACTGAAGACACTGATTTGGAAAATGTTGTCACTGAAGAAAAGAAGACAGATATTGATGGCAATTTGGATTCTCTTGATGACTTCCATTTATTGGAATACCGTGTAAAAACACTATGGATCGAAGAACTTCAATCAGATTTTGCAGAAGATGACAAGTATTGACAAGTAATGTGAAAACCACATTAACTCTTCTACGTACCAAGTTTTGGATACCTCGCGGACGATAAATTGTTAAATCATTGTTACACCGTTGCTTCATCTGCAAATTCTTTGCAAGCAAACCGCTTTGTTATCCTGACCAGCCTGCCTTACCAAAGGAACGTGTTACGCTGAGACACCCTTATCACGATGCAGGAGTTGACTATCTGTACTACATATGAAAAAAGCCTGGGTGTGTTTATTCACTTGCTGCTCCACCAGAGGAATACATTTAGAACTCGTAACTGACAACACAAGTGCTGCCTTCATTTGTGCATATCGTCGATTCACAAGTCGCAGAGGCATCCCTTCAAAGATCATCTCTGATAACGGTAGCAACTTTTCCAGCGAAGAGACTCGAGACTTTATTAAGAACATTCGTGATGCGACTTCCGGATCCAGACCCAACCACCTGTTGTATGGTCGTCGCTTGATTAAGCAGGAACTTACTTCGCGAACAGAAGTTAGTTTGGAGAAACGTTACATGTACGTAGAACAGCTGCTGAAACACTTTTGGAACCGTTGGAATTCTGAGTACCTTGTTGAGCTCCGAGAAAGACACTTTCATCAAATTCAACGTAACAAAGTCTCAAAAGTCAATGCGGGTGATTTGGTACTTGTTATGGACAACAAATTACCACGCTCTCAATGAAAATTAGCAGTCGTCGATGAAGTTTATTCTTCTAAAGACGGTTTAACCAGATCTTGTCGGGTCAGAACAAAGAACGGTTTACTCAAACGAACTCTGAACAATTTATGTCCTCTGGAAACACATATTGATTAAAGTTTTTTGAACAAAAGGACTTCATGTATTTATTTAGGGGGGGGGGGGGGGGGGGGAGGGGGGCTGTGTGGAATATTTCCGAATGGCGGTGGCGTCCATTTGTAGATATCTCATATGCCTTCTTATAAATATCTCATATGCTTTCTTACTTACCTGTATTATACGGAACCAAAGTTCAACAATGGTATCTTACGAATAATACAGTCCACCGACTCAACTGTCTGATCCCACAAAGTGATCATCGAGACAGAGAGAAAATGTGCTCAACAGCCACACCAGTTTACCAAAACTTTTTCAGAGATTAGAAATATTTTCCTCCTATATCAATTATAAACATAATTTCGAAGATAATATATCAACAACTTCATAGCAAGTACAGTACCTTAAGGGGACAAACTGTTTGGGGAAGAAATTGTTTGGGGAATATATTTTTGCGGATAAATGACCCAAAAAGACTATAATCAGGGAAAAAAAGTCGGTAAAAAATTTAGTTGGGGAAAATTTTAGTCGGGGAAAATTTTAGTCACTTTTCCCCGACTAAATTTCGAAATTAGTCACTTTTTCCTGATTATTTTCAATATAAGAAGAAAATAATCAAGATATTTCAACGTCTGAGTTATGGTATACCTATCGGGGAAAATTTTTAGTCGGGTGCAGAAAAGTCGGGGGAAAATTTAGTAAAATCAGAAAACTCCTAATTTAGTACCTATTTAAGTCATTATAACGGATGCAACTGAGTATATTACTCAGTCTAGGTCTATTTTCCATGAAGGAAAAAGCAAAAAACAATAAAGAAAAACTGCCATACCTCCGCCACCGACATAAGACCGTTTCTCAAAGTAAAAGCAACAGTAGGAAGCGCAAAACCTGTATCCTTAGATGTTCATTAACCTCGACTTCTTTCCTTTTTCAACCCCCTTTTTCATTTTCCAAACGTTTTGTAAAGACGAGACTTTCATTTATATGCAAAGCAAGTGAAAAATCAATTCTTTACGGTAAATAAGTAAATTTTTGTGAATGGAAAATAAGTTCCGCAAAAAAACGTTCCATAAAAATTTCTTCCGCAAACAATTTCTTCCCTTAAGGTAAACAAAACATAATTTCCATGGATATGACGTATACAATATTGGCATGGTAACGGTGTGAAATCATTTAACCACAGGAACGACTTTCGGATTTGCGTGGACAGGCCACCTACCCGATATTTTAAGCATTTTGGAATTCGAACTATCCGAAACGTGTGAGTATGTTTGTAATCAAATCAGTTGCTCTGAATTAACAAAACATTTTAAACAGTAAAACTTTTATTTACATCCTCGAATAGTTTAAAAGAATACAGATACATTTTATACACATAGATCCAGTACATCTATCACATTGTCTCTCTCAGAGAACGACCACCCCATCCGCCATCACTGACGACTGATCAGTGGCGTGAAAATAAAATAAGGTCACATTCTCATTTCTTCTTAACGCCCTGCATGGCAAGTTTTATTAAAACCTCATATTCCTTCCCTGTTCCATGACTTTTCAGATGTCTCTCCAAACAATCCGACCTGTAAAATCTCTTCTCGCAGATCGGACAGACTTGATTGCCATCTCCAGAATGCTTGCTGAAGTGACGTTTGCAGCTTCCCTTGTTACTGATCACCGTCCCGCAAACTGTACACCTGGAAAAAATAAAAGAAATAGTTGAAATAAACTGGACATGGGTCGTCGAGGTGGTTGGAACGTAATAACATCTTTCATTCTTGAATTTCATAAAACTATATTTTTGTTAGGATTTCACAATGACCAGTTGTTATCCAATCACATCAGATTTGTAATCATTTTGTGATAAGGTTAACATCAAAATGATGTGGAAGATGGAGTTTTTACTGCATTGTCCATCAAGTCATATTTATCCTAAGGACTCTTCATTAAAAAACAACTATACAAAGTGACTTTCTACCACGTGATTATGAAACATAAAGGGAAAACAAGCAGATAAATAAAACTCAAAATTGTTATCGAACAAACAATCTGTCAGTTGATCACCATGGTAACGCTGGTGGTGATTAGTAATATTCTCCATCATAACGAAGTTCCTTTAATCGAATCTTCTCATTAATTAACCAATCAAAAGAGAAGGTACACAATATTAGATCAAATGAAAATAATATCAACAACTGTCTCGACAACATCTTGTCTTTCAACTTGCTTCGGAAACTGATATCGAAACTAAACAATACGAAGGGTTGGTATTCATCTTTTTTTCATTCCTGCTGTGATCAGCTGAATCATTTTTTTCTTTTCATCATCAGTTCCCTGGCCATGCTGTTTCAAGTGTCTCTCTACATAGTCGATTCGATGAAACTTCTTCCCGCAGATTGGACATTCGTGTTCACCCTCGCCATCTTTGTTATGAATTTTAAAATGGCGGGCGCAGTTACTGAGTTGGGCTATTGTAGACCCGCAAACTTTGCATCTAAAATAAAGAATAAAATAAAGCATAGTTAGCACTGAGGAAAAGTGTAGAGAAAGGGTCTGAGACCAAGTGTCAATATCTTAAGAACCGCTGTTGAGTGAGTTGGTGACATGGCTCAGTAATTCATGTGGCATGGCCAAGTAAAAACATCATCAAAGACGTTTAATTCCAAATGTTCGCGAGGGTAAAGGTACTTATCAACATCAAACAGGTCCGTCCAAAGAAAGATGAGAAGTGAAATGGCTTCGACACAGCAGCAGTCGTAGCATTTCAAGATGATAACACGGAATCACCTAGAATTGTTACTTGACTGTACAGCCCTGTCATCGTGACACTATCAATTAAGCTATAGGATATTTTAAAAGTTTCGGGGATTGTTTCAGCATCTTAAATGAAATAATTAACTTATCAAAGTCCTCTTATTGCCAGTTCGAGTCGAGTTTCTACGTTATTGATATGTTACTTATACCGACTAGTGGCCAAGCAGTGCGGTACTCGCTACCAGAATGTTAGATCGGGATTCAAAAACGACTCAAACAATGTGAATCGGTCAGATTGACTCAAGCAAAAATGCAGTATCGTAGGGGGTTCAAAACATACGTAATTAAATAAAATTGAAACAATCAGTTAAAACGGATGGAGCTTCCTGGCAGTAAAGTTTTCACATGCGATTCAAAACTTTACGAGTAACTCGAAAAACTTGCCAACGGGTCATGGAGGACTACATGGAGGACTACCACAACAAAGTTCAAGATATGGACAGACGAAATAGCAATAAGAAGAATAACAAGGAAGATGGAAATAAAAATAGGACTTTTTATTTTTGTTTATCAGTTAACCAAGTATAAAAACATTTTTGTTGTTCTCAATTGAGGTCCTAATTTATTTTTTTTCGTGTGATTTAGTTCGAAATTTTTAAATTTTTTTCAGTCCAATTTTCTACGCGTGTTGCCCAAAATAATTATTTTTTGCCACGCGTTAAATTAGAACAACTACGGTATGTTAACGCCCGCGGTAATATTTCATGGTCCGAAAAAAACTCGAGAACTGTCTAAACAAAACCGAGAACTATCTGAAGAAAACCGAGAACTTTCTTAAAAAAATTCGGGAACTGTCTTAAAAAAACTCGAGAACTATCTGAACAAACCGATAACTGTCTAAAAAAAACTCGAGAACTATCTGAACAAACCGATAACTGTCTAAAAAAAACGAGGACTGACTGAAAAAATCGAGAACTGTCTTAAAAAAAAATCGGGAACTGTGACACGGGCCATGGTAATAATACTTACTTGTAAGCACTTGATACTTTCACACCATCCACATAATTTTCCAACGTTTCAAAATAGTCTTTCCAATTTACTGACTGTTTGTCATCCATTTGACGTGCGTTCAAATCAGCAGGCGGTTCCACCTTTACGCTCTTCATTAGAGATAACATAGAATCGTTGTAAAGAATAGAATAGAAAAAAGCCAGAAAACACTGCCGTTTGTCACATTCCAAACCAATGGAAGTTTGAAGAAACCTAGCAGTGTTTTCTGGCATGATGGTAAAAAGCTCACTTATATTGAGTTTCTTTGGTAGAACCATCGAAATTTCTTGTTTCTAGTATTTCAAAGTTGTCTTCCCATTTACCACTGACGACTGCCCCGCTTGGTGGTGGTGGTGATGATGCACTCAATAGTGAAGGTTTAATATCCTCTGGACTCTGAAAAAATGAGGACATATCATTTAAGTATGAAGGGCATTATTTATTTCCACATTATCTTCTCAATGAACCCTAACAAGTGCATCATCATCATCATCATCATCATCATCATAACTGTCGTCGTCGTCGAGGTCAACCAAAATAACATAAAACCTCAAAAGTCAAGTGAAACTTACCCCAGGTTCCATTTTCACAGGTGGTTGGAAAGAAATGTTAGAGGTTGGGCTTCCAAGAACACCCAATTTTCTTTTAGCTGGAGATGGTGCACCACTGCTGCTACCTCGGCCACCTCTACCGCCTCTTCCACCTCGTGCACCACGCATCTTTGGAGAACCTCTCATTGGACTTGTGTTGACATTGCCAAGAGGATTGTGCATATTGAAAGGGAATTGGTTGGGATTAGCGTGAGTTGGACTAAAGTTAAACGCCTGTTGATGCTGCTGTTGTTGCATCATGTTTTCATTTCCTTGCAGATACTGAAAAGGTTTAACGTCAATCTCTTCTGTCTTTACTATGTTTCCCTGTTGCATTGGCAATTCTTGAGTTTGCTATTTAAAACAAAAGAAAAACAAAAGAAAAACAAGGTAACATGAAGGTTTTATCAAGGTGGTGACGGAAATGAAGATGGACATATGGTAATTACAACCTCTTCGTCACTGTCAATGACCACAGTAGATCTTTGAGTATTTGGAGTTGCCATAACGTTTTGTTCCATCGGCAGAAACGGTGCTGAAGATGAGGAAGGGGTTTTGGGTCTTTGTGCGTTGTTTACTTGTTTTGAGGAGGTCATATTGGATTGAGGCTTGGAAGTTGTTACAGGGTTAGATTGTCTTTGAGGTGTCATTGCACCAACCCGATGTTGTTGGACATTATTCATACCATGTGATGCAGCAGATCGGATGACAGGAGCAGGCTTCTGACAACAACAATGGATAGATGAATAATACATAGCAAACATAACAACTTTGCTACCAGTGCAATTTTAAATATTGTTTTTCATGGGCTACTTTTACAATATGTTGTCATGGCAGAAGAATAGGAAAGTTTTAAATCATAAAACGGTTATCAGGTAATCTGATCCTTTAACTGGTGATTATAAGCATTTACACTAGAGTTAGAGATAACTCATTGCTTTTCACTTTCGTTTTTTCGTTTTCGTAATTTCGTTTTCATATTTGACTGGTTTTATTGAAGTACTGAATGAAATGTTTCCACATCAGGTGACTGTTTGAAATAACTATTTCTGTTTTAAATTCTTCTAGCATTATACACTTCTATACAATAGTGTACATGTGCAAGAAAAACTTTGGGAATAATTAGCCAGCTGACTATTGGAATAGAGTTTCATCATCCCCTATCATTTTTAAGATTATTTCTTGGCAGTAGTATTCAAGGAAGACCATGCAAATCATAAGATTATCAAAAATGACAGACTTGCTCCCATTACCGGCTGCATTTTTCAGAAAATATGGGTTAAACTGCTCAATGCAAACATCAAAAAGTTCAGATGTTTTCGATTAAGAGGGTAATTATTTCTGTCTTCAATAAAGAAAAAAGTTGAACAAATATTTTCCATCACATAAATGTTTCATTCCAAAAAAATAAATCCGTCATTTCTTTTTGTTATTAAAAACGTTAACAGTGAGAAGAAAGTATTGAAAGGATCAATGTTCAAAATAACAAAATTGTTGTGTTACTTTAAAGACATGCTGTAAAGACATTTTTGGCTACATAAACTAAATGCACACCAAAGGGCTTCCGTGGAAAACCAAAAATGATCTGGCAAAGTGAATTTATTACAATAATTTGAACTCACACATCCATGAAAACATAGCAAAATATCTTATTAAGAAACTTATTAATAATATAGCATTCAAGAATACCTGGCGCATTGTTGTGTTATGATAAATATTTGAAAAATGGGCATCATTTATAGACTTCCAGAAGTTGTTCACAAGATCAGTATGTTGTGCTAGGGTATCAGCTCGTTCCCAAGTAGGTTTCCATTTGACTTGATAGTATGCTGTACCATCCTAAAAGAGATCAGCAGATCATTATCACCCATGCTTAAATGACCTAAAACTCAAACTTTGCAAGCAAAAAAGCAAACAAGTTTAAACTGAATATTAAGGCTGAAATACACTGCCAATTTTTCATTGAAAAATGATAGCGTATTCAGAAAAAAATGTCATTTTTTACACTCTCATTTTCAATGACATTGAAAAATGATAAGTTGAACATGTTCAACTTTTAATTTTTTTTATTAATGTCATGATTCTCTCTGATTGTACCATAACACTTCTGAACGAATTTGCTTTTTACTTGAACACTTGACACACATTTTTTTGTATTTCAAGCTAACGGTATACCTGTTTTAAGCTCTACTGAGTTTAACTACTTAACCAAATTTTGTCACATTCCTTTTTATTATGTTCAATGAACCTAAGAAGTTTGCGAGATAAGCAAGATTCTCCTAAACAATTTGCGTTTTTCACAACATTTCACACTCAGTAAAATGGAAATTTCTAGTGAGAAATATTTCCCCAGTATCGATTTAGAGGCCATTCTAGAGACTCTGGAAACCCAGCCCTCTGAATTTACGACATTCAGCTTTTGCTGTCGTGAAAATGCCGTAAATCAAAATTACGACGACAAAATTTTGCTGACAGCGCTTTTTGGATGCAAACATTGAATACTTAATACTCTAACAAATCCTTGTATTTCTTTCGTTTTATCTTATTCTTTCTATTTTCTCAATCGCTTGCGTGATGAAAAAAAATTATTCATTTCTAGTGCCAACTTTATCATCTCTTATGAATATTTCATTTCATTTTTTGAGAGGAAAATCCAAGAGAAACTGGCGGACTTAAACAATAGCAAAACAATGGCCAGTTATATCTAACACATGTGTGATTTTGGCAATTCCTGAGAATTCCCCTGACATATTCCTTTTATTCTCAAACATTTTCTTTTCATAAAACATTACCTATTCGATTTATAAGATGAACAAACATATTTTGTAACTTATTGTTCAAGATAACACTCATAATATTTCTTCACCATTATTCTACACCACGTTATTTTTACTGGAATAAACCAATCAAGTTTTGCCGTCGTTAACATCTTACTCGACGGCATTTTTTTGCCGTCGTAAATAATGATGTGTCGTTGCAATTTTCAAATACGACGGCACTTTTTTGCTGTCAGTCTTTTTTCCTAATTCAGAGGGCTGGAAACCAAAATTTCTTTGTCACCCAACCATGGTGGCTGACCTTTTTAAGCAAACTATTACTTTTTTAGCCCCCAATTCCTCCACCCCCTCACTTTGAAATGGCAGGGAACTGCTTTTAAAATCAGATTAAATTTGAGTGGAAATTAATAACTATCATCAAAAATCATACAACGATAGTCTTTTTGCAGTGTGCATCGCTAATGTTTGCTTGTAGTAATAGTTTCATAGCTTTATTATAAAGTATCACATTTAACCATTTAATGGTAGATATTGATTTTCGCAACCCTTCGAGCAACGGGATCAAAATACGTAAGGTATGAATCTGTCCCAATAGTTTTTTGAATAATTGGCCCAATAAAAGAGCCGATACCAGTATTCAGCATCTTTTGTAGACGGTATTTGACCCAATGGTATAAGATACCCCTGAACCCCTGGAGCAGTTTCATTCAGTCATTGATCAACTAACAAGATCTTTTTTGACCTGCAATAGTGATGTTGACATGATGCAATGATAGTGATGATAGTGACATCATTGAAATCTACGATTAACATGTATATCATCGCTGACAAGGCAAAAGGGTCAAAAATCAATAATTTTTTTATTTGAAAATGTGAAACTAGAGGCCTAACTCTATCAAATGGCATCACATGAATTTTTTATATATCTGTTTTTCGAGGTCTACAACATGTATATATTTTCTGTTTCCAATTCCCAAATTGAAATTTTCATCACACGGTTCGCACACGGGAAAGGCGAATTTGACACATCCTTTTCGAAGTTAAACTCTGTAAAAATTTTACATTCCAAAAAAGGGAGCTCTAGCCTTTACAGAGAAAAAGCAATTGCAAAATTATGTTAACAAATTTTAATTTGTGATTTCCCGAAATAACAATTTTGAGATTGGCCCTTTTGCCTTGTCAGCAACGATATGTACATATGGTATATCCACATAATCACAGATGATACTGGAAAATTTTGAACAGTTTTCTAATCTAGATGGGAACCATTTTTCATTCACTATTCATTCATTTTGATTCAATACAGTGTTCAAATCAACGCCTAAAGTGATTCGTGATGACTTAGTGATTTGCTTTAGGACAGTAACGCCATGGTGGCCATGGAGGGAAAAATTTTTGAAATACAGGTGTCTAGATTGGCGGAAAATGCACTAGCGGCCAATTTATGTTGTTGTTGGATTTGTTGAAAAACACTATTTTTACAGCGTAATTTTCTTTGTTCGTTCATTTTCTATAGCGAGTTGAAGCTGACATTGAGATTATATGCTAACACTTTAAGCCCTGACATTTCGCTGATTTATGATCGAATCAGAAGCCCCATTTGGAACTATACCACAGGGACCTGAACTCCGAAGAGCCAGACAAGCCTAAACTGATTTGCCTAACATTCAACTCAACTACAAGAAAGTATGCACCAACACAAGCTATATATGATAGCCAGAACGAGGGAGAACCTCAATTGCCCTTCAACACAGTCGCAACTTGCAAGCAAACCCTCTTTCTGAACGAACAAACAAACAAACATAACAGCACTGGAAATAAGATTTACATGTCTCTTTATTTTGTTTATTATCATTCTTCATTTTACTGATGGCATTTTGAGAGAACCTTTTATCACATGAATCATAGCTTAAATTTATTAATGTTGTTAAAAATTATACAAAAGAGGCAATTGTCGTAACACATTATCACTTGTGAAAATTCGGATGTCGGCAGAATGTCTGTCCTTGTAAATAAACATGGCAGGCTTATGTAGCAAGTACATGACAATTCCTGATTTGTAGCCAATAAATACAGAGAGACCTAACTTTCCTTTCCAGCGGGGTCATTCCATACCAAATGATGCAAAATTTCAGTACTTTGGACATGACCCATCTCAGAATTTGTTCAAACTTTGTCAGATAGTTACAATATAAGATGTTACACTCCTGAAAATTTCACCTCAATATCTTTTACGGTTCAAAAACTATAGCTGTTCAAAGTTGAGGACCATTTACAGAAAATTCCTGACTGAGAGGTAAGCTGTTTTTCTTTTTAATTTTTTAACCTCTGTAATTCTTTACAAATTTACCCTAGAGTAATGAAACTTCGCAGATTGCAAGACACCTCGGTGCATTAACAGCATACGCAAAAGTTAATTCCTACAAATATTTCAAAATTCAATAATGGCGGCGTAAAAATGCCAGAAAAACTAATTCAGATTTACAAAAAAGGATATTTGAGGCTTCTCCGACACAAGAAAAAAATAATTAACATCCTAAAATCTTTTAATCCTGTATGACTACATGGAAGACTATCAGAAAATGAGAAAACAGAGGTTTCCAGGCTATGCCTATAACTAGGAAAATCTTGGAAAATCGGTGCCAATAAGCGTTTCAAGCGTCTACTGATCAGAACCACAACTAATAAAGTCAAAATAACCTCTTGATTTGTGAAGGTCCTATAGGGTACTATCAAAAAAAGGGAGAAATAAGGGTCTCTATGGTGTTCCTTGTTTCTACAACTGGCTATAAAAACCACTCTAATTCGAATTTTTCAAAATTGGCCTAAATTTGGAAGCTTGGAAACAAATCGTTGATAAAAAATTCTGAGTTAAAATTTTTGTTATGTGGTACTGCCACCATTGACTCATTAAAAATATAAAAACATCTCCAAACTCTTATAGAAAACATGGTGAATTAAACATTCTTACTACATAACAAGGCTGTATTGCATTCACTGTAAAAATATAAAAACATGGAATTTTGAAAACATAGCGTGCAATGCAATGGCTTCTTATATTACAATCATGCTCATTAATGGCATCACATGAATTACAGTGAGCAGTCTTTATAGCCTGTTGCAATAACCATGTTCTTAAAAAATGAGTTCCCACAAATGTTTTTAAAGTTTTATAAAGACTATAGTAGTAGTAGTATGTGACAAAAATTTCAAGCCTAGATTTAGTGTCTATGGTAGGTTTCCAGGCCTCCAAAGTTAGGCCATTGATTCGCAAAATTGATTTGGTGCAGTTTTTACGGTCAATTTTAGCAACAAGGAATAGCCTGGAAACCCCTGTTTTCTCATTTTCTGCTAGTCTTCCATGTAGTCATACAGGATTAAAAGATTTTAAGATGTTAATTATTTTTTTCTTTTGTCGGAGAAGCCTCAAATATCCTTTTTTGTACTTCTGAATTAATTTTTCTGGCATTTTTATGCCGCGATTATGGAATTTTGAAAGATTTGTAGGAATTGACTTTTGCGTATGCTGATAATGCACCGAGGTGTCTTGCAATCTACAAAGTTTCATTACTCTAGGGTAAATTTGTAAAGAATTACAGAGGTTAAAAAATAAAAAAAAAATAGCTTACCTCTCAGTCATAGCAATTTTCTGTAAATGGTCCTCAACTTTGAACAGCTATAATTTTTGAACCGTAAAAGATATTGAGGTGAAATTTTCAGAAGTGTCTCATCTTATATATATTGTATCTGACAAACTTTGAACAAATTCTGAGATGGGTCATGTCTAGCCTTGCACCATTTGGCATGGAATGACCCAGCGGAAAAATTACGTCTGATGTCATTGTAAATGTAAGGACATTGTAGTTCATGATTTTATTATAATTTGGAAAAAAATTTTCCGTGAAATTATGAAAATGGCTCGTGATTCACGAATCACGAATCGTTACTTCGTACCCTGCAATATTTTGTTACCGTGACAGGTGGCACATACGACAGACTTCTTCATGAGGAGCACATTGTGCGGAATCATAATTTCTTAGGTTTGGTAGCACATGATAACAGATTATAGATATCATTTAGTACTTCAACAGTACAATGGTTCCATTTACTAAACTGCACCTTAGTTGTTATTCAGATATTCAATAATACATTTTCTTCATTGTTGGATCTACCTTTACTACAAAATTGTATAAACAATGTTCTAAAGATTAAAAGATGTGTACTCGAGATTAAAAAACTTTTAATTACTGTGGCTTCAGATCTTCCAACCTGGCCCCTCCTGGAAAACAGATGCAATAGCAACTGAGTGTGGCTAGCCACAAAGATTAGGAAAAATTGAAACTCTCCTTTTCCACTCAGCTAGAACTTTTTCATATGCATATATAAAATAACATTATATTGAATGAAAAAAATTGAGACAGCACTCACTGTGATGTCATAATAATAGAGGTACGCAGGGAAATAATCCCTGTATTTATCAGTTTTTTGAACTACAAGATACACTTTCTATTCACCATTCGGAGATTTTCATCATTTCCACATTTCACTTTTTGACACATCATTTCCAAAATCAAAAATGGTCTAACATTTTAGCCAAGATGCTACATTATCATTCACTAATATATACATAATAATAGCAAAGCCGTCTCTCTTCTGTCTCTTGAAAACTTCATGCCATGAAATTTTAAAACTTATATATATACTTTTATACAAGATAAGTAAAAGATGAAAATGGTTAAAAAGTGGCATGCTTTTTTGTGAATAATCAGCTTTTCGTTATGAATACGCATCAATTCAAGAATCTTTTGTACATATTATTTCAAAGACAGTGAATAACACAATTTTTTAGTCAAGTTTTCTTCCTATATTTCTTCTTATGGACAGTGAATAAAACATACTTTTCTTGAATAAAAGTTTATGGAATCTCGTTGAAATCAGTGGCAGTGATAGTGATGTCGAGTTTTGATTATTTATTATTCTAAGTTATTGGACAGTGATTATCACATATTTATACGTTTTTTCAAGAGACAGTGAATAGTACAAAATTTCCTTAAATCAGAATTTGACGGAATCTCGTTGAAATATTAGTGGCAGTAATAGAGAGCATGGCAAACTCTCCTTCGTGGTAGTGATGCCAAGTTTTGATTAATTACGATTCTACGTTATGGGACAGTGAATAGCACGAAACTCTATTAAGTTACGATCAGCTGGGAATTTACGCACAAATTTTCTGTATTGTTTTAGTATATCATTTCTAGTAATTTTTCTATATAAGATGTACTTTTTATATATTTCCCCATAGGGCGAAATATATGTTAAAACCGGCAGTTTCCTTCTCCTCCTCCTTCATCATCTTCTCCGTTCACTTTTATAGCCTCGGTTCAGTATTGAACTTTGGCCTAGCCAAGATAGGTAAGAATAGAGGCTAGTCTTCAGTGAAGTAGTGCGCCATTTTTTTCAGTCAGTGCAGATGGGCAGTCAGCAGTGGAAGAGTTTTGCTTTGTCTCCCAGCTTTTAAGATGATTCAAGAGATTCAAACGTTAAATGATGGAAATAAAAACGTTTTAATTCAATGTTTTTCTAAAAGTTTTGTTAACATTTTTGAATGAACGCAAGTAAAAGAGAAAAAACGAGATATCAATATGTCACGGGTGTTTATGTTTTTGTTGATAACAATGTTATGATGAATGGTAATTAAATGCTTGGAACAGTAGAACATTGAATCTGTGATTTCAGTGCAAAGTTGAAAGTTCATCATTAAAAGCCAAGCTGAAGACTTATTTTTATTTTACATCCTGATTATAATGTAGCCCAACTGAAAACACATATAGATGTACAACCATATCAAGGAAACCCTTTTTAGGTGGACAACAACCAGTTGTTAATTCAAGGAGTATATATAACAAGAATTGCAAGTAAAAACGTGATGTTCGTTGTATATGCAAAAGGAAGTTCAGAAAACCAATGATACGTAAAATATTAAATACACACAGACAGGATTGAGACATAATAATGTGAAAGAATCTGGTTGAATGTGCCTCCTGAGATGTAATCCAACAACATTCATTCAATTCCATGATTACGTATACTGTTTTGATATTGTATAAATATATATGATATTTTATTTCGTAGAAATTAAATATATGTCAATTTTCCTTACAAGCAACGAAGGTAAATCAAAACACATTCCAACATAACAGTCTGTAATTTAATAAATCAAGCCGAAACAAAAACTTCTACTTCCAAATATGCAGTGATTTGGTTATGGATGTATATTTTCACTAGTGATATATGTGATATATAGTGATGTATTATGATGTGAACATATTTTTTTGAATCAGAGATGTTTATTTTGAAAACTTGACACATAATATTTTTTAGTAGAAATTGGTTTTTGATTGCTTTTGATAGTTATTTGCTTAAAATGCCCTTAAAATCCCCAAAGGTTTGACAATTTTCTTTTCTTCTTTTGTAAACCTTCATACAAATTTGATTTTATAATTTTGTAAGATAGTTTTATCTGAGTTAAAGCAAGTGTTCTGTTGAATAGATGAGTTTCTGATGTTAATTACCAGTTAAAGATCTGTTTAAACTAAAAATTTAATAAACTTCACAAAAATAGATTTTGAGTGCTAATGAGTATTATTTTTAATAATTTTTTTTGTCTTAAAAACGCCTCCTGAGAACCGGTTTAACCGACAGTGTGCAGAGAGCATCTAATTGCCAACATATTGGTAGGAAATTGACTTGATCTATTAAGCATTTATGTTGAAACTCACAGCAATTATTGAGCAAAAAACACTAATGTTTATAAACATCACGTCACTTAGAAACTCATCTATTACATTTGTTCTGTGATTTTATGGCTCAGATTGTTCTGCAAAAAGACTATTCCAGGCCTGGTCGTAAGAAAATTAGCAGACGTGTGGTCATCGCACGCCTTAATTGACGATATCAGTTATGGCGTGCGCTCGTGTAAATTTTTGACAGACGTGCGATCAATTTTTCCCAGTTAAGATCAACGATCTTCATTCTGTATGATAATCAAGTCAAATTTGAAATGTGTCCTATATGTAAGAATAATGAGATTTTCACGAAGAATGAATTAATAAAACAAAACATTGTTTTCAAAAATTCGGAACGTAAAATGTTAAAAAGCTATATAAAAGATTACTTTGACGGTAAATAAAATTTATTCAAAAATTAATAAAGAGGAAAAAATATTTGTATTACTCTCCATCGTTTTGGTTTGAAGTTGAAATGGTTTTTTAATTAAATTAAAGATGTTTCCGTTCCATTAACCCGTCACCACCTGGCTGCCTATTTTTTTAAATAAAAGATTATTTTTTCGAAACTGCAACCTTGCGCATACTTTTGTAACTTAAAAGAACGTTAAAAAGAAAGAGAAAACTACATAATACATAATACATAATAAAATCGCGTGCATAAAGCTCCTTCTTCATTCCTCAGCGGATTTCGTTGAGTAGACTTGTTTTCTACTACCAAACGAAGAAAATTTTTGAGCACTGATTTTTAATTCAAAACCACTACCGTATTCCAAAGTGATCAGAGACCTCACTACTGAAATGGCAGCAAAGTTTCGTTCCGTTATTGTAAAATTTAATCGTAACACATGAACAATTTCAGAAGCAAAACTTTCAACATTTTGGGACAGATTTTTGTTGACTCTTAAATAAACATTTGTTATTACACTTGTCATTACAAGCCAGGCGTGCGATTGCCACACGCCTAAATTAATCTTGGCGTGTGTGGAGGCGTGCGCGTGCGGTCGCACGCCTCTTACGACCAGGCCTGTATTCAGTTGTTTAAGGGGAAATATTAGCCACATTTAGGTGTTATAGTTTTTAGCTATGTCCATGGTAACTTCAAAGTCACTTTTTAATTCCTTGGCAAAGATTGAGAAAAATCTAATCATTTGGCCATGTACATTTTCATTTCATAAACTTCAAAATAAGTCGTTTTGTACTATTAAGTTCAAATCCACCCTGATTGGTATTGACAGCGTTTTTATCTGAACATCAGTTTGATAGTAGATATACCACTGTAATTATTTAATGATACATTTTTCTTGTTATCAATGTACACACAATAATTGATAAAATGTTCGCAACTTTGGGGAAATATATAGTCGCATTTTTGCAAATCTTCTTGTAAATTATCACACTATTGAAAAAGACACGCAAGTGCTGAAATATCTAGTCAGAATGTCGTATTTCTAAGCTTTATATATACTTTTTAACATATATATAGCTAAGTACAAATACAAAACAATATTTGCTAAATATGCCAAAAATATGATGTACATATATACCACCTCATCACTACCGTCTTCGTGTCTAATTACGGACAGCCTTCGTAATTACGGACATCGATCAAAACATAATTCCAACCGTCTGTAAATTAAAAACACGGCACATTCCGTACTGTCAACCAAACTGTAATAAAACAAACTTCAGAGAGAGATAATTAAATTTATTTGAATGCTAGAGAAAAATACCAATATATGCCATTTAGAATTTATTTTTTTAAAATAGACTGCGCCCTCTTGAGAATCACGCGTATTTTTATGAGCTCCGTGTGTACAATGGTAGCCATATTTACGGATAAAAAATATTAATGGCCACCTCCGTCATGAAATATCGACAGGTCGAAAATTTATGTTTAAAAATGAATTGAGGAATGAAAATTTTTTTAGATCATGCTTTAAGAAAGTTAATTATCATAAAACAAGTCAAATAAATAAAGTTTTTGTACGTCAATCACAGTGGGGGAGGACACTTTTTACTGAGTATTGAAATATAGGCCATTATGATTTTCACGGTCCATTATTCTTCAAGTGTTGCTGCTAATTGCTCTCTACTGGATTGCTCTGTTTCATAAAACATTTTATTCAGCTATACGTGGTGAACTTGGCAAGAACGCATGTCTATTTTCGTGATAAGAATGTTTGTTTACATTTTGATGTCCGTAATTACAAAGGCTGTCCGTAATTAGACACGAAGAGACGGTATGGCTAGCTTATATATAGCTAAATTTTGAATGCATAGAAGATTTATAAAAAAAATTGAAGATCATTATTGTCCAGGCACTATTGTACTTTCGTACTCTCTAATATTATTGATGATTCTGATGCAGAATTTCACGCTGATTAATATCACAAGATATCCTTAATAAGTCACAAAATCACAGGTCACGGTTAGGGTTAGGGTTAGATATCAATAAATACACAGCATACAATTCTGCATCAATCATCGGGGTACAAAAGTGCAATAATACCTATTTTCCACTTATTTTAGACGAAATATGTAAGAATTCTGATGTAAACCTGAGATACGAAGACATCGAGTAGCTTCTCTATTGCTTCCGCCATTTTACTTAACCCTCGCGCTTGTAATGATGGTGGAAGCTGAAGTGTTCTTTAAATCGGCTGCGTGAAGGCAGAAACGGCCCTATATCATCACACACCGTACAACATAAGAGAACACAAGGAAGTTACAAACAGTGCAGCTGAAATGACATTACGCTGAAGACGTTCACACTCTTCTTGATAACACATGGATGACTTATTTTTGCAGCCTGATTGTCGTTGAATACGGACGTCTTCCAGAAGCGCGCCATAAAGAATCCACGTATTCAGTTGAACTTCGTCAAAGAAGCTTAATAACCATAAGAAAGATATTGGCAAAGAACTCAATACCAGTTGGTACAGTCAAAGTAAATATTCATTTATTCAAAATTGAAAAACATAAAAATACATGACTTTAAGTTTCATGCATATCGCAATCATCACAGATGTATAAAAAGGAAGCTTAACTAAGTCTCGAAAGATGGAGAGAGAGGAAACAACAGAAACAAAAGCCCTGAAAGTAGAAAAAAAACGTTGCTTCAACACCCTCGCCATCAACGCTTGAGACTGTGGTTGAAAGTGATGAAGAATTCGAAACTGAAACTAACACGGCATTTACCCAAGAGTTCATAAAGAATGAACTACTTGCTCTTCTACGTGAAGAGATTACCAAGCAGTTGTTACTTCCATAAGGAAGAAATTATTTGTCATCTGAAAGAAGAAAATGCGGCGTTGAAAAATGAAATTTTCAATTTAAAAAATGAACTGTTAGAGAAAGACAAGGTAATTTACGAAGTCGAGAAAGATGGTGTTCATCTACTCCAGCAATATATTCGAAGGAACAACAATATGTGCAATTCTCAGGGCCAGTGAATCCGGGGTGGCCCATCCAAGTATCATCCAAGTACCGTTCCAGAGCACTACCGAGTTTCGAAGTTTACCAAGCTTTAGAAAACCTTTTGCTGGAAGCTATCAACTTCACCGCAACCGAGGAGACAAAAAGTATTTTGGAGAAATACAAGGATGAAGTCGACATGGATATGCTTAGAATAGAAGCAAACATTTTGCGAACTATTCTTGGTGACGAGAAAGCTGCATGCTTCAATTTAAAGACATTTACAAAGCTGTAAAGGATGCTCCGTCGCTACCCGAGATCTCATGCCAAAACATCGTCCACGTGATAAAGTTGCGGTTGATCAATCCTGCCACATGGTGTACACACGAAAGATCGTTTTCAACGGCACGGAGACTGAAAGCATGGTTGCGCTCGACGATGAAAAGTATGCGTTTTAATGCGCTTTCATTGCTACATGTTCATAAAGTTTGTCAGTAGACAAACTTGATTTAAATAATAACGAGTTTGTAGGTGCTAGAGAGTATCGATAAAACATTTTTGGCACATTCTCTTAAATTCGCAACCTAAACCCGAACGTCTTCTACAAGACCTGATTAACGACCTTCTAGTCCAAGATAACGCATTCCAAATCTCCGAAGTCAGCTACAATGATGTTAGAAAAACAATTCTAGGGCTTCGTAATGATTGCTCAACTGGTCCTGATCAGATCCCTTCTTACTATCTGAAGCTTTGCATTGATGAAATAACAAGCCCAATATGTCACATAATCAACTCATCGATAAGCAATTCAACATTCCCAAAACAATGGAAAATCTCTAAAATCAGTCCCATACCAAAAATATCCCAACCAAAGGAACCAGGTGACTACAGACCAATATCGATACTTCCAACCCTCTCCAAAGTGTATGAAAAGCTAATTATAACACAAATCATTAAGCATGTTGACGACCGGCTATCAGCAAATCAATCTGGTTTTCGTAAAGGCCACTGCACTGTTACAACGTGTATTAAAATAAAAGACGACATCATCAAAGCAATGGATCGTGGCGAAGTTACTCTAGCTGTCATGGCTGATTTCTCCAAAGCTTTCGATACTGTTGATTTTGAGATATTAATACGTAAACTTCACTCCCTTAAATTCTCGAAACAGACTATGCTTATCCTGGCAAGCTACCTATCTCATCGTTACCAATATGTACAAATCGACGAACTATCTTCAAAACATCTACCAGTCACTAATGGAGTACCACAAGGTAGTATCTTAGGTCCTATGCTATTCAATATTTATGTTCACGACATGTCTAACAAGACGTCTGCTAAATGCATTCAGTATGCTGTATGACACCAGCATATACCGCCACTCTAAACCAAAGCAAATTAAAGAATGCGCAAATGCATTAAACAACGACATTGCCAAACTTCAAATGTGGTCAAAAGAGACAAACCTGGTATTAAACCCGCATAAAACGAAAACTATGCTGTTTTCTACTACACAGATGGCAAAGAAACACCAGTTCGCGTATGAAATCAAATCATTAGATGGTGACATCATCGAACAAGTATCAACCTTCAAACTTTTGGGAATAATCATTAGCAAAGACTTAAAATGGAATTCGCATGTCAACAAAGTAACATCCTTAGCAATCGCGACACTTAAAACTCTGGCGATGCTCAAAAGATACTTACCATTTCACCTTAGAAAACAATTAGCTGAGTCACTTGTCCTGAGCAAGCTTGACTATGGCAACGCTATATTTCATAATGCACCAAAATACCTATTCAACAAATTACAAAGAGCCCAAAACGCCACAGCAAGCTTTGTGAAGGGATGTTACGCAAGACGCTCCGAAGTTATTGCCCTGAACTGGCTGCCAATTGAAGAGCGCGTTGAGCATAGCATCGTAAAATTGGCATGGAAATCAATTAATTGCCAGGACTGGCCGAAGTTAATTCCAATGAAGATCAATGAGCCACAACTACCAACAAGGAATGTTAAAAGACTAACCATCAACTGCGATAGCAAAAACCCTGCTTTGTTTGATCATGTAGCCTCGAAATCATTCAATGATCTCCCACAGTCCTTCCGCACAACTGTTAATTACAAAAGCTTCTGTAAAGTGACCCATAAACATTTACTGGACAGAGCACTGGCAAAGACTCTGCAATAATATAAAATAATGTTAAAAAAAAAAAAAAAAAAAAAATATGTATTTTTTTTTTTAGCACACTTTTTCGCATGCACAATATACGCTATTTCAGTATAATAGCCAATTTGTAAATCTTGGAACTGAAATATAACCCGTTATTATTATTATTATTAGTAGTAGTAGTAGTAGTAGTAGTAGTAGTAGTATTTTATAGTTAAGGGATAATTATATACATTTATTAGCTTTTAGGGACGTGTTTATGCCCAACTTCCAAATTTAGCAACGAATTCATTTGTACGATTCTGTTAACAGTTTTCATCTGCATAAAATGTACTTTTTGATTTTTAATGGTTGCTTTTTAAAAAAAGATAGCGAAAACAGAAATTAAGTATAAGTTTTGCATCCATTAAAGTTTTTTTATCCGATCAAAAATTCCGAAAATTGAGGCATATTTAAGTCTATTTCAGAGGCCCAAATTCAAAAATTTTCCCGGCCCTGATTCCTTCTTTTTGAGAGAAATTTCCCTTTAAAATTTAAAAGGCGGCAAGTCTTTGAAGTTCATAAACGCGGTGTATATCGATGGTGTATGTATCAAACTGATTTGATATATTCACCGTCTATATTCGCCGCCTTTATGAAAAAATGTTCGCAAAATGAGTGCTCTTATTTTGTTCACATTGCGCGTTTATATTAAACACCGCTTTTAAAAATGCGTTTATCGACGGTGTATAATTTAAACGCGCAGTGTGAACTGCGCTTAGGGTATAACCTTTCCCAGAAAACCCCAAACATTGTTGCATTTTTTGTTGGTAGACCAAAAAGAGACTGTGTGAACTGTATTTCTTTTCATACATAGTCACTCATCATATGGCAAATGGATGATAAATAATAATATTAAATCTGTATATTCAAGACCAGTGTTCCACATTAAGACTTAACTTTAAAATGTTTTGAACAAACAAGTATAATTGTTACAGAGGTTCTAGTAATGTTGCTGTTGAAAAATCCTTCCGATTCTCATTTTGAGCGGACACCAAATTAGTTGTATCAGTCGTCAATTACCGAGCATGACTACATAATCGGTTTTCAAATAAACTAAATATCTAGTTTACTTTGTACTTCGCTTTCATTTTGCGCACGCAAATTCTCATGGTTCCGCCACCACCAGTCTTATCTACCTGGAACTCAGGGCTGTTCCTGATACTTTATTTATCCGCTGTCTTAGACCATTCTACTTGATAGAATTCCAAGAATTTGGACGGATCACTATATTTGAAAGGTGCTGATTTTGCCAGGTTTGACAAAATTTGTGCAATTTAGGCCACAATTGGATCACATTTCCATAGTTCTAAATTTTCATGAAATTTTGCAAGTATAACATTTGATAGGTGCTGATTTCAAGTTTGACAGTCATTTTGTAAGATTTGACTAAAATTGGACAATTTTGGCCAAATTTAGAAAGTTCTTCAAGTTTCACAAATTTTGCACAGATCACATTTGAAAGGTGCTGTTTCGAATTTGGCAGTCATTTTGTCAGATTTGACCAGAAATGGAAAATTCGGGCCAAATTTGGACCAAACTTAGAAAGTTCTGCAATATTCACAAAAATTTTTACAAAGCGCAATTAGGGGGCTTGGGGACCTGGGGGGCTTGACTTTTTGTCAATTATGAATGAATTTGTTTTTGCCTTTTCTAAAAATTGAAAATCATGTTGAAATTATAAATTTTGAGTGCTTTTGTGGGCAATCTAGAGGTAGTATTTTTCAACCATGGTGGGGGCGTCTTTCGGTAATACAGATTTATTGACTCAAAATGTCTAGGAGTGAAAGACAGCGGAAAATCATGCATAAAAATACTGTCAATAAAATATACTATTCTAGTCAGTAAAAGGCTGAGCCAATTTGGTGAAAGAAGAATCGCCACAAGACCAAGGACAAAAATACTAAATAAATAACAAAGAAGAATCGCCACAAGACCAATCTGTCAAGAAGAAGATGAATTTCGTCCAACCAATTTTTGTGCTTTTGCTGGGTTTTCAGTTTGGAACTGAGGCATTGTCCATCGAAAACACAAGAAATTCTCTGCTGTGTTGCCATGAACTTTCATCGGCCGAGATAACAAATTTCTCCATAGCTATGGACTATGATAGGGATCGTCTTATACCATCAAAGAGACATCTTGCATCAATTCAAAAACCTCTTCTCATCTTGAGCGGAAGGGTCGAAATCAACCCAGGTCCAAGAAAAGTAAAGTTTTCATGTGGAGAGTGTACAAAAGCACCCACCCACTTTTTTGATAAGATTTGAGTTTTTTAATTTTGCCTGTATTTCTGTGCTACAAAAATTCTGAAGATAAGTACCGTGTCCGAACCTGCAGTTCCTCGAAAACGAAAACGACCAAATTATTCAATTCTGCAGTTTGTTGAAGGAATTCAAAAACCAACAGGAGAAGCTTATCACCCTGAAACAGCGTATGACTTTTACAAACCTATTTACTACAAAGCTTTGGATTCTATTGTTTATGCCGTGAAAGAAAGATTTGACCAAGAAGCTTTTAAAATGTTTGCTGAAACGGAGCAGTTGCTTTTGAAATCTGCAAGAAAGGAGGATGTAACGGAGAGGATCTAAAGCTATTGAAAAACAACTATGATGGTGATTATGACGAAGATGCGATCGGAGCGGAACTTGAACTACTTCATACAGTTTTTAATGACGGTCAGCCAATTGTTTTCGTCGATGTTATCGAAAGTTTTAGTCACTGCCTCGAGAAAAAAGACTGTTAATGTCAAATAAATGCAGCCTTGAATCGCCTCAGAATCGTGCTAACAATTGGAGCAACGTCTGCAACTCCAGAAAGATCTTTTTCAATGTTACGTAGAATAAAAAACCGGTTTCGGTCAAGAATGACACAAAGGCCATTGAACTCGTTGTTAATCATGAATTGTTACAAAACAGTTTTAGATAATTCAAAATTATTAGAAATTGCAAACGAGTTCGTTTCGGAACAACCAAGTCTAAAAAATCACATTCAAGACCTTCAGTGAAAAAAGACCTTTAGACTGGACATGTGTCAGACTTAATTAACCAGAAACGTCGTAACTTAAGGAGAATATTTTACAACTGCTCCGAATTATCACAATTCAAAGTTGAAGTGTCGTGAGAAAATGCCAAAATACGTATCTTTTGAGGGGAATTGTAATTTCAATGACTTTATTTGGCATTGGAATATCTTTTTTGTGGAACACATTGAGAATACACAACATTTTCTGTTGAGAGAAAAGAAGCTCTGGGGACGAGGCTACTCTTCTGGTTAATGCTTGCATATATTGACGCAGAAACTTCTCCTGAGGACGCGCAAAAGGCGTATTTAAGACTCAACATATTTTAGACTCCCTGTGTCTGAGTGGACTATATTCTTGTGTTTTATGGATTATTTTATGAATGTAAACACTGTAGACAGCATTTTTCCTACCTTAGATGTATGCTTTTTCTATTCAAAACTTGAAGTCGTATTTAGGGCCCTCAGAGCATCTGTGGATTAAACCATGGTGGGCGACAGGGAAGGAGTTTTTCCTTTATTGATGGGCCCACCGACTTCAAAATACTCGCTGCGACCCATGAAATGAAACTTCAGCAAATCATTGACTTTAGTATGGAAAGATGCTACGCTAGATCTTATTCTAACCAACAGGCCAATGTTTACCAGGATGTACCAGGATTCGGGGACCACGATACTGCTGTCATTAGTGATATTTTTTGTCATCCACAGAAATTGAAACCAATTAAACGCAAAGTATACCTTTGGAAAAGGGCAGATACAAACTCCTTGGAAAACGACGTTAAATTTAAAGTGAACGTAGTCTGTCAAAAAGAAACAAGTGACACATGTGTTGAACAGATTTGGACACAGTTAAAAACAATACTCCTTTCAGCCCTTGAAAAATATGTACCATCGAAAACAACATCTGCCATATTCAGTCAGTCCTGGTTCAACAGGGAGTGTAAGAAAGTTGTCAGGAAGAAAAATAGAAGAAAAATAGAAGATACAGAGTTTTCAAAAGGACTAAACTGACTGGACAAAATATAAGGATGCAGCAAAAAACGCTCGAATAACATGTAGAAGCACCTACAATACGTTCATTCAAACTAATGTTATTGGAATGGTGATAAAAACAATAAAAAGTTTTACTAATTTATCAAATCCTAAAAGACATTTGTGGAGTTTCACCACTAGTAGACAAAAACAACAACCTACATACAAGTGATGAGAAACTTGCCGAGATACTAAACAGCCAATTCACCAGAATGTTTAAAAGGATGATGAGACAAACCCTGAATGCCCGACAGGTTTCCAAATTGGAGATATAATATTTACCAAACCTGGAATAATTAAGCTACTTCAAGAACTTGACAGTGTATCGGCACGTTTGTTGAAAGAGTGTGCGGACGAAATCGCAGATGGTTTAGTACTGCTTTTCACAGCATCTTTAAAGCAAGGAAAAATCCCTGACGAACGGAAGCACGCCATCGTGACACCTTTATTTGAAGGAGGGAACAAAAATCATTCAAAAGGTGAGAATTATAGACTTGTCAGCCTTACGTCTGTTACGTGTAAAATAATGGAACACATCATCCACAGCCACATAATGAAACATTTTTATGTTAGAAAATTCTATCTGATAACCAACATGGGTTCCGAAAATTTCGTTCTTGTGAGACCCAACTCCTTCAAACAGTGAACAACTTAGCTAAAGGACTGAATGACCAGCAACAAATATACTCTATTCTGCCAAATTTCAGCAAAGCTTTTGACAAATTTTGTCACCGAAAACTACTGCTGAAACTCAACCACTACGGAATCAGAGGTCAAATACACAATTGGATTGCTGACTTCTTACAAAACCGTACTCAATGTGTGGTAGTGCGAGGGACGTTCTAAAAGCATAGTGCAGTCACATCCGGTATCCCCCAAGATACTGTATTGGGTCCATTGCTGTTTTTAGAAGCATTGTAGAGAGGTGCACTGTAGGTGCTGTAGGTGCGAAAAATCCCGACTTCTGGAAGGGATGTTAAAACTAATGCGAGTCCTCGTGGCTCGTCTACTTGGTGATTCATGATAACTTTTCGAATCGCATGGCCTAGCGCCGGCTATGTTTCATTCAAATTTCTGCCCTATCAACTGTCGATGGTAAGGTAGTGGCTTACCATGGTTGTAACAGGTGACGAAGAATTAGGGTTCGATTCCGGAGAGGCACGAAAATTACCCAATCCCAACTCGGGGAGGTAGTGACAAGAAATAACGATACGGGGTCTTATTAGGTCTCGCAATTGGAATGAGTACAATTTAAATCCTTTAACGAGCATCAATTGGAGGGCAAGTCCGGTGCCAGCAGCCGCGGTAATTCCAGTCCCAATAGCGTAGGTGCTACATCAACGACATGCCTCTCAAGTCATCTTCAAAGATCTCATTATTTGCTGATGATGCATATGTCTACCGGAATATCAAATCTACTCATGATGCAAAATCTCTACAACAAGACCTTGACAATCTCGTCAAATGGGAATCAAACTGGTCAATGGAGTTTCACCTAGACAAGTGTCAGGTTCTCCGTGTTACCAACAAACGAAAAATCGTTGATGCATCCTACAGAATTCATAATCAACAGCTAGCAACAGTTACCCAAGCGAATACCTTGGTGTAACCCTGACAAAAAACTAATGTTGAGAAAACTTGTAGCAAAGCAAACAATGGTAGACTCTCTCTACAGAAAAATTTAGTGAAAAGCAACAGGGAAATCCGAACCAAGTGCTACAAAACATTTATTCGTCCCATTGTTGAATACGCATCCATTGTCTGGGATCCAGTTGGATATTCAACTTCTGGAAAAGAAACATTAGCCCAACAACATTAAGAAAGACAGCTCAACTTAAAACACTAGAGCAAAGGAGAGAAATTGCAAAACTCAAAATTTTACACGACCTGACGCATCATGCCAAACAATTGAACAGTGAAATTCTACCCTCACGTCAACGCTGCACCAATACCAAGTTCAACCTGTTGTTTGGGCGTATAAAAGTGTATACAACTTCGTTTTTTCCTGATGTTGTCAAAAAATGGAACAATCTTCCAACAAAAATATCTAGCATGGGGGAACGATGTTTCGAAATTTAAGAAAAAGCTTAATCTTATTGTTCATGATTAATTTTGACATCGATTTAGCCAAGTTTTTAGCGTCTCTCACCAATTCAAATTAATTTTCCTAGTTAATCTTCTAACAAGGCTTTGTACCTTTTTTCAGGGTCGTAATTTCTTCAAAAATATTGAGGGATCGGAGCCTCCTCATAAAAGATTTTCCCTAATACTTTACTTCAACTTTTCTTAAAATCATTCCAAATTCTAGCTTTTTAGTGTTTTAAAAACAATTTTTTTTTGTCAACCAAACAATATTGGAGGGGCTTCAGCCACCCCCTAGTCCCCCAGAAATTACGGCCCTGTTTTTCGGCAATTTCAGTGGGTTTTTGGAAATTTTGTCTTTATAAACCTTTTTATCGATTTTTATAAACTTTATTCTTTGTTAATAAAATATTTTTAATGAAATTTTACATTTGCAATTCATATACATATTTCATCTAACTAACTTATTTTGTACTTTTTCTGTTCCATTTGCGAGATTAGGCCTTATGCAAATTGATAAATAGAAATAGAAAGGTCATTCTAATACGACATTAAATGATTTGATTGGAACCGTGGAAAAATAAAACTAAAAAGTCAAATGTCAAATACAGAAAAAGTTCTCCTTAAGATTGATAATCCCAAAAATAACAACGACTTCCATCATGACTACGAAACAACCTTGAAGCGATACCTTATGCATTAAGGGGTATTTAATTTTAAAAGGCACATTTTAATCTTATTATTTTTGCCCATAAGCCAAGGTGACCGTGCAACAAACAGTATTTTCACTGAAAAACACCTGATGAAACAATACAATCAAACATCAACTATAAATGAACTTGAGAGTAGAGCGGATCCTTAACACAATGGTGCAATGGTGCTCTTTTAATTTAACGTCTTAGAAAGCTGTTTTAGTTTTTCTTATGGCAAGCGTAGTTTTTATTTTATTTTAGACTCCCGAGGTCTGTAGTCTGTTTTATAAAGTGTCAACAAAAAACAAAAGAGCATCATCAATTATTATGTTCGGTAAATTGAATGTTTCACTGCCAAAATTAAGTTTACAAAAATGGTGTGGGGAAGTTGTGACAGTAAACAGGGGTCATTTGTGCTCGATGAGGATGTAACGTTATTATTAAAAGGGCTATATTGTGTTGGGTAGATGGCTTTATTGTTATGTAAGCTTAAAAATCAGAGTAATCAAAAGTAAATAAAGTGTTATTTTTATTTTATTTTAAAGTATATAAAAGTTAATAAAAGAGAGAAGGAAGAGAGAGGTGCATGACGACTTGATCAATTTTGTTTAAAAATAACTTAAGACATAGTCAACCATTACTTCTGAAACTTTGGAATCATTACCTTACATATATCTTCTATTTCATTGCAAAATTTCACATTACCTTAATCTTTTAGTCCCAGAGAGAAATCAGGGCGTTAGCTAGAAATTCTCAATTGAGGCCGTTAGAATATAACTACGATGAACATTTTTATAACGAAGCGGAAACGCATGTTAGTGATGAGTTTAAGCCGATGTTTCAAAACAGAATCAAATCATTTATTTTAACAGCAAGCTTATTTACTAACTTTTCATAAATTTATTGCTGGACTCAATTGGGAAACTTATTAGTTTTTTGGATTGGGAAAGAGCCGTCTAACGGCGCCTGTGGGACCCTAGCTAACACCCTGGAAATTTCAGTTACTGAGGACCACACTCGACCAGGAATTCCTCACTAAAAGTAATCGTGATTTATTATAAGAAATTGCCTCTATAATTTTATTTTACTCTCCTATTTGAATACATTTTTTTAATTTTTGGGGTGGCAAAACTTTATGCAAAAACAAAACTTTTTACCGTGTCAAATTTTCCCTTTTGGCTTAGTTCTTCAGAAAATAAAGAAAGAAGAAAACAAACAATTTCTACATCTTCACAGAGAAGTTCTGTTTTTCTAGTGATACATTAGCATCAGTTTCAATAATGGTCGTAAAATTAAATTGCACGTATCGACAAAACGATTATTAAAATCATTAACATAACAATACCAAACACTGCAATAATAAATTTTCGGGAGGGATTCGGAATGAATAATTCAAACGAATGAATTGTTATTACCTTATCAAGGAAATTAATGTGCAATGATTTTATCACGAAGGAAGAAAATTGACACAAAGAAAATTATATAACGCGAATGAGGACCATTGACCTTATTTTTTCAATAAAGTTAACACGAATCATGTAAACAGATTTCCAAATCTATAAAAGTAACGCAAACTTTTCTAAGTACTTCTAAGATCACTAGGAGACAAAGCAGACGACATTGACGAAGATGAGGGGAATGCGGTGCTGTGTCTCAACGAATTTCTATTCACATATTCTCGGGCTTGATAGAAAAAACACAATTAATTTGTTCTGGACAATTTATTTATATCAACGTGAATGTACAAAGTAAAGAGTCCTAAGTTACAAATTAAATCAGATTGATAATTACTTCTTTCATGATTTTACAATTTCTCAATCTTGTATATATTATCAAATCAAATTTCTTATGTATATATATACTTTGTAGATATGTATATGGAACTGAAACGAATATCCTGTATAAAGATTATCAATAATAATAATAATAGAAGAAAAGGTTGTGAATGCACTTCGTTGTGTGGCTGTCATAAAGAAGTATGAAACGCTTTTTATCACAAGTTTTGGTCGAGTGGTCCTAACTGATTATGTTATAGGCTGACGTTTTGCTTGAAAACGTTCAAACATCTTTTTTAAAAAAGGTTTACAACAATTTTTTGTTGATAATCGATTAAGCAATTCAAATCGTTTTTATCGCTTTATCCTTTTCCCATAAACTCTCACATATTTAGTTAATTTGAAATAAATGCATGAAAAGGGAAAAAACTTCTAATGCTCATATAATTTTGAATGCAAAAACTTTTCCAGATCATTGAAAAATTAAAAGTTTCGCGGGAAAACGATGAACCAATCTGAGCAGTAAAATTGTGATGTGTTTGGTCGTTAATTTCGGAATAAATTGATCATTCCGCTTGAAGACAATTCTGATGATATTTCATGATAGGAATCTAATGGAAATATTAAAAAATGCACTTTAAAGGGGAATCAAACCCCAAATTTTTTTTTCATTAAATCCTCTTGTCAAGCCGTAATTTTATTAGGAAAAATAAAAAATTTACTGAAAGTGCTTTTTTCCTATTTTTTTCTCTTATTATAAGTTCCTGTAACTTTGTTGAAAAAGTTCACGGAGGAGATTTTGTGATGTACATTACTCTCAACATATTTTTCTGCTCTCCGTCGTTATGATTTGAGTACCTCGTGTCGAAGAATGGACTGTTTTTCATGTCTTATGTTTATTGCGACAAAAACGGGTGGCACATATTGATATCTAAGTTACTTACAGATCGAAAAACAGCAACAGGTAATTATTTTATATACTAAACAAATAGGCTGTTATACGTCTTTTCTCAGAGTGACGAAAATTTACATGGAAATATTTTTGATTTTTTGGGGCTAAAATCTCATAAACCAACCCCCGTCTGACACACACTACGTTTTGAGCTTGCATGTGCATGAATGTTAATCGATAAAGCCCGTGACAAACTGTCTGCAAATTCTTTTTCCAGATAAACAAAAGTCTAATTATTGTCCGTCACCACCCATGTCCTAATCTTTCAAAGTAGTGTACCCATGTTGTACGTGGTCAGTAGCTTGTGTAAAGCATTTGCCTAGGAACTAGTAATCTAGAGAAATACTTTTTAGAAATAGACTAGGCCTTATTAGAAATTCATATTCGTTTATTTTTTTGAATGCTTTTGGAGGAATGACAAAATATGAAGACAGACATGGAACAAAAAGAAGATGTAAAAATATTTAAAAATGCATTATTTACGGCTTAATTACATATGTACATAGGCAGATTTTTGAAATTTTGATGACAGCGTCGATATCTTGTTACGGCCGTTTCCAAAACCATTCTGTTCGAACTGTTTAATTTCAGAGTTTTATTTTCACTGATCGAAGTCACCCTGTTCTACGGTATTTCACAATTGTTTTCCCAGGAGAGATTTTTTAGTTCCTTATAAAGTACTGGTAGCAATGAGGGCTAGAGCATTTAAAGCCCTCATTTTGGATATGGAAAAGCTGTAATAAGACAGGAACCACTCAACTATAGACAACCACCACAGACATCATCATAACGTCAACTGTGACAATGGGGTTGACAGTCGACTGACAGTTGACTGACGTTAATTTTTTTGTATTTATCTGTATTACTTCGTTCTCTTTCTTTATTTTACCCTCACTGCATGCTATTTTGATTCCTTACACACCTGTGTCTGTCCTTTTTGTTTTGAAAATTCTCGGTTGCCATAACCAACTAAAGTTGCATAACGTGCTCGAAAGAGCAGGAATAATTTGAATTGTTGAAAATTCTTGATTGACTGCAAATTTTCGCGTGTTTTATATACAATATAAGACTGGATACCACTGTGATTTAAAGCTGAAGTTTAAAGCCAGAAATATATATGTAAACATTTTGCTGCTGACTTCTTTTATAAAAGTAATTTTTATCTATTTTTATCTCATTATGATTTTCTCAGGTTTTTGTATTATTCCTTTATTTTTCGCTGATACACTAAGTCTTCTATTATTTTAATTTTCATCATGATAAGCTCAGTTTTAGATTATTCCCATATCATGGTTAGGAACTACGTTAGGAAGGCTGAAAGTGGCAATTACAAAAGTTTAATAATGGTGAGGAAACTCTCAGTAAGGCTTAACAGGAAATAAGGAATGGCTATTTGCCCCATACCGAGTACCTTTTGATGCGTATGTATGTATGTATTATGTATATCATAGGGTACTCTGTATGATTAAAGCATACCTCGATTGTAAGAACGTCAAGGATGTTGCATTTAAAAGTAATTTACCAGGCCCTGATTGGCCAAAATCTATTGAGATAATACAACCAGGTTTGGGTCAAAGGTGGACCACCTGGTGCAGTCTACAATGCAGACTCTTAGTGGATGGTTTGATGCGGCTACCTTCTAGTGGTGTTATTTTGAAATATAACTCTCACACATTACTTTTTTTGGAGAGCAATAATCAGCAGTAATCCTGGAAATCCTTTTCTCCAGAAGTTATAGTGTTTACCCTGGAGAATGATATTAAATTCCTCGTAATTCCACAATGAATGTCTCGGTTTTCTGTGGCCTTAAACGCAGCTGGAAAGACATTTTGGACAAATGGTAACAGGAAACGAGAGTTATACCAATAGAGCATTTGTCATCACTCCTGAAACGTTTGGTGCAGTCATTAGGACAGGACAGTTTAGTGAGTGGATTTTGAGGATCTACCCTTTAAATGGAGACGAGGTTTTAAAACATTTACCTGGAAGCAACAAAGATCTAGGAGTTTCTGATACTCATGACATCTTAAATGGTAGTGTTTCAGAGATTTTAATGGAAATTTGTGTTATTGGTGCTCCACAAAACTGTGCCAATGAGGCAACCAAATAACAACTGGAAAATGTGCTTTTGATTTACCAAACAATGATAAAGCTCGTCCATCTGAATTTAAAAAAAGAAGCAGAAAAAAGAAGAAGAAGCGATCTGATATTTGGATTTGCGAGATGTGTGATGAGGAGTGGTCGCAAGATGGCGATAATCGTTGGATTTTTTATTATGCACAGTAGCATTTTCAGTGTTGTGACCTAGAATACAACAAGGAAGACTTATGACATTGATGTTGAATCTATGGCATTTTATTGTAACAGCTGTGGCATTCCAGCAGGTGAAGAATGATTTCTGCTGATGAGGTTATTGCCTGAACTGTTATGTTAACTAGTGAAAAAATGTTAATAAAAATCATATTTTTCATGGTACCCTCATGTGGTTCATACCATGAAAAGGGTGGGGGGTGGGTGGGGGGGGTGAGTAATTTTTTTTTTGATAATAATTAGCTGGGAGCTGGGAGAAAACTTGCTAAAATTTGTTATAAGGACAGAGGCTGTATATAAAGCAAGGTTCTTGAAACGCTATACCTCTTATCTACTTTGTCAATCAATGAAAAGGATGACACACTCTTTCAGAAAAGTAGAGAACTATTACAAAAAAGTGACTTATTGGCATTTGACAAATTCACTTGATATTCATTTTTACAGTTTGTTGATATTTTGTTAATCTTAGTTTCTAGAAAGCTGTATGAGATTTTAGTAACTTTCAATATTCTTAAATGAAAGTGACTGAGCTTGAATATAACCAAATTTATAATAGTAATAATTTTCAGTAAAGTGTTTAACAAAAACGAAAAGCTTAAAGATTTTTCTGAAATAGTTCTCTACATAGCTCATACCTGTAGTGTTTCACTAGATTTATTTCCTAGGTTTTTAGTTTTATAAATATCTTTGGTATTATTCTTGTTGGCTTTTAAGTAACTGAGACAAAAAGGTCATTCCAATCTATCATCCAATCTATCATTTCCAGGCTTTTATCAGAATTATAGCTAATTCTTGAAACAGAATCTGTTCAACTTAAAATCGAGTCAGTTAATTTATAAAAAACTTACTGATTGCATGAAGGTACTAGCATTTGGGGTTTAAAGTTATGTTCACATATTTGTTTTAGGATATTTATAGTTTTATTTCAGACTTTAGGGATATTTATACTTTGAGAGTTGTTGTTGTTGTTTGATCTAATTGAACCTGTAATACTGGGGGCTAGTATAGATATATACCTGGGGGGACCTAAATCTCTGGGGAGGATCTAATTTTTCTGGGGGGACCTAGCACCCCTCTACATACCATGTTTTTTCATCCAATTTTTATTTGTTTTTCAGAGAAAACATTTCAAAATGTCTAGACTGGCTCTCCATGTTTTCCAACATCACTGTATATGTTAATGGTATTAACAAAATTTTTAATCAAATTTTGTTTTTTGTATATACTTCCCCATATGTTTTGGTAGGGTAAAATTGATTAAATTATCTATTCAAACATTGTGCATGTGAACCTATTTTGATCTAATTAACTTCATTAATTGTGATATGGAGGTAAAACTACTAGAGAAATAGTTAGGAATGATTATAAGGTTGAAAACCTTCCGTTTCTACTTCAATTCAAGTTTGTAAACTTTCCAATATTTCAAAGGGAAGAATCTGTTTGATGTTTAATCTTGTCTTACGTTTTTAAGTGTTAGCAATGTTGATGTAACTAGCTATCTGGATAGCCTTTTGTATATGAAACGTTTTCAATTTTAGAAATATACACATGAAAATATGGGTGCTCAAAATTCTTCTTTATCGGATCTACCTAAAAATGAGCAGTTGATTCGATTGGTTTCTGATAAGAAGATTGACCGTGATGATAAATTTTGGGATGACTTTTTGATGTTCAAGTTTTCCATCCCAATCAACAAGTATAACGTCCTTTTGTTTTTGAAGTGAAGATTTTTTATGCTATGTTATTTAAATTGATGCAATTGAGACAATTTTTTATAAAGTAGTTTATTACATCAAGAACTAAAGAAATTATTGGTTCAAAATGTCTGTTAAATTTTGTTTAGATCTGATAGTCGACTTCTTAAAGAAGCAGTTGAAAGCTTGTGTGAGTCAATCGGTAAGTGCAAAATGACTTCATCACCCATATCAAGTAAATTGATTCAGATGTAGATACTATAAGTTTTTGTTTTCTGTCTACTCAATGTTTCTTTATGTACTCACTGTCAATGTTATTGTCTATGTAGAAGTAGATTGGCAGTTAGGAAGTGAATAATAACCGACACTTAACTTATTGCCAGATGTTTTTAAGAGCATCATTTTTCTTTTCCTCTTGATAGGCCAAAACAACAAGTTGAGTGGAAACTTCACTACTTTAGCTTGTATAGGAATATTTTACATTCGTGAAATGGTAACAAGTACTGAAACATTGAAGGAGTATGTTGATTTTGTTTGTGTTTTTATCTCATAAACATGACAATTTTATTATTAAGATTTTTATTTGTTTTTCATGCAGTCAAACCTTTATCACAAAATGTCATAATACATTATTCATCATGCGCTGCTGTTGTGAATACTTTGCAGAAAATTATACAGCTAACCAGTTAGTTGGACATTTCAATACATTGCCGTCGTTTAATGGTAAGTTCTATTATTTACACGACACATAAATGTTAAAGGTTATGTTAAGCCATCTTCTTATCATAGGACAACCAACAATATTTGAAGAATTTTTACTAGTTCTGTCAGAACTGATAGCCTACATTCCTGTTGAGTATGTCGTTACTAATATAATTTTTTGATTATTTATTCCTATTTCAATGTTTGGCAACCATTTAGAAAAACCTGCATGAGGATCTCTTTCGTATAGTTCTAGTACCTATTTCATGCATTTGGAAGCAGTAACTTTGTATTTGGTGTTTCTTGGTACGCGAGTTTATGAAACTGCTATTGATGACAAAAACAAGATATACTTAATGATAATGAACAGCAGATGGTGAGTTGACTTTGCTGCTTTTGTTATTTTGCTGCTCGAAGTTCTTGTGGGTATCATCATATTTCTTTTGTGCTTAGTTCTGTGAATGCAACTTCAGTTGTGAGAAAGTTACTCCACAATTACATCAAGAATGAAGATATTCCATCTCCTCAGCAAAGTATAGTTGGCTGGGCAACTAGTGAGTAAATATATTTTAAATCATGTTATATTATGTTATTATGTAATTTCTTTAATTCAAATGTTAATATTGTGGTTGTATCAAACTATTTTCCTCTCAACTATTCTAGGTGGGATTTGGTCATTGTTTGGGGGTAGTACCGTCCAACAACAAGCTGAGGTTGCAGATACTTTGAAACCATTAGCTTGCCACAGTTTGTTGTTGCTACTCATCTTTTCGTTTCATTTCACGGAGGAAAAAAACCAATATAGAGCTGCCATGTTTCAGTTTAAACCAGGAAACAGAACAGAACGTATGTATATTGATGACTTTTTTTGCACTAGTTTGCTACGTTTCTTTGATTAAAATACTCGCATATTATTCTACAAGTTTTCCACATTAATCCTACATAAGTAGTGCGATGTATCTCTTTGAAAACTATTTCTTACACAGAATTATATTTTAAGCCGATGTTCCTTCCAAAGATCGTTCATTTCCATTAAATTTCAAGAGGCTGTACACTGCTTTAGAGAGGTACTTTCCTTTGTTCCAGTAATATGCCATATCAATAAGCACTTGTGTATGATACAAATAAGATACACTTTATTTCATGGTGGAGGTTGCACTGAAAGTTCTTTATTTTTAACTTTGATGCTACTCAGTATTTCCTGTTGTTATCAATTTTACTGTAGTTTTGATTGTTAATTCTTTTATTCATCCAGAGATTTAAGCAATGACCGATCAGTTTTGTTGTTGTACTTGCTTCTACACAAAAATCCGTCGTTCCTGAAATTTACTTTAAATCAAAAAGATTTACAAAATATGGTAGGTAACATCCATCTGTTTGCATGTATCAGCAAGACCAAGATTGTCTCTCTTGTCATGAACGTTTTGTTGCAGCGAACTTCTGTTCCTTTCTGTGAATTTAGTTGTGATTGTGTCTAGATCCTACCTATTTTGGAAGTGTTATATCATGCAGAGCAGAAGAATGCACATCACATTTATATGGCTTTGATCGTTGTTCTTATGTTCTCACAAGAGGAGAAATTTAATTCTGTTGTCCATGATATGGTAAGGTGGTTACAACATACATTCAAGTGAATTAGAATCAATGCTGCTATAAATTCACTGTCGCATAAAAATATCCGCTTCGTTCTTCTCTAGCCCATTCCAGATATTGGTTGGTATAAAGAAAGAAACATCACTGGCATCTCCGCTGGTAGTTTGCTTGTGTTGATCGTGTTGAGGACCATACAATACAACATGGCCAGGATGAGGGTGAGTATGTGCTGCTTATTCTACTGAAGAAATTTTTGAGTTTGAAAACCAGTATTCTCTTCTAGTTCAATCAAGTGTAATTATTTCTCTTTAGGATAAGTATTTGCACACAAACTGTTTAGCGTCTTTAGCGAACATGGCAAGCACGTTCAAATCTTTACATTGTACAGTCACACAGAAACTTATATCGTAAGTCCAGTCATTCTTTTTAGGTGTTTTTGTTTTTTCTATGACCATTGAACGTAGTTTAGGATGTGAGGGTAGTTAAACGTTGCAGTTAATTTTTGATTTATTAACGAAACTTTTTGATTTACACGCTTCTTTTATATAAGAACAATTTAATAAGATCACGAGATTTTACTGGTTCTTATAAAAAAAAAGAAAGCGTGTAACTAATGTGATTTTTCAACCAAGCATTTTTGTAACATTGTGACAGAGCATCTTATGTTTGTTTTGATTAAGCTGATGCCGGATACAAGAAAACATGAGAAATAAATTCACTTCAAGCTGATCAGGATACATAGTGATAGTTGAAGTTCTACGGCACATTTTACAAGATCGGAACTCTCCATTATATATGCAGCATCTCCACTATATATGGCGCCGTAGTATAGTGGTTATCACTCTCGGAATTCATGCGAGAGGTCGGGGTTCAATTCCCCTTGGTGGCGATTCACTATGCGCAAGTGAATGTACCATAGCGCCGGGTCGACCCATGCCATGTGAGAGACATTGGGTAGATGGTACATCGGGTGTTGCAGGAGGAGGTCATCCAGAAGAGCACAGATCCTTGATTGAGTTTGTGTCACTCATGAGCCTCCGACCTAAGCCGTGGCCCTTCCTGGAAAGCAGATACAATAGCAACTGAGTGAGGCTAGCCACGTAAAACAATACCAAATAAATAAATAAATATGCAGCATCTCCATTGTATATACAGCATCTCCACTCAGGGCCTATTCCAGGCAGTAGGGGCAAGGGTGCGTTGGTACTAAAAGGGCATTTTAGTATAGACTGCCTCCCACTGCCCCCACCATGGTTGGGGGCGAAGAAAATTTTCCTTTCTTAACCCTCTAAAACGGCTGTTTCAGCGTTTTCTGGGCTTAATTAGAGTCTTTAAATTCCATTATAACATTGCCATTTCATCACTATTTTCAAGAGTAATCTATGAGATGCATGCCATGTTTTGGTGTTTCCTTAAGACCGCACACTAACTTCCACAAAATTAAGTCCACAGTTCGCCATTGAAAGCCTCTCATACCGGAAATCCTTACATCATCCTAACGTATCAAGAAAACAGTTGTAAAATCCTTCACTGCCACAACAATTCCTTAGTAATACGCCGTCGAGAGTGTTTGTTTATCTCACTTGAGTCGAGGCTTCGCTACATATTCGGAGGGTCCGCCATTATGACTTACGCGTTACTTTGAAACTTTTACTCTGGCAATTTTTTTCAGACTTCTAGCATGTGCATGTAATATGTCTAGACAGGTAATAATTATGCAACAAATTAATTAACAATCTATTGTTAAGTTTTTTGTCGTGCGTATGTATTTCTTTTACTTTTCTCTTTTTAACTTGTTGAAGCCATTCAAGTACAGGTGTTCTTTTCGAACAAATTGTGCAATACAATACTGCAAATAAAACTATTGCGAAGGAGCGTGTTCTAAGAATAGGAGATTGTGGTTGTTTTTAATATAAAAACATTTAGACGTATCCTCTTAATTTTTTTATGGTAAAAACATCCAGTGATGAAATAAACAAAGTAAAACATGTGCAAAATGGCAGACTTAAATTTAAACAGAGGAAAAGCGTGGCGACGAAGGCCGATCTCAGAGGTCAAGCTTCTGTTTAAGTGTTGAATTTATGTAGCGCTTTTTACACCTGAAAAAAGGGCAAGGCAATTTCTTAAAAAGGCATTTTTCTTAACAAATTGGGCATTTTCCAACGCCTATCCCCCCTAGACGAAGTGTTTTTCTGAATTTTTAGATAAAATTGTAATTTCGAAATTTTGAACAAAAAGGCAAGCGTGCGATTATCGCACGCAATAAAGGGTCAGAATAGGCCCTGCCACTATATTTATGCAGCATCTCCACACTATGATTAAATAATTTTCTTTCAGGTTATTCAACCAGTTACTTAAAAAGCATACAAAACTTTCATCGAAAATTAAAGCACAGCAAATTGCAGAAGAGGAAGATGTAACACATGTTTCTCGCATTGTTTGTTTTTACCGCACCTAACCTCTCATAATTTCTTCTAATCTCTTCTTTAATTTTTTAGCTATCTGACTTAGCAGTCGTTGAGGAAATCCTTTCTATGATGATGGAAATTTTGAATGCTTGCTTATGTCAGAACTTGCAAGAAAATTCAAATCTAGTGTATGCTTTGCTTCGAAATAAGGAGTTGTTTCATACCATACAATCCAATCCAAGATTTCAAGACATCGTCCAAAATATCGATACAGTAAGTCTTCTTTGCCGTAACTGAAAGATGTTTGTCTGTTACGACGATGTGAGTGTTTTCTCCTATTAGGCCATACCTTCTCTCTTCTCCTATGTTTTTTTGGCTCGAGAGTTTTCACTAATTCTTTTGACTTTGATTTTCAACCAGATTTTAACGTATTTTGCTGCTCGTGTTGATGAGCAAGAACATTTAGCAGATACTCCTGAACAGATTATCGACTTGATAAAAGCAAGTTCAGCAGCATATCCGCAACACCAAATGAAGGTTTGACAGAACGTTTCTTGCTCGATGACAAATGCAATATTCGTGTCTATTACCATCCACTATTATAGGTTTGATATGTTTTATCATAGAAGTTCGCGCAATTGAAATTCAAATATATGGAGGAGGAAGCCGCCGAAGAATTTTTCGTTCCTTATATTTGGTCTATCATTTATAAATCCTCCTTTTTGTTTTGGAAAAGTGAAAGGATCACATTGTTTTGTATTCAACAAACTTGATGACGTTGAAATGACGCGTCTTGATGGCGTCGGTTGGATGTTACTGGTGACGAGAGATAATGGCTGCTCCATTGCAAAATCTCCAGCACTCTAAGAAGAGACATTTTTCGTCATCTTTTATCGAAGTCAGCACTGTTCTGTTTGGTCGACTGCTGGCTTAAAATGTACACTGTCTTTCGGCTGGGTAGAATTCTTGTGGTTTCCGCTGGGTGTAATTTTTGTGGCCATACACATTAACACTGTTTGTCCGAAATATAGCCGCAATAATCGGACAGACATGCAAAAAATTTTTATATATGAATTTAATAATGCAACAATATTTTTTTTTTGTTTGTTTTTGTCATCTTTTCTTCTTTTGGGGAGGAATGAGAAATTTTTTGCTACAGATGCACGAAATGACGTCATCGTTTTAATGAGATGTTATTTTTTCGTTGGGATCAATTGAATGTTCATGTTAAATGTTCATGAAATGTACTTCACATTGGTGTTGGTAAATAGTTACATAGTTTCTTATTAGTGATGTATTAGGGAACTTACGATAGTATGACGGCGACGTGGACGACGCCGACGTACAAGATATTCATCTTCAATGAATCACAAAAGAGCAGAAACTATACACTTGGGTTAAGAAGTTTATTTATAATGCCTTTGAAGTTTGTTTTTTGAACTTTGAGAGACAGAATCATGAAGGAACCAAGGAAAATTTATCGGAAGTAATGCTATTCTCATGTCTTCGTTTTCAGTACGACTTCAAAATATTACTTTTCACGTTGTGTGTAGAACGTGCAAATCTAATAATGATATCAGTAAAATTAAAAACATTTCCCAATAGTATAGTGTGAAATGGACTTTCATTCTAAAGCAAATCCATGGAGTAAAGTGAATGTTTTGTTTGCCTCACGTCGTCGTCCATGTTGCCGTCGTAGTTTCCTAAGGTCCCTATTGTTTGTCCAACAAAATACGATCTCTGAAATTCACTTAATTTGAATGAGTGTGACATTTATGTCCTCATTAAGGCCGAACTCCACTTGTGCGTACGTTCGTACGAACGTCCGCTCGGCCAATTAGTTCGAATCTCCAGTTAATAAAGAAATTCCAGGTGTTATGTTTCAACTACGAACAGGTGACGATCGTATCCTGCTAGACAAACCTGTATTTATTGGGCGTTCAAAACCTCATCATGATCGTTCATCTCGATGTTCACTGAATATAAATTTTTCTTGCACTTGTCAGCAGTTTTTGAAAAACATTCTTTTGTATTGCCCATCATGGCGGACTTGAACTATGAACGGACAACCTGGTATCAGTTTGTTATCGTAGTACATATAAACACTGTACAATCCTCTCTTGTGTGCCCAAAATTTGATATCTCGTTTGAATTCTCCCGCCTCTTCGATAGAGGGCGTAATGTATATTCCGTGCGGGTCTTTGACCAGACAAGTCAGCTCGTTCAATCTGCTTGCTTGTAGCGAACTCAAGTCCACAAAAAGATCGGCCATGTTCAACTTTTCTCTGATAATCTAACATATGCGACAGTTATGTTGTTTTCAAACATATATTCTCTTATCAGAAAATCTTTCAATAAAGAAATAGATAAGAAACAAGATGTAATAATACTCTCGTTCGAGAATTTTTATCACGTGACAGATGGTGCATCATATGTCGAAGATATCATCTTCTACATTGTACGTAGTCAATATAATGCTCATTCGAATGTAAATGTTTATTTGCAAGATCTGAATTCATCTATACTCCTACCCACAGTATCGCAGCCTGTCTCATCTCGAATCGTAAAAAAATACGTAGTGCGTCATAATAAAAGAACTTTATAAAATAAGTTTGATACAAGCGTCATAATAAAGATAAAGGCTGATATGATGTACTTGGCGGTTTCCCTTCTTTTATTCGATGATCTCCTTAATGTTTTATTCAACTCTTTCAATTATCTCCTTAATGTTGTTAATAGACTTTTATAAAGGTAATAAATAGTGGGAATAAAAATTACTTTTTCTTCTTCCATTATATTTTTTCCACATCCCGAAACTTTAATGTTTGAAAAGTTTAGAAATTTTCCATCGAGTGACATAAAAATCAATTTTATTGGAAAAGCAAATAAAAAGCTATTCACACTCAAAGTTCGGTAATACTTTTTTCAGAGATACACTGCAGGGATAATAATGGAACTGCTAATTGTTCACAGATAGGTGTATTCAACTGCAACTATTTGGAACAATATTGTTTTGTGTTACTTAAACCCTAACAGGTTTTCGTTCACCTCATCTTTTATTTGCGGCTGGTTTGTAAAACTAGTCTGGCAAGGGAGGTCCTGTTTTTGACAAGAGAAGGTTGTTAACTTGCGGCTATCAAAGAAACAAATTCCAAACAAATTACTGTTGGTTTTCTTGGAATCGATCGTTATTATAGCTCAAAATCAATCAATCAATCTTTATGTCTGACTTTCAGACTACCAATGAACTCTAAGGTACGGTTTCATATTACAAATTTTGTGTAAAGAACTACGAAATTAATTCGGCGCCAAAATCTCGTTTGTCAAGTCGCCAAGTCATTTTAGATATTGACTCGTGACGTCACTAATCGCTTTATAAAAGTAACTGGACAGTGGTCGAGTTGTTTAAGATAAAAATTGGTATTTCATTTAATGGTGTTTTAAGGCTGAAATACATTATCATTTTAATGAATCAGTTTAAATTGTTTTAAATTGTTCTATTTATGACGGTTTTGCCCACGGGGACTTTATCTATATATTAATAGCCGATTCTCTGTCTGTCTGTCTGTTTGTTTGTAAGTCACGCAAAATGGTAGATTGAGTTGTGAGCGAAATTATTTCTTTTTTTTTTGTGCGACGTGACTTCGAAGCAAATACATTGCAACCCCAATCGAGCGTGACGTTTTTTGGCTGATGAACTAACAGGAATAATATTATTGTTTTTTTTTGCTTTTCTTTTAATAATTTAATTTCTTCTTTTAATTGTTAAGCGCTTCTGATCGAACCTTTCCTTTTGTCAGTTTATTCATTTAGCACGTGCCATTCTTTCTCCTCCCTTGTGATCTTTTTAAGGATAGAAACCATTTTCGCCCTGTTTGATAGCACCCATGTTAGAGCGCGTAACTTTTTTAAAACGAAAGCTAATAATAAGTTGAAGTTTTTTCTCTCTACGTTTTGAGTGTAGTTGTTAAAGTGAAAAACATCATCAAATTTGGTTTTTTTGGAACCATTGTTTAAACTGATATTTGATATTTGATTTCGAATCTGCCTCTGGCTGAATAGAAGTTGTACGAGCCGTTTTTAAGGAAATATGAGGTTTATTGGGGTCTCCGGGGTGACACAAAGCAGGTGCACATAGGCGGCGAGCGACGCCGCCTTGGCGGCTAGTCTATATATTAATAGCCGCTTCTCTGTCTGTCTGTCTGTTTGTTTGTTTGTTTGTAAATCACGCAAAATGGTAGATTAAGTTGTGAGCGAAATTATTTCTTTTTTTGTGTGGGACGTGAGTTCGAAGCAAATACATTGCAACCCCAATCGAACGTAACTTTTTTTGGCTGATGAACTAATAGGAATATCGTTTTGTTTTTATTATTATTGTTAGTTTTATATTCCAAGGACTACGTTGACTACGTTGGCTTTGAAAACAATACATCAACTAAATACAAAGAAACTAACTGATTAAACAGTTTGGACAAAAAGTAGCAGTGGCAGAACGTAGCAGCATGTTTGCCAGTGTATCCTAATGTATCCTTGCCTGCCTGTCTGAGACGGGTAAACTTTCTTTTCGAGCAATCAAAATGTTTAAAAACCAATAAGTAAAAAAAGAGTATCATGAAACAAAATATTTTTTTGCTTTTCTTTTAATAATTTAATTTCTTTTTTTAATTATTATGCGCTTCAGATCGAACGTTGTTTTTATTCACTTTATTCATTTAGCACGTACCTTTTTTTCTCTCCTTCCGTGTGATCTTTTTAAGAAGAGAAACCATTTCCCCCTTACGTTTGATAGCACCCATGTTAGAGCGCGTAATTTTTTTTAAAACAAAAGCTAATAAAAAGTTGAAGTTTTCTCTCTCTACTTTTTGAGTGTATTGTTTTGGTTTTACCAGAGGTTGTGACTTCGAATCTGCTTCTGGTTGAACACAAGTTGTACGAGCCGTTTATAAGGAAATTTGACGTTTATTGATACAGTGATACAGAGCAGGTGGACATGGGCGGCGAGCGACGCCGCCTTGGCGGCTAGTCTATATATTAATAGCCGATTCTCTGTCTGTTTGTCTGTCACGCAAAATGGTAGATTGAGTTGTGAGCGAAATTATTTCTTTTTTTGTGTGCGACGTGAGTTCGAAACAAATACACTGCAACCCCAATCGAACGTGACTTTTTTTGGCTGGTGAACCAATAGAGATAACGTTTTGTTTTTATTATTATTGTTAGTTTTATATTCCAAGGACCACCGTTGACTTGGCTTTGAAAACAATACATCAACTAAATACAAAGAAACTAACTGATTAAACATTTTGGACAAAAAGCAGCAGTGGCACAACGTGGCAGCATGTTCGCTTTGCCAGTGTATCCTAACCCTTTCGTGACTGTCTGCGACGGGTGAACTTTTTTTCGAGCAATCAAAATATTTAAAAACCGATAAAAAAAGAGAATCATGAAACAAAATATTTTTTTTTGCTTTTGTCTTAATTTCTTTTAATCGATTTCTTTTAATCTATTTTAATCTGATCGAACGTTTTCTATTCAATTCATTCATTTAGCACGTGCATTTTTTTCTCCTCCCGTGTGATCTTTTTAAAAAGAAAAGCCATTTTTTCACCTACTTCTGACAGCACCCATGTTAGAGCGCGTAAAACAAAAGCTAATAATAAGTTGAAAAGTTTTTTCTCTCTGCGTTTTGAGTGTATTGTTAAACTGATATTTGATTGGTTTAAAATCGTAAATAAAAACCACGTGAAGTTCACGTTCGGAATGCATTGTGTAAAGCAAAAAAGTTTACTAACATTTTAAATGCGACCGCGACAATGAACGGCTGAGTTAAGAACATGCAAGATTTGAAACACCAGGAACGCATTTCTCTTCACGTGCAAACGAGCTTTATTAAACGATAAAGCAAGCAGCAAAGGAAGTCTTATCGCTGGTTCTACGTGCAATAATTTGGAGCAGGTGGTGATACAACGCATGCTGAACATGGGCGGCGAGCGACGCCGCCTTGGCGGCTAGTCTATACATTAATAGCCGATTCTCTGTCTGTCTGTCTGTTTGTTTGTCTGTCACGCAAAATGGTAGATTAAGTTGTGAGCGAAATTATTTCTTTTTTTGTGTGCGACGTGAGTTCGAAACAAATACACTGCAACCCCAATCGAACGTGACTTTTTTTGGCTGGTGAACCAATAGAGATAACGTTTTGTTTTTATTATTATTGTTAGTTTTATATTCCAAGGACCACCGTTGACTTGGCTTTGAAAACAATACATCAACTAAATACAAAGAAACTAACTGATTAAACATTTTGGACAAAAAGCAGCAGTGGCACAACGTGGCAGCATGTTCGGTTTGCCAGTGTATCCTAACGCTTTCGTGACTGTCTGAGACGGGTGAACTTTTTTTCGAGCAATCAAAATATTTAAAAACCGATAAAAAAAGAGAATCATGAAACAAAATATTTTTTTTTGCTTTTGTCTTAATTTCTTTTAATCGATTTCTTTTAATCTATTTTAATCTGATCGAACGTTTTCTATTCAATTCATTCATTTAGCACGTGCATTTTTTTCTCCTCCCGTGTGATCTTTTTAAGAAGAAAAACCATTTTTTCACCTACTTCTGACAGCACCCATGTTAGAGCGCGTAAAACAAAAGCTAATAATAAGTTGAAAAGTTTTGAGTGTATTGTTAAACTGATATTTGATTGGTTTAAAATCGTAAATAAAAACCACGTGAAGTTCACGTTCGGAATGCATTGTGTAAAGCAAGAAAGTCTACTAACATTTTAAATGCGACCGCGACAATGAACGGCTGAGTTAAGAACATGCAAGATTTGAAACACCAGGAACGTATTTCTCTTCACGTGCAAACGAGCTTTATTAAGCGATAAAGCCAGCAGCAAAGGAAGTTTTATCGCTGGTTTTAAGTGCAATGATTTGGAGCAGGTGGTGATACAACGCAAGCTGAACATGGGCGGCGAGCGACGCCGCCTTGGCGGCTAGTCTATATATTAATAGCCGATTCTCCGTCTGTTTGTTTATTTGTTTGTAAGTCACGCAAAATGGTAGATTAAGTTGTGAGCAAAATTATTTCTTTTTTTGTGTGCGACGTGAGTTCCAAGCAAATACATTGCAACCCCAATCGAACGTGACTTTTTTTGGCTGATGAACTAATAGGAATAACGTTTTGTTTTTATCGTTATTTTTAGTTTTATATTCCACGTTGACTTGGCTTTGAAAACAGTACATCAACTAAATACAAAGGAACTAACTGATTAAACATTTTGGACAAAAAGCAGCAGTGGCAAAACGTGGCAGCATATGTTCGGTTTGCCACTAACTCTTACCTGACTGTCTGAGACGGGTGAACTTTTTTTTTTTGAGCAATCAAAATGTTTAAAAACCGATAGGTAAAAAAAGAGTATCATGAAACAAAATATTTTTTTGCTTTTCTTTTAATAATTTAATTTCTTCTTTTAATTGTTAAGCGTTCTCATCGAACGTTTTCTTATTCTATTTATTCATTTAGCATGTGCCTTTTTTCTCTCCTCTGTGTGAACTTTTTAAGAAGAGAAACCATTTTCACCCTGTTTGATAGCACCCATGTTAGAGCGCGTAACATTTTTAAAACAAAAGCTAATAAAAAGTTGAAGTTTTTTCTCCCTACGTTTTGAGTGTATTGTTGTACTGATCATAGTCATATCCTTGCCTGACTGTCTGAGACGGGTGAACTTTTTTTCGAGCAATCAAAATGTTTAAAGACCGATAGGTAAAAAAAGAGTATCATGATACAAAATATTTTTTTTTTGCTTTTGTCATAATAGTTGTCTTAATTTGTTTTAATCGATTTCTTTTAATCTATTTTAGTCAGATCGAACGTTTTTTTTTATTCACTTTATTCATTTAGCACGTGCCTTTTTTTCTCTCCTCCCGTGTGATCTTTTTAAGAAGAGAAACCATTTCCCCCTTACGTTTGATAGCACCCATGTTAGAGCGCGTAACTTTTTTAAAACAAAAGTTAATAAAAAGTTGAAGTTTTCTCTCTATACGTTTTGAGTGTATTGTTACACTGATAAGAGATCGGTTTTACCAGAGGTTGTGACTTCGGATCTGCTTCTGGTTGAACACAAGTTGTACGAGCCGTTTATAAGGAAATTTTACGTTTATTGATACAGTGATACAGAGCAGGTGGACATGGGCGGCGAGCGACGCCGCCTTGGCGGCTAGTCTATATATTAATACCCGATTCTCCGTCTGTCTGTCTGTCTGTTTGTTTGTTTGTTTGTTCGTTTGTTTGTAAGTCACGCAAAATGGTAGATTGAGTTGTGAGCGAAATTATTTTTTTTGTGTGTGCGACGTGAGTTCGAAGCAAATACATTGCAACCCCAATCGAACGTGACTTTTTTTGGCTGATGAACTAATAGGAATAACGTTTTGTTTTTATTATTACTGTTAGTTTTATATTCCACGTTGACTTGGCTTTGAAAACAGTACATCAACTAAATACAAAGAAACTAACTGATTAAACAGTTTGGACAAAAAGCAGCAGTGGCAAAACGTGGCAGCATATGTTCGGTTTGCCACTAACTCTTGCCTGACTGTCTGAGACGGGTGAACTTTTTTTTTTGAGCAATCAAAATGTTTAAAAACCGATAGGTAAAAAAAGAGTATCATAAAACAAAATGTTTTTTTTTTGCTTTTGTCGTAATAGTTGTCTTAATTTCTTTTAATCGATTTCTTTTAATCTATTTTAATCTGATCGAACGTTTTTTTATTCTATTTATTCATTTAGCATGTGCCTTTTTTCTCTCCTCCGTGTGAACATTTTAAGAAGAGAAACCATTTTCGACCTGTTTGATAGCACCCATGTTTGAGCGCGTAACTTTTTTAAAAAAGCTTTTTTACAAAAGCTAATAAAAAGTGGAAGTTCTTCTTCCTACGTTTTGAGTGTATTGTTGTACTGATCAACGATTGGTTTTAAAAAATAAATAAGTCACACATAATGAAAAGCCTGAAAAATAGATAATGTAACACTGATGTAACACTGACTGCACACCAGAGGTTGTGACTTCGAATCTTTTCCAAGTTGTATGAGCCGTTTATAAAGTAATTTGCCGTTTATTGATACAGTGATACACAGAGCAGGTGGATATGGGCGGCGAGCGACGCCGCCTTGGCGGCTAGTCTATTTATTAATAGCCGATTCTCTGTTTGTTTGTTTGTTTGTAAATCACGCAAAATGGTAGATTAAGTTGTGAACGAAATTATTTCTTTTTTGTATGCGACGTCAGTGCGAAACAAATTGCAACCCCAATCAAACAAGACTTTTTTTGGCTGGTGAACCAATAAGAATAACGTTTTGTTCATTAACATTATTATAAATTTTACATTCCAAGGACTACTGGCTTGGCTTTGAAAACAGTACATCAACTAAACCAACTGATTAAACATTTTGGAATACAAGCAGTGGTGGGCATAACATATGGTAGCGTGTTCGGTTTGCCAGTGTTGTATCCTAACGCTTGGCTGACTGTCTGAGATCGGTGAACCTTTTTTTTGAGCAATCAAAATGTTTAAAAACCGAAGCTTTCCTTGCACGAAAAACGTGGGTCATGAAACAAAATATTTTTTTGCTTTTGTTTTAATACAGTAGAATCCCGATAACTCGAACCCCCGATAACTCGAACTTTCAATAACTCGAACCAATTTCGAATTCCCCTTCACCAATACTTTCTCATAAAATATCCCCGATAACTCGAACATTCGATAAGTCGAACTATTTTCTCGGTCCCGTGGGGGTTCGAGTTATCGGGATTTTACTGTAATTTAATTTCTTTGTTATGCGCTTCTTATCGAACATGTTTTTATTCACTTTATTCATTTAGCACGTGCCTTTTTTCTCTCCTCCCGTGCGATCTTTTTAAGATGAGAAAGCATTTTCCCCCTACGTTTGATAGCATACATGTTAGAGCGCGTAACCTTTTTAAAACAAAAGCTGATAATAAGTTGAAGTTTTTTCTCAACACGTTTTGAGTGTATTGTTATACTGATAAACGATTGGTTAAGTAACACATCATGAAAAACCTGAAAAATTTATATCAAAGTTGATGTAAAACTGATGTAACACTGACTGTTTATTGATACAGTGATACAGAGCAGGTGGACATGGGCGGCGAGCGACGCCGCCTTGGCGGCTTGTCTATGTATTAATTGCCGATTCTCCGTCTGTTTGTTTGTTTGTTTGTAAGTCACGCAAAATGGTAGATTAAGTTGTGAGCAAAATTATTTCTTTTTTTGTGTGCGACGTGAGTTCCAAGCAAATACATTGCAACCCCAATCGAACGTGACTTTTTTTGGCTGATGAACTAATAGGAATAACGTTTTGTTTTTATCGTTATTTTTAGTTTTATATTCCACGTTGACTTGGCTTTGAAAACAGTACATCAACTAAATACAAAGAAACTAACTGATTAAACATTTTGGACAAAAAGCAGCAGTGGCAGAACGTGGCAGCATATGTTCGGTTTGCCACTAACTCTTGCCTGACTGTCTGAGACGGGTGAACTTTTTTTTTTGAGCAATCAAAATGTTTAAAAACCGATAGGTAAAAAAAGAGGCTTGTCTATGTATTAATTGCCGATTCTCCGTCTGTCTGTTTGTTTGTTTGTTTATCTGTAAGTCACGCAAAATGGTAGATTGAGTTGTGAGAGTGATTATTTCATTTTATCTTGTGCGACGTCAGTGTGAAAACATTGTATTGAGACCTTAATTGAATGCGACGTTTAGGGAAAATTATCTCGGTAACCAATAGGGATAACTGACGTTTTTTGTGGTCTGCGATGCAGGCGATGGGGTAACGAAAAATTTGGGTCTAATCTTTTTGGAGGAGGGGTCTGTACGTCATCAAAATCTTTGAACGACTGTAACGGTTGATTGTAGCGGAACGATCCCATACATTTTTTTGATCAGTTTTTGGAGCTCTACAACATGGTAACACTTTCGGTTACCAATACCTTAATTTTATTTTTCGTGAAGTCAACGCAAGCTGAACATGGGCGGCGAGCGACGCCGCCTTGGCGGCTAGTCTATATATTAATAGCTGATTCTCTGTTTGTTTGTCCGTAAGTCACGCAAAATGGTAGATGTGAATTGCGAAAGAAATCGGGGAGTCAGCAATATAAGATCACACATAAATTATCTCTCTTCTTGGGCGCGACGTCAGTGTGAAACCATTGTATTGAGACCCTAATCGATAACCAATAGGGATAGCTGATGTTTTTGGGGTGCGCGATACAGGCGATGGGGTGACGAAAAGTTTGGGTCTAATTTTTTTGAGGGGACGGGTCTGTGACGTCATCAAAATCTTTGAACGATGACATCTCTGTAATGGTTGATCGTAGCGGAACGATACCATACATTTTTTGATCAGTTTTTCGAGCTCTACAACATGGGAACACTTTTGGTTGCCAATTCCTTAATTTTATTTTTCGTGAAGTCAGCGCAGAATGAACATGGGCGGCGAGCGACGCCGCCTTGGCGGCTAGTTTCTATTTAATTCGCCATTTGTATCACGTTTTCTTTTATTTCAAACAATTTAAACTACACTGATCCATTATGTATAATGTATTTCAGCCAAGAAGTTTAATCATTTCAGATGATGGCTCCAAAATTTGTTGGTCTTAGCATATCTAAGAGTTATCAAAATTCCGTGATCTGTTTATTTTGAATGACATTATTCGTGAATCGGCTACTTGAATTCAAGCGTTATAGTGTTCTACAGCACTGAACATGAACAGATTAGGCCAAGTAAAATTGATTATGAGGATAGCGTCGCCTTGCCAAAAAGTCAACGTGGAACGCGGAAAATCCATTTTACTAAAAAATAGATGAATGCGGGTTTTGGTTTAATGTATTTTTTCCTTGTCAAGTTCGATTCTCGGCAGGGGGCATCAAGTCTCAGACATTATCTTTGACTTCGAATTTGCCCTAGTTTAAGATATGGTAAGATAAAAGGAACATGACAATGTAGTAACCTAACATATTTTGCAGATGCATGCAAATAACAAACAAAACAACAATGTGGATTAATATATAATGAAATAGTGTCACAGTCATAGCTAATGTTAAAAAACGAATAGAAAATATTTTTTTCTTGTAGAAGTTGATAAAATGAATGAATGCGGTAAATTGAAGATAAAATACACGAACGCGCGGGAAAAAAATGAATGCGCGTGGGTGACGCTATCCTCATAATCAAATTGACTTGGTCTTATTGAGAACTCTTTCATAGTTGGGTTTAAAACGCAAAAGAACACAAAAACCTTATGTTGTCGTTATAATTTGTTTTAACAAAAATAATCACGGACTGCAATAACATCTACACAATATTTATTTTGAGTGGGGACACATGGAAAACTTTTTACCATATAGGGACCCAATTACAAATACCTCCGATACCACGCAATCCTTGTTTATTAAAAATACTGAACAAGTTTGGACCATTTCCAACAGCGTTTGTACACAGCGTCTCTCCTGTCTCCTTTAGAACAACCGAAACCGACGGAGGATAGATGGTGGCACCGTCTACAGTGAATTCAAGCGTCGTCAAGTTGGTGGCCGTACTGAACTGTATGCCAATCGGAATACCTGCCGATCCAATCACGGAATACTTCGGTTTCTGAGCAACCCAGTCACCAGGCCTTATAAAGATCATTCCACTGGTTCTTTCCACACAGCCTTGATTGTTCATCACGTGAATTTCTGGACGATACCTTAATTTCCGTGCATTCAGCGTTATGTCATCTGTTGTCTGATAAAACATGGCGCATAATGTAGCGTACACTTTTCCTATGGCACCGTCGAAATTTTGGACTAGCGAAAGATGTTTATGATCAAACAAAAGTTGAACGCCTGGTTCAATGATATCACCTGATCGAACGACCGGGTGTCTTGGATGCAACGTAAGTCGAAGACGACCGCTGAACACTGCAAGCATCAGAGAATGCTGGACAGCAAAGCCAAACTCATCAAAGTCAGCATGCTTTCCAATATCAACATTGGACCACCAACTACCAGCAATCAAAAACGAGGCTGCAGCTGAAGCAACTACAACCGCTTTCTCTTCAAACTCCGCCTGGCTGTTATAGTGCGGCCACTTGCATTTCTCCTCATTCCTACAGGTGGATAGATCCTCGCTGATTTTGATGTAAAGGTGTTTATCACTAGTCATCAAAGCTGCCAGAAACATTATATATGATGCAGGACCTTTAGATTGTGGAATCTTATCAACGATCAGATCTAATATGTTGTGACACCATTGAGAGATATGTGTTAAGACAGTTGGTCTCGTGCATGCATCTCTCAAAGTCAGCACACAAGCCTCGCCACAAAACTTTGTTTGGTAATGTTTTTGAAAATCAAAATCAGGTGCGTTAAATTCGTTCCAGGCCGCACCTTGATAGGTTTGTGCTACGTCATCACCAACCATTACCATGTGTTCAAGAATCTCGCCAAGACCGGCAATCGCCGGGCAATCGGAACTGGATTCTTTCGCACATTTCTTTATATATGTTTTATCGTATGTATAAAAATCGGAACGCATTACATTTCTTTTCGGGGCAGCTCCAAACTGAAAACATTTAGCACAATCCTGTAAACCACCTGATGGTCCATAGCAACCTTTCCCATTTGATAATGTTTTACAACCGGCAAGCTGTGCACAGGCCGCTGTGCCTGTCAAGTCGTAATCGTATTTAACCGGATCGGCAACTTCGGAATTTCCAGTATCCGGAGTGGGTTGATTTTCGACCAGATACTCAAATATATCCCACATTTCACTGAAGAAACTTTCGGAAGAATCAACCCATAACCCGATACATAGGAGGATCACTTTGATGCTGTACACTTTCATGTTGTTGAAGGAAATAAAGGAGCCAATCAAAATCTACAGATGAACTGGTAACTAAAGTGATAACTGTGTGATGCCGTCCTCGTCTCTTCTCTACTTTATTTAACGCTTTCCACTTTTCTTCGTTTAAAAGCAAGATAGTCACATCTTATTTCATTGAAGAAGAAAACATAATGGATCCTTCTCACTTACTGCAACGTTTATCATACAGCGTGTGTGATCTGTAAGATGAAAGGTGCAGTGATCGATCACAATATCAAAACAAACAGTGCGCATACCCCACATGCTGTGCAATTAACCGTCTCATCAACAACTTCGTATCAAGGACTGTTCTTTTCTTTTTAATTTGAGGATTCTCGTATCAAAGAGGGATGTATCGAAAAGAGACAAGTGACCTTTAGTACGAGGTTGCTCTCACAGTAACACAATTTTTAATCACATACGATCAGACGAGAGATGAGTTTAGATGGTTGTCTATTTTAGCAATCATGGTCAAAACAAAAAACATTGAAGGTATACAATCAATCAAGAACTTAAAACAATGTTCATTTTTGATTTGTAAAATACATGTAAATGTTGTTTCTGAATAAATACGCACCTCTTCCATTTTTACCAAAACAAATTTGTTTATAAACAGTTTATATCAGATAACCGCCTTGTGGTTGTACCATTTGTTTATCCATAGTTACTATGGCTTATCAGAACATATCACGTGACTATGATCAGAGTGGCAATTTGAAAGGCGAGATAAGTCGAGAGCATATGCGACACATCAACATAAAATAATCTATGCTTTGAGTGACTGTATACTGATGGATAAGTGGTGTTTTAAACAATCATATCGAACCTCAGATGACTAGCCGAAAACACGTTAAATTTAAAACGACAGCACAATTTTTTGTTGCAGTCGCACAGTGTCGCCTATGTTGAATTTCTTGCAACAAAATACTGCGTGCTTTTTTAGACAAATCGTAGCTTCGTGTTTATAGTTTTAGTTATATTAACACGTTAAAAACGCAAATCTTCTGATTTTATCGAAAATCGATATTTTTTCAAATTTTCCCACCTTTCAAACAAAAACATTCGAGGGCCTCTAGAATTCACATCTTCCATGTTCCTGTTTTTAGGTTCTTGAACAAGGTTAAGACTATCTTAGTGGTTACGGTTTGGATTGCAGATGATATAATTTGGTTTAGGGGTTAGTGTTAGAATTAGGCCAATTGTTCATTTGTGTATTTCTGCCCAGCCATGGCACGCATGCCCAACATTCATTGTAAGACTTCCTAATCGTGCGCGAGAAAAATGGTGGAAGAGCACCGAAGTGTTTCAATGATAGGACTTGTCAGATTTATGCGCATACAAAAGGCATGTAAAATACCATGGAAGAAATGAGGATGTAATACAGTTAACCCTAGCGAATCTAGTTTCATTGTGACCCAATAATGTAGGGGGAGTTCTGCATGCGGTGCGCATTATAGCTGCTTCTATTCTTGCTTCGTTCTAATAATGGGGGAGTAGCTACACTTTTTATATTTTCATATTTCACGATTTTGATTTGAGGACGATTCTTAATTGTTCTCAGAAATTGATTGCCTTTGACATAATTGGATGCCGTCATATCGTTAATTGTGCCTAATTACGAACAGCCTTCCTAATTTCGAACGGAAATCAAAAAATATTCATGTTAAATTTTGTTGAAGAAAATAATTAGCTATACATATTCTATTTGGTACAAGATACTCCATAACATAGCAAAAGTGCGTATATATACTACTTTGATTTTAGAGAATGACTGTAGCTTAGAAAGAAATCTAAATTAGATTAGTTCTCATCATCATCATGCTGCAACGCAACGAACGGTGAGAAAGTAGAGAACCCCCATTGAATCACAATACCGAAAGTTTAGTGTCAGGGTTTTTTATTGATAATGGTCAGAAAGATTAGCGAAAAAATCTAAGTTTAATATATATATAAGGGACAGGGCCATAATACTGTCATGAAATATATGACCAGCAAGATTATGGCGACGCAGGCTGTAAGAGGTTCCCATTATATATATTTTTTCAGTTTTTTAGTGCTCACAGGTTTAATCCACCGAAATAAAGCTCAGGTTGTCCTTTTCTTAAAAAAGTGTCCTTATCCCTTTTCCCTTCCACAGGACTCTCATTTCTAATTCTAGATTCTGATAAGTGACTATTATTATATATATACTTTCAAAATATGTGACGTTCCAGGGGATTTTGATAACAAACGATATTAACGTTAATATCGTTAATATCGTTATTATCGTTAATATCGTTAATGGAACTACAGAGTATCGCTATTATCGTTAATATCGCTAATATCGTTAATATGGTAAGAGCACAGATTACCGTTACTATCGTCAAAAAGTTTTGTTCAAGACGTTTGTTTGTACATTTCACATACGTGTGTCGTTTTATGAAGTTCTAAAATAACCGTGATTTAATTATTATTTCGCCAAATAGCAATCAATTCAAAACAAACTCGCTTGTTTATGACATGATAAACCTGATTCATTCAATTATGACACACGGACATATATATTTTTCTAGAAATAACAAAGCACTTTTTTTTCATTTGTTATTCCTGTAACTTCAGCACAAATTTGAAAAGCCACTTTAAAATACCGTTTCATTCGATTTGGTAATGTATTATTTTGAAATGTACATTTGCAGGTAGCATGCGTTTGTGTATTAAATTGAACTTAATTAGCTGGTTCTTATATTCATTTGGAGATTAAAGATACAGAAGTAAGTTCGAAAGCAGGCACGAGTAGAAACCGTCTGCTATAATTCTTTTTTCTGAATTGTTCGACGGGTTGCCATTCTATAAGCTCTTGGGAAAAAAACTTTACATTATTAAAGACACGTTACATTAAAGTTTTTTTCGATAGCAAAACCTTTATTATTATTCTTTCGAAAGACATTTCACTTGCACTGGGTGAAGATGTACCCTTAATTAAATTGATCGCAACGTTTTCAGTGATCATTATTGATTTTTGTCATTTCGTCGATAATGTTTTCAGGTTCAACATTGGGATGAGGGACGAATGAAAACATTTTAACGTCGGCTTGACGAGTTGCAAAAGTTCTCTTTTGAAATACTCACCTTCGTTTAAATATAATATTACCTGTTTACTTCAGTTTGTTATGAAGTTTATGTGAAAGGTTGTCTGAAAGTTGTGTTTACACAGGGCTCTAAAACTTTACTTGAGGGTAATTCTAAAAATATTGAATTTCTTACGCCGTAATCAAGCGAAAGAAAGATTAATATACACGAAATGGTTTCCTTGTCACAAATAAAATGATCACATGTTTAATATTAATGTTATTATCGTTAATATCAAAAATATAGTTATTTTCTTACTATAATTTCGTAATTATAGTATATATAATATATATAACAATAATAGCGATAATAACGATATTAACGATAATAACGATATTAACGATAATAGCGCTATTAACTATAATAACGCAACGATAATTATTAGCGATAATATCGCTAATTCTATTGTTTTATTAACGATATTATCGTTAATAATTATCGTTAATATCGTTTGTTATCAAAATCCCCTGGAACGTCACATATAATGTTTTTTCACCACCAGAACTTTATGACAGACTCTGTGGTTATATACTTTTTCATAATGCAAATGGGAAAGCAGCTTGGTGTGTTGAGCAGGCCATTTTGTAATTAGGAGGATTGTGACTGAATACCCTTAATAAGCAACTATATTATAATATATTATATATATATATATATATATATATATATATATATATATATATATATCTATATATCTATATATCTTTATCTTGATAAAGACTAGCAAAAGTCGAAATATTGTGATAAGAAATAATGTGTTTTTCTTGTTTACTATAATACTCAACACATACGTGAACTGACTGTTACGTTTTATATATATATATATATATATATTATAATTATATTATATATAATTATATACCACTAGTTGACGTCAATGTGATATTGGAGCAGATAGCAAAGCTAAGGGGCTGTTTATATGAGAGGCGGGACGGGACGTTTGCCGGAACGGGACGAAAAACGGGATGATTTTATCCCGCCTTTACATGAGAAGTAGTTTTGCCGGGACGAGACAGCAATTTTACAATTTAATATTGTAAAAGGTTTCTCCCAAGAGCTTATAGAATGGCAATCGAACAATTTAGAAAAAAGAATTATCGCAGATGGTTTCTACTTGTGGTTGCTTTCGAACTAACTTCTGTATCTGTAATCTCCAACCGAATATAAGAACCAGTCAATTTTCAAACGTCCCGGGACAGTGTGTTTATATGATGAAAAACGTCCAGCTTAAGCGGGATCCCGGTTTGAGAAAGCGAGATCTCGCCTAACCGGGACGGGACGTTTTTTGTCCCGGGATAGTTTTTTTCATATAAACACGAGATAGATTTTTTATAAAAACTTCAATGGAGGCGGGATCCCGTTTTTCGTCCCGTCCCGGCAAACGTCCCGTCCCGCCTCTCATATAAACAGCCCCTAAGATTATCTTTTAATGATAGTGAGTGTGCATCCTACTTGTACTTCACAATTAGTAATAGTATATATATATATATATATAACAGTTATAATATAGCATGAAATCAGTTTTTTTGTAATGCATTGCGCCCCCAATCAAATGTGATGTTTTTGGAGGAACACCAAGAACCATTTTATAATATTGGTATTAATATAATATATAACCAGAGCTGCAAATAATGGCTGGTCAGCAGTCAAGGACTGGCGATATAAGGCACTTGATCATGTGTTTTTTCTAATGGTTGATCAACTTGACCAGTCAGAATTAATTTTATTGAAACGAGAGGACCATCAGATTTTGTGAAATACGATAGGATTGCCTGATAGCAAGGGATAGCGCTCGCTATAACGCTCCTAGAGTTAGGCAAGATGCGCTTTTTTAATCACACAGGAACATACTTTTCAAAAACATGCTCAACTTATTATATTAGTTTCCGTGCTCAATTGACAACCACGGTGGATAACTTAGGTATATTAAGTGATTATTCACCAATTTGTTGTTGCTAGGGAGAACAGCCACCATTGCTAAGGTAATTTTGAAATTTCCTTTGTTATATGAATTCATTTGTTCACCTAACGAAAGAATATGAAAACATAAGTGGTACCAGCAGGACTTGTTTTCGTGTTATTCAATGAAATTAAAAAGCATCTTAGTTTCCAACTCCCTTTACAATAACAGTGAAATGGAATGTTTACATTTTTGAAGTTTAACTTGACCAGCAATACAGCCGGCAGGATGTGACCGGCAGATTTTGAGTTTTAATGATCACGATGACCCGCTGGTGTAAAAAAATTATTTGCAGCGCTGTATATATAGCTGACATTTTTATGGGGTGTGATAATGGCAATGGAGTGACAATAAAAACTGTGTCACAAATTTGGGTGGCACTGATACTATTCAAATCTTCGATCAATTGATTATAATAGCAAAATAATCCCTTATAATTTTGATCTGATTTGTGTTATCTATAACATGGGTTTACCATTGAAGATTCAATATTTCATTTTTGCCACATGTTGACACTAGGGTTTGGGCAAAAAATCAAAATCAAATTAAATAAAAAGAATCTGCATTATTCCAAATGGCATTAGCTTCCTCGAAGGCAGTTTAGAATTAAGAACATTGATAGCACCAGGGCGTTAGCTAGAAATTCTCAATTGAGGCCGTTAGACTATAACTACAATGAACATTTTTATAACGAAGCGGAAACACATGTTAGTGATGAGTTTAAGCCGATGTTTCAAAACAGAATCAAATCATTTATTTTAACAGCAAGCTTACTTACTAACTTTTCATAAATTTATTGTTGGACTCAATTGGGAAACTTTAGTTTTTTGGATTGGGAAAGAGCCGTCTAATGGCGCCTGTAGGACCCTAGCTAACACCCTGAGCACATTCTTCCTTTTCCCAACAAGTCAGTTTGTTCTGTATTGGGGATGTTTTGCATCATGTTTCAAAAGAATTGTGTTTTCTCAATTATTGTGAAAATGTTTTTAGATCCTTGGTACATAACCTGGACTAAAGTTCGATAGAGAATCAGAATGCAATGTTTATTTCACCTAAACGGTAAAGTATAATATATACACTGTTACACCTTCTTTTAGAGTTTATACCTTCATCAACATTTTGTTTCTTGATATGACTACCAATGGTCTCCTGGAAGAAAAGATCCTCTCAATCCGGGGTTGATTATGAAAATAAATATGAAGAAATTTATTTGTCCCTAGAGACGTGATGTCTATGAGTTTGATCATTCTGCTGTGTTTGAAAGTGAACAAGTTTATGATATGCCAAGGTTGTCTTCCTATTAAAAATAGATTTTTAAAAGGAAATTAAGCCTTTGTCAAAATGTTTATTAGCTGCAGAAACATCTCATTTATATTTTTTGACCATTAAAAATTGTCTAAATGATAATTTTTACCTAATATTTAACAATGAACGCCATTGCTGCTTACAAAAAGAGCTCATACAAGAGATCATAGAAGTTTTTGTCGTCACAGTGTGATTGTTTTTTTAGTAGGGATTGCGTAAACAGGACTTTGTTTTTGTTAATGAAAGTCCTTCGGGTTCTTTGTGATATCAAATATTGTTTAGCTTCAGTTTGAGTTTCATTTTTTCTTGAATTGTTGCAGCAAAACTTATTTTACATTTTAATAATGTGTATTGAGGTACAAGGAGGAGAGGTGACGATGAACATTACATTTAAAGTGTTGAAGATTATAATGAGAAGGAAAAACAGGCTAGGTTAAAGGATTCCAGAGATTGGAGGAGCGAGGAATGAAACTTTGTTGGTAAAAATTTTTGATGATTTTGGGATGCTGGCAGTATGGTCATGGCAATTAGATATGAATATCTTGTGTTCCGTTTGAAAGTTTTTAATGCAGGGATGAGAGAAGAGAACTCAGTTGAACATTTTCCGTAAAAGTATTATATATAAAAGAGGCAAAGAGACGCCACAGATCTGCGATGGGAGAATGTGTCAAGTTTACTTGCAAGTTCATCACCAATAGCATTACAAATTCTTTTCTGGATACGATCTAAAAGATTTAGAAAATCAGAGGGTGCACCACCCCAGATATGGCAACAATACTCAGTACAAGGTCAAATAGTAGATAAAGAATGATAAAGAGGTAAAGAATGGAATCAGGGCTGAGGTATGTTCTTGCACGAAGAAGGGAGCCCACCTTCATTAAGGCTGACTTAGTGATTGCCTCAATGTAGGAGCGTCAGGAGAAGTCCTGTGAAAAAGTGATGTTGAGGAGACGAAAGGAGATGTTCAACTGGGTGCCATTCATGGAAACTGACGGTAAAAGGGATCTTTAGTATGATTTACAGATAGAAGTTTGGTTTTTGTGGAATTGAACGTGACCAGCCATTTCTCTCCCCACTCAACTATAGATTGCAGATCAAACTCAATTTCGCCAGCCATTTCTACCTGGCTGAACAAATCCGATTTTGGAATACATGAATAGATGGTTGAATCATCAGCATAGATGGCAAGCTTCAACCCTTTTAATTAGGATTTTTTTCTGACGGCAAAATTTTGCGGCCGTGATATGATGATTTTGTTAGACACGTCGGCAAATATATTTTTCATGTTGGCAAAATTGTTTTTATTAAATATGCCTTTCCACTCATTTTCCTATACGTATCTAAAAGTTAGAGCAATCGGCGCACTCCCGCTCGCTTTTTGATAATCCTTGTGACTTTTTATCGAAAATCATGATGGATATCATAGACTAGTTTAAACAAAAAATTTCTTTGTGTAAGTAAGTTTCTTAATCAGAAATAGGTTTTTGCAAATGTCAAAGAAACATTTGAATAAAAGAATACTAGCAACTAAAATAACTGTATCGTTTAAATGTACATAAAAGAAGTTTTAAAACGTGTCATGAAGTTTTTTTTGTCTGTTTTCCCTAATTTCTTAGGGGCTGATTACATGATCCCAGTTAGCCGAGGTCTTGGCTTCCTGGTCAAATCTTCATAAATTTCCCATCGTGAATACATGATAAAATTTTCATCCTGCCTATCCGAGATCTCGGCTATCAAGAGCCGGGATCTCGGTTAGGCAGGATGAAATTTTCCCATGTAATCGTTTCGTCCCGGTCAACCAGAACAAGTTTAGGGTTTGAGCATGCGTAGTTTGTCAAAAATTCAAAACACAAAGGGTTAGTTTTGTCCCGTCGCGCCTAAATGGGATGAAAATTTTGCATGTAACACCGAGTTGAAATTCACCTCGGCAAGGCGGGATGAAATTTCATCCTGGCTAAGCGGGATCATGTAATCAGCCCCTTATTCATGATCGGAATCTGTCTCAAACAACGAAAGGCACGCTCAAACTCCGCAAACAAAAAAGCTGAGACCCGGTGGGAATTAAAATTATTTCTTTCTATGCTAAAGCAATTTAAATGAATGAAAAATGAACAAACGTGATGAAAGAAAAAAAATGAATACTGAAAGAAAAAAATGAATGAGCGAGTTCGTAAAAGAAAAGAGAACATGTTTTTTTTCCTATGTTTTATTTTTTTAGCGGGTTGTTTATTCCAAAAATACCAAAATTCTAGGGACGGCATTTTTTTGCCGACGTGAAATAGGCTTTTCTCAAATTACGACGGCAGTTACGTCGACATTTGCCGCGTGCTGCTGTGAATTAAAAGGGTTGAAGCTTGGAATAATGTCATCAGACAGATTATTGATGAAAAGAAGAAAAAGGGGTTTGCCCAAGGACAGAAACTTGGGGAACTTCTGCGTTGTTGGAATGATTGAGCGTCTAAAACAACCTTAATCCTACGATTAGCAAGGAAGGAACAAATGAACTCATAAAGGAGACCCTTAACTCCATTATGCAGCAAGCTTTTTCAAAAGACCAATATGCCAGACTTTATCAAATGCCTTGGATATATATCACTGTAAGGAGGTCAGCAGTTGAGCGTTGGGAGCGAAAGCCATATTGAGAATCTGCGAAGAGGTTATTAGATTCAAGTTGATTAACAAGAGCATTATTGATAAAGGCCTCAAAAATTTTACTCATAACTGTTAGGTGACTAGTTGGTCTGTAATTTCGTGGATTAGATCGATCACCACAATTGAGGGCCCAAATGTCTAAAAGAAGGTTCCCATTGCTTGAAACGTGTTAAAAGCAAACTTTTTGTTGGAAGTTGTTCCCCATAGAGAAAAGACCTGAAAAAAATAGGGTTACATTTTTGAAACCTCCTAGATCACGTGATATGACGTCATGAAGTGCTTATGGTCAGCAAAAATTTTTTTTTAAAATTTTTGAAAATTGATTGCACCAATCGAAAGAGCATGAAAAACTATTACTTTTTGATATAAAGATCACATCATAAAAATGAGTACCTCCGAAGTTATTGCTCTTTAAAGTTTTTGCCAGACAGGGGGTAAAATCTTTATTAAAAATCGTTATTCTTCAAATGAATTACAAAAAATTAACAAAATTAATATATAATTACATGAATATATATTCTCCATATACTAGAAATACATTTTATAAATAACTTTGATATTTAAGGCCTAGTATGAGTCAAAAACGGGGTTAAGTTAATAACTTTTACCCCCTGAAAAATATTAAAATGCGTTTTTTCTTATTTTAAGAGCGCAAAAACAGCCTTTTTTTGTAGTGTTTGACATTAATATGGAGAAAAAAGAAAGAAAAATATTATAAGCTCATAATGCTTCTAGACGGGGGTGAAAACAGCAATTTACCCCCTAAAATCATATTTTTGACTTTCTTTTTATTTTGGTATAGACCTTTTCATAAATTGCGTCTTTACAAACATCGCTTCAATATCATTACCTGCTCAATCTTAATAATAGAATTTCATGAAAACTTTTTCCCTGATGTTGTTTGTATGATGTGTTGTTTCTCTTTGTAAAAATAGCACAGAGGTCATTAACATTCCGTTTGAAAACGAGATGTTGCTTGTTGTGACGTAGTTCATGAAAAGGTCTATTGATATTCGAAAGAAAGAAATTACAGTGCTATTATTTGATTTCGATTCATTTTCGAACGTATTCCTTTCGTATAAGAGTTAACTCAGAAAATTAACTCAGAAAAGTTTTTTTGGAAAGACCGTAACATGGAGTTTCCATCAGATCCTTCGGAGAGAGAAAAGAAAAGAAAGAAAGTTTTGGATTTTAAAAAATGCATTGTCTGTCAAGAAGATAATCACAAGAAAAAGGTACCATATTAATATGGAAACTTATTATATTTATATTCAGTTAAATATATCTTTAAGTTCAAATTTAATATATTTCCAGTAACCAAGAGGTTATCGGAACATTCTGTGAGTGAAAAGTGAAAACGTCCAAAAACGTTATGAGTTTTGAGTTAACGAGTGATTTCATGAATTATATCAAATGTTCAGGGGAAATGTATAAAGCTCACATATGAATTCATTTGCCTCTTTTTCCTTCATCCAGATCGTAAGTAACCTGAAAGTTGAAAGTTTAGAGAAACTCCTTGGTGCCGTATCAGAAAGGGCTAGCTTACAGGACAGATCAGTGTTCGTTAGCCATTCGATAGGATTGGATATAAACACGTTAAAAGAAAGATCAGCCATTTACCATGGCGAGTGTTACAAATATTTTACAAATAAAGTTTTCATCGAACGTTTAAGAATGCGTGCAGAACAGGCAATCGGTGGAACGCTTTGTGATAATACCGATGGAAACAAAGAAACGACCACCGTCCCTAATGCTCGGGGATTGCGCTCAAAAAGTATAGTCTTCCATAAAACTAGCTGTGTTATTTGTCAAATAAGGAAGGAAAGCTTCATAAGGTTATGTGCAAGGAGACAGGAATAAAAATGTTAGGAGTCGCTAAATTGTTGCCGGAGAAAGGATTTTTTGAGCGTTTGAACACAATACCTAATGCTGCAGACGCTGTTGCCAATGATGTTAAGTACCATTTACGATGCTGGGTGCAGGTTCAGAGAAACGTTCAAAACACTAACGATGAAAGTTTGTCAGAGATCGAACAAATTGAAGACATCACTCACATTGACATAATAAACATGGTGGAGACCACTTTCAAAGATCAGCCAAATGAATTTTTGACAATGAACGAGATCAATGAAGCATATAATGAGTTTATGGGAAACGATTTCAACAACGTCAAATATAAGCCATATTTGAAACAGCTTCTTCTGAATAATATCAAAGATATTTCTTTTACCAGACCAATTTCCCGCAACGCACCAGAAAGAGTATGTTCTAAAAAGACACTTTCGTCCGTGGTTGAAAACCAGGCTACCTCACAAAAAGATGAATATTTCTCTCTTTTTGAAAGTGCCAAAATCATTAGGGAGCAAATCTTGAAAACTGATAATTGGTGTTTCACAGGAACTTACGATGGATTTGAAGTACCAAAAATGTTACATTGTATGATTAAGTGGATTCTTATTGGTGGTGCACGTCCAAAACATCGCAATCTCGACGACATTGATGTAAAAGTTGACAATATATCCCAGATCAGAAATTAACTAAAACAAACAGACAGATTCAATACAAACCTGTCGACCCTTCAAAATCAATTTTCAAATCCCGTGTCCATACAGAAACACCTTTCTCAGTCGGGCTCGGTTTTCACATTCACAAGGAGACTCGAAGTAAAAAAGTGGTTAGCTGTTTAAACGATTTGGGGCTATCAATCGATTATGACTCTGTCATGAAATTAGAAACCTCTGTATGGGCTCGAATGACGAAGACCAACTTGAAGTCTTTTAGAGCAAACAACAAAAAGATCAAGAAGAAGGTCAGTGAGAAAGTTGTACAGCTCAGAGAAGAAAAATCTCTCCTGACCAGGTTTTTGATTACAGCACGGAAAAGGCCAGAACTAAATTTGGAGGAGAGTCTTGGCAATTATGAATTTACAGTTGTTCCTAAATCACTATTCACTAACGATGGCCAACCATTGACATGCACTGATAAATCACAAGTCCTCCATTGTGTGGAAGATCTTATTAACGCCAATAAAAATGAAATTACAAATGACACAACCATGAATTCTAGTGAGAATCGTGTCATAATAATTGATGGTATGGCTGTGGTAAATCAAGTTAACAAAACAAAGGATTTTCAATCTTGTAAAGTAAGTTTTAACAAAATTGCACCTCATTCTTTATAATAAATACAGTTTGTTACATTTTGTTACATGAAGAAGATAATTTTCATTATTTTTTTAAGGATTTTGCTGATGCATTCGTTGTCAAGGCCGTAGCTATCAGTCAAGGATACGAAATTCATTTAGTCTTTGATCGCTACATCCAAGGTTCTTTGAAGTCAAGAACACGCAATGGAGGACTTGTGATTTATCAAGGTGCAAGATGGAACAAATCTTGCAAACACCTCTATGAAAACGTTCTTATCCCACATTGCCACAAAGCAAGAGCTCACCATCTACCTTGCGAACAAAGCAATTGAAGAGTTTTCAAGGATTGGTATTCCATTCATAGTAACGTTCGACAAGAATTCTGTCACAAACATTGAAGGCATGTCCATCAACCTAGATGCCCATGACCATGAAGAAGCTGATACGCTTCTCGTTCTACATGCCATCGAAGTTGCACAAAGATCGTCACCTTTCACTGAATGTGTAGTCTTCTCACCTGACACTGATGTTTTTCTTCTCCTAATTCATTACTATTCTGCTCTACCGACCGTAACCAAGTTCCAGACTGGAAGGGGAAAGGATAACAGATTTATTGATATTGGGAGTTGTTTCGAAGCTATTGGCCCCAGAAGCTTCTGCAATAATTGGTTTTCACACTTTCACTTGCTGCGACCAAACGGGAAAATTCTGTGGGAAGTCGAAATCAGCTTGGTGGGAAGCCTTCATGGATTGCAGTGATGATATTTTAGAAGCTTTTGCGGCTTTAGGTTCATCTGAACAATTACCTTCACTACAGTCACTTGAGGCTTTGGAGTCTTTTGTTGTGCAACTTTATGGAGGAAAAAGTTGCCCGGGGCATGTTACGACTCTTCCACAACTACGTTGGCATATATTCTCGAAGTTCCAAGCGGATACAGAAAAGCTTCCACCTACTTGTCTGCTTTAAAATACAAGATATTTCGAAGTCACTTCGTCACATTAGTGCTTAAGCGTTCTCACTTGGCTTTTCAGAAACTACCAACGCCCGAAAGCTTTGGATGGGAAACAATCAATGATGCATTGGTTCCGATAATGACAGATAGCTTACCAGCCCCGTTGGCGTTGATCGATCTGAGTGTATGTGCATGTAAATCAAAATGTAAAACAAAGAGATGCAAGTGTCGCAAATATAATTTCATTTGTACCGATATGTGTAGATGCGAACATTGTGAAAACGATACCGAATCTGAAGATGAGGAAGATTTTGATATAGAACTAGACGATGAAGAGTAATTATGACGATCATTGCAGTGTAACGAGTTCATTATTGATATCTTTTGTCTTAAAATCCCAAATTTTGACATATTTTGGTACTTTCCTAGGCAAATGGGAGATTAACCTCCGTCCCTAAAGCATATAAATGTTTTAATGATGATTTTTGTCTTATTTTAGAATTCTTTTTGCATACTAATGTCAAACACTACAAAAAAAGGCTGTTTTTGCGCTCTTAAAATAAGAAAAAACGCATTTTAATATTTTTCAGGGGGTAAAAGTTATTAACTTAACCCCGTTTTTGACTCATACTTGGCCTTAAATATCAAAGTTATTTATAATGTATTTCTAGTGGAGAATATATATTCATGTAATTATATATTGATTTTGTTAATTTTTTGTAATTCATTTGAAGAATAACGATTTTAATAAAGATTTTACCCCCTGTCTGGCAAAAACTTTAAAGAGCAATAACTTCGGAGGTACTCATTTTTATGATGTGATCTTTATACCAAAAAGTAATAGTTTTTCATGCTCTTTCGATTGGTGCAATCAGTTTTCAAAAATTCTAAAAAAAAATTTTTGCTGACCATAAGCACTTCATGACGTCATATCACGTGATCTAGGAGGTTTCAAAAATGTAACCCTATTTTTTTCAGGTCTTTTCTCTATGGGGAACAACTTCCAACAAAAAGTTTGCTTTTAACACGTTTCATGCAACGGGATGACATTTGGGCCCTCACTACTGGAATTACAGAGGCAAAGATGAAGAAAAGCAAGATTCAGCTATGCACTTGTTATATAGACGAGAAAGTACAGGAGATAATTCAGGTGCACACTTTTGAAACAGGATGACAGGAATTCAATCAGGACCAGTAGCCTTAGAAGCATCAAGATTTGAAATGATGGAAGATATTTTAGCTGGTGTGATAAAGCAGCTATCCAGTACTTTATTAGTCCTCAAGGGAAATTCAGGAACAGCATGACCAGAGTCATCAAGAGTATAGTAGGAGATGAGTTCAGCTTTAGCCTTAGATGATGATAAAACCTCTGGACCATTGAAAATGGGAGGAATGGATGACCTTTTATTGCTTTTGACACTTTTAATGATGCGCCAAAAATCTCAAGAGCCAATTTTTTGTGAAGAGATATGATAACCAGTTTCTTGTTGATATGTAGACTTTGCATTGTTAATGACAGATTTGCAGTGATTTCGTGCTTGGTTGAAAAGAACTTTATTATGAGAAGACTTCTCACGTTGATATTGATGAAAAGATTTCTGTGAGCAATTGCTGCAGCACAAGCAGGTGAGAACCAGGGAGAGGAGTGAAAATTTCAAAATTTTCTACTGGGGATAAATGCCTCAATACCAGATGTAAGCCAAGATGTGACTTCCTCTGCACATTAAGATTGTTATGTTGGTAAATCATAAATACTTTTGTGTTTATGTTGTTTTTTTACTGTTGATTATAGTTTTTTCTTATATTTTTAGAATGTAAGCGTAACAGCATGTAGTAAAAACGCTTATTCCTGTATTTCCCAGCATCGTAGAAATTATACTTTCTTCCACTCATTAATACTTCTTCATTTTCTCCTGGTTTTCCACTGAAATAAAACCATTTCACTATCATATTTTACATTTTTAACAAACATCTACCTTAAGGGAAGAAATTTGTGAAGGAAGAAAATTTCTGCAAATTTTTTCAAAATTGGTTATCCACAAAATTAAATTCAGTGAAATTACAAAATTAAACCTTGGTATTTCTTCGTACTTCTATTCTTGAAATAAAATCTTTAATTTTTAAGGTACATATTGGGTATATTTTTTGTCTCCTTTAAAATAGTACACTAGGAGAGTAGTTTCCGTAAGGTTTTTACTAATACATGCTATTTGAAAGTATACATGTCCTTAATAGTATGTAATAAACATTAAATTCTCACAAAGATTAATAAATTTTACCATCCTGCGAAATAAAATTCTCGCAAAAATTGATTGAAGAACACATTTTATATATTCAAACCAATGCAAGTTTTTCAGTCTACTCGAGTTTAAAGCCTCCGAAGTATCTGAACAAGAACTGCTGTCCTCGTCGACAACACTTCTAAAGACCTTTTAAAACTTAGCTCCTCTTTTAAGTTGTTTCCCGATTATAGCAACCACTGTTTAATTGTTCTTCTTTATCACTTTTAATTCAGAATTTCCAAAGATGCTGAACTTCTCAGGAATGTCAGACTGTTAATGAACAATTACGTTGTGTTTAATTTTACGTGCCGTGTGCACCCGTGTATATAGTGTTAATGTCGTATTGTATTGTTAGTCACAGTCGATATGTTTCTTTGTAGTTGAACGTTTTTATTTGCTTGTGTTATCTGTTGTGAATTTATTCCTGTTTGTATGTACCTTGTGTGTGGGTCAAGCGTCAGTATAAACTAGTATGAATTTATTATTATTTTGTGTTTGTTGATTTGTTTGTTGATATGTTTTCTCTATAATCGAGTTTTATTATAGCCTTGATCAACATCCTGGTTGTTTATTTGTGTCCCACAGCCACACAGACATTTTAGATGTAGTAGTCTTTGAGGAAATGAAGAAAAATGAAATTTGCTTTCATGACTTTTTTAACAGAAGCTGTAATGGCAATTTAATTCAGTTTTTTTTTTCATTTTTTTCATTTTTATACATAAGAAGGTGTTCATCTAGGATAAATGAAGTATGTCATGCTTAAAATTAGAAAAGAAAATCAAAGGCTTAATTTCGCTTTAATAGACTCTGCTTTGGTGCATACATTCTAATGCCATTTGAAACAGATCTGTTTACAGTTTTTTTTGTATCAAATGAAGTGGAAAGTTATATATAAATTAACCTTAAAAATGTGAGCTGTTAAAAAACAACTGGTACAGCCATGAAGAAGTAGTTAGATGTGTGCTTTCCTACCTAAAATTTACAGAGCAATAAATAAAAAGACGCTTCATTTCTTGTTGAAAATGTATTTTTGTTTAAAGTAAAGTAGTTCTAAAAGTATAATCATACTGTCTATTTCCATGCTATTACACAAGTGTGTTTTGTATAAGTCCTTCAACTCCTTTTTCATTGTCTTTCAATGTGTTGACAGACTGTGTATTAAAGAAAATTAAATAAGTGAATAAATTCGAATAAATCAAGACAACATAAGCTTTTTTTAAAAGTCTTTTTTATTTTTTTAAATCACTTGCCCCACTCAAGGCCAAAGCCACTGCAAGGAGTGGGGCTACATATTCTGGATGTTCATCCTAACGTTAATCTCCCCGTCTAGCCTTCATTTTCTCCGAAATACATCAGGGAATCGAGCTAGTTGCAGTACTTCCAGGAGTCGTGACTTTTTCAACACCCGACCTCAGCGGGGTTTGAACCCTCAATATTGGGTTTCCAAGCTCAATGCTTTAACCACTAAGCCACTATTGTTTATATATAAAAAGTCTTCTCCATTACTGCAGGAAAAACTGTGCTTGATCATTATTAGTCATTCTTTATCTTTCTTAGATACACAAAGTCTGACTTAGACGCAGCTGTAAAGGCGATCAACAATGGTTTATCATATGGAGAGGTATGCAAAAGATATAACATAGCCAAGTCTACCTTGCATGACAAAGTCAACAAAAAAAATAGCGGAAAGGTTGGTTGTCCCAATGCTTTAACATGTGATATCGAGGCTAAGCTTGTTGAATTTATTGGTATTTTGGCAAGATGGCAATGCCCTATTAATAAACTAGAACTAAGGATAGTCGTTAAAGATTTTTTAATGAAAAGAAACATCATTATCAAGGTGTTTAAAGATAATACACCTGGCGAAAAGTGGTTGAACAGCTTTTTGAAAAGACACAATTTAAAGTTAATGTTTTCAGATAGCTTGAAACGTGGCAAAACGTCAGTGAGTGAAACAGAATTGACGGTAAGGAAAATATGTGCAATTATGTAAAAGAGATGGGAATTGTGTAATATGTTATCAGTCTCAACCTTTTAGAAATATTATGAAAATATACATGAAGCACTCAATGGTGTTGCTCCTCATAATATTTATAACTACAGTGAAACGAGCATCAGTGATGATCCAAAAGGAGTGTTGGCTCCAAGAAAATGTTTTGAGAAATTATTTGAGAAGAAACAGGAGCAAGCCAGACAAAGTTTTAGGTATATTGATGTAGTCTTTCTCTCTCTAATAGAAGTTAAGTTCGTTCAAGCATAAAATCCAAATTGATTTCCGTTTACAAATTTTAATAAATAATTTAGTGTGATGTTTTGTGGAAATGCCGTTGGAGATTACATGCCACCAATGGTTGTTTACAAGTCTAAAAATATTTACGAACACTGGCAACAAGATGGACCAGAAAATACTATTTACAGGACATCCAAAAATGGATGGTTTGGCAAAGAAACTTTTGAACAGTGGTTTTTTGAGGTGTGAATTGATAATAACCATTACAGAGTTTTTCAGTGCTTGTTGAACTGTGAAGTTCTTATTGCAAATAAATAGCTTCTACTCCTTCCTACCTGGATTTGGGATTGAAATTCTTGTTATTTTAGATCTTTGTTAAAAGCATTCAGGGAATAGATGCACCCATTGCCCTCATAGGCAATAACCGTGGATCGCATTTCTCGGAATCAGTTATTGATTATTGTATGAAAAACAGTATAAGATTTGTGACTGTGCCTTCTAGTTCTCAGCATCTCCGTCAGCCATTAGATGTAGTAGTCTTTGAGGAAATGAAAAAAAATTGGATGAAGATTTTGAAAGAGTGGAAGCTGCTACATCCATTGGATTTGATCAATAAGACAGAATTTTCTGGGTTGTTGAAGGAACTGTGCTCAGCTATGACTGGAAAAAACTTAATTTCTGGGTTTAAAGTATCAGGCATTTATCCATTGAATAAAGAGCAAGTTTTGAAACAACTTGTGACTGATATGGTTAGTGTCACTTCATATTTCGTTTCTTTATTATAATGCCTATATTAGTACACATCTCTGGCCTTGTGAGCTTGTATTCAAAATGTTTCCATTTTGTGTTGTTCAGGAAAGAAAAGTTGATAATGAAGTTGGTCCATGTACCAGAGAATATTTGTGTGATGCAGTAGATGGAATTAAAACGGCCTCTCCTCCTAGGAAGAAAAAGCATTTCGCAGCTGGAAAATCAAGCAACATGGAGAAAATTTCCATATTTTCAGATAAGACTTGGAAATGTTGCAGATGTAGAATATCTCATGCAAAACGAGGCGAAAAATTGAAATGGATTGTTTGTGATGAATGTGATCGTGTTTTTCATCTAAAGTGTTCTGGGGTTGTGTATGGCCAGGAATCCATTGTAAATATTGGTGACATTGATTTTAAATGTAATCTTTGTTAAAACCAACAGTGTTGTACTCGTACCTAATATATGCTCTTCAAATGGTATGGTGGGGAACACATCTTATCCTCTCACGAAAACGTTCCCTTAAGATATTCTCTTATTAATACTAATACATCAGCTCTGAACTATAGTTTTTGGTAATCCTTTGTTTTGTCATTCCAAACATCTCCCAAAGCCTCTGGCCAAGCTCTACAGCACTGCTCAAGACATGAACTTAGATCAACGCCAAAATGCTGTTAATCAAGTGGTCTAGGATTTTTACACATTGGCTTGTAATGTCATTGAAGTTGTTGAGTCACTCTAGATTTTCAGCATTGAAATGTTAAAGTCTTTATGTGACTTCATAACCAAGTGGCGAGCAATGGATTTTTTAGGTAACTTTGACAGTGAGATACGAACAGACTATACTGACTAAATATTTTGTAATATTTTCCCATGAAACAAGAACCGGTTGTAAATCCTTACAGTACTTATATTGTATAGATGGAATGAAAGTTTTTTTTATGAGAATTACAGGATTTTATTGTTACCTACATTAATTGAAATCCAGGAATGTTCAAAAGTGATCTCTGATTGTGTTGTATGTAGGGAATTATTATTGGCAGGTGTCTACTTGTCTCAGCTTGTCTTGTTAACAAACAGTCAAAACTTTTTGACATGAGATTGGCAATCAACAAGTTTTTGAAAGAGAATTTTCTTGTTTCTAAGTTTTCATGGAAGTCAGATTTGCACGTTTAAGATTTGAGTGTTTTTCATTTGATTTTGTTCCACAGAATGTCATAATAAGATTGTATTACAACAACTACTGACATATCGAAATGAGATGTGTATTGAATGAAGAAGTTGTTGAACTTCCTGAAGATCTTCTTCTCAATGTAAGTTCATGAGGTACCAATTGACTTGTATCTGTGAAAGTGTAAATAATTAATTTTTTTGGTTGGATATGATTGAGGTGTTATTTATTGACCTTGGGTTATCTTGGAAAAGGACAGACCAGCGATTTTTGTTTGTTTTACGATATCATGCTTTCTTACACTTGATACTATTAATGGATTTCTGTGTTCTGATCTTATGAACTCCGAACAAAACACAGATGATTGTGTTATAATATACAAGATATGTACTCTTTCATTTCACAGGAAGCTGTTTTCAAGTCTGTAGTGAACATGCAAACTTGGAACAATGAATTGACAGCTGAAGAAAAGGACCATCTGCTTGTAGGATTTCGTATTTCCTTTCCATGCCTTTTTTTTAAATTCAATGTAAAAGCTTTTGGGGAAATTTTATTTCTCATTTGATTTTGTTTCTACTTAAGCAATTTATTCCCAAACCTCTAAATGAAGAAGATTTAAATTTTCAAGATGAAGCTATCATGTGAGTTCTTATTGTTTTTGTCAATTAAAGGAGAATTAACGTCAAAATTATGTAAAGTTTTTTTTTTAATGAATCGATTTTAAATTGTGGAAGGCGACCTTTTGCAAAGTTTCATTCATTTTACACAATTCTTTCGTTAGTTATTTAAGTTTGAAGTTTAATCAAAACTAAAAAATATGACGTCACAGTTGCACTTGGATATCCAGCTGTAGTTTTTACAAATCACGTAGCGAAGACAATTCGTGATGAGAGAATATATTTTCGTTTTCCTGATCTTGTCAAAGAACAACAGAGAGCTGAGAGATGGCTTAACAACACTGTTAAAACTTTAGTTTGGAGCAAGAATTTTCATGAAAACTGTTTTGAAGTTGATAATATGGCAAACGTGCTAGGTTATATGCCGAAGAAAATAACATTGAAAGCTGGTGCGGTACCAACAATTTTCCAACATATAGTATTCAACATGACAAATATGAATGGAGAAAACCGTGAGCTCTAAAAAACCTAGCTCTTTCAAGAGGTCCAACAAAGTGATAAAAAAAAGTAAAGTTTTTTTAAAATTTAATTTCTGTAAATGCTCTCTTTGTGAATTTTTTTTTAACACAAGGCATGGTTTACTCTAGTATTTTTCAATTTTCCTAAAGAATCTTTTAAAAAATAATAAAAAAAGACACGGTAATGTATTCAGAGACTTGCGCATTCTTAACAGATGTTCCTTATGATTTTTCTTCCTATCTGACCTGGTTTCTTTTATTTTGAAGATTTCTAAAAGCATTATCGGCATTATTGGAATTGCGATTACATCTATCTAGGAGAAACCACGCCTTGCATACATACGTAATGAAGTTATAATGTTCATTGAAAAACAAAAACATTAAATTAAAAATTCAGGCGCACATGTTGTGAAAAAGAAAATCAGTACATTTTTCTTATAAGAAGAGAAACTTACTTTGCCGTTATTCTTATTTACTTTGGAATAATTATCTTCCTATCTGCGATATCTAATAAATGACGTTTCAAGCACGGATTTATTCAATAATAAAACGTTAAAATCTGAAGAATCATGTCGCCAATCATGATTTTCTTTTATCATGAATGGTTCTGACTTTGTGTATGAAGAAATTCTAGTGCAACTGTGACGTCACAGTGAATTTTTTAAATCCTTTATAATAAGCGTAACATGGTATTTTGTAAAATTTCATTATTAACCCTTTATTTAAATACACATAAGGAATAATTTAAGCCAAAGTTGTATTTTTGACGTTAATTCTCCTTTAAAAACTTACTGGTAATTTATTTTGTTAAATAACCGTCCCTGCATGTTGCTATGGCTAATGATGTTGCTATGGTTATACCAAAGCAGTGCAGCATCTCCCTTATTGACCTCCATCATTTATTTATTTAATGATTTTTTGTTTTTAATTCTGAGTTTATCCTGATTTATCTATTTGTACACAGGATGGCTTTGAGCACAGACAAGAAATTGAAGCATGGCAACCCTGTTCAAAACATGTATCAACAGCTCAAAGGTATGAAGTTCTCTTGATGTCTGATAATGTTTGGTGAGAATATTTACACAGATCTGTCCTACAATGTTTTCATGGTTGGGTGTCTGGTAACAGAACATCAATCAATATTATTTTTCAAGAATTTTTTTCTTTAGAGGGTCATTTATCACCTAAAGTTCTAAAGATGAAAAAAAGGTTCCAGAAATTAAAGTGGAAAAATTACAAGGTTGGAGAAAATTATACTCTGAAAGCAACTTTTTTGTATTGATGGAAAAAGTAAAACGTTTGATTACTCATTATTGTTACAGCTCTCTCAAAAAGAATATTATAAGAACCTTCTCCAAGAAATCCTTGTTTCTAGAAAGGTACGATGCTTGTATGTAATGGTACGATGGATGCAGTTTCTGTCTCTTTACCATTTGTGATCTCACATAAGTTGTATTGGTTCTTAGGTCATGTTTGAGAAAAGCTACAAGAATGGCGTTGGGTATACGTATAAAAACAGGTTTGTTTTTATAACAACAATGTATGTATGTATCTTTGTTTTTCTCTTTCCTCTTATTTTATAATATTTTGTTTTCTTAGAAAGGAACATTTGCTGTTCACTAATCCAGTTTGTAATCGTGTACGCAGAAAATATGATAAGTATGGATAATTTCCTAACCTGATTCATGCTAAAGTTGTTTAGACATTTTTGTGGAATTTCAGTGAAGTCTTTCGTTCAATCAATGTACTGATTTTTAACGGATTTAACTGAAAAAGGTTTTAGATGAAATAGATTTCTGTGTAAGCTTGACATACCTTACATAAACTGTTAAGAAAACCTAATCATCAATAAACATGTAACAAGATTCGCAAAAATGCGATTATTTGTTTCCCCAAAACTGCCGTTTTAAAAATTACTGTGTTTACATTGACAACCATAAGAAAAATTATATCATTTCGCTATACAGCTACAATGATACAATTACCAGCAAAATAAACATTATTGACAAGTCAACCTGATACTCACATAAAAACGTTGTTCTTACTAATCAGGATGGAATTGAATTTGATAACCAGAATAAGAACTTATTTTGAACTTATTATAAACTGAAGATGGTCAGATGATAAGGTTTCACTTACAATTCTTGATGAGGATTTAAAAAGTGAATGAAAAATTACTACGGCTATTGCTAAAAATTATATGACCTAATGTGACTATTTCGCCTTAACTGAATAGTTTTTACAGAATATTAACAACTGCGTCAAAATGTATGGCAATGCCATCATAATAAACATTATTATCTTTATTCTTGCAGAAGCTTGACAAGTCTCTTGTACCATAAAATCATGGAAAACCATATAATTCAATGGAACAATTCCTTTTTGTAGCTCGAGTTACTTCTTACAAAATTATACAATCAAAGTTGTATACAGGTTTACAAAAGAACAAGAGAAAATTGATTAAAGCCAATTCTAATGTGTCACATTCCAAATAAGGAAAATGCATCCTTTCTCCATCTCCTAAATTCACAGTACTAAATTCACAGTACTAAATTCACAGTACTAAATTCACATACTACTTCACTGAAGACTAGCCTCTATTCTTACGTGGCTATAAAAGTGAACGGATAAGAAGATGATGATGATGATGATGATGATGATGATGATGATGATGATGATGATGATTTTATCGATACCGTCCAACATTAAAATAAAACTCCAAATCTTTTTTTCCTTGTAATTGGTGTCGCCTTTTTAAATTTAGTCAAACAAAATAGACCTATACCTGACTCATTAACACAAGAAACATCTGTTGTTCTCTTGTCAGTAATTTTCTATTGCCATCAAAGTTATCGATTTTTCTGTCTAACATTTAATTAATAAAAAAACAAACCCTTCATCTAATGAACGAAATACTACAGCAAAGCTGCAAACTTTCTTTATTTTATTTTCATCTTAAACTGTTCTTTAAGATGTTGAAAAGTCGTCTTTTAAGTCTTGTAAAAGGTAATCTATGAGGTGAAAAGTTTGAAGGTTTTCTTAAGTTTTTAGTGCATTTCCATAAAGGCATGTTAAGGGTTTGTAATGTTACAATAGTGTTTGCGCCATATGGGTGTTGTTGTTGTTTTAAATGTTATGACGTGTTTGTCTCAATTTCTTAGAATTCTCAAAGATGTCAGCACTGAATGTGGTGTGAGTAAAAGATTAAATTTTGTCATTATAGATAATTTTGAATTTTCAATAAATACACTATGCAAATTTTTTGCAGGATGATGGAAGTTCATCGGATGAAGAAGATTTTCATGGTTAGTGATGTTTTTCATCTATTTTTCAAATTTTTCCAGTTTTTTTTGTTTTTGTTCTCTCCAACCGATCCAATGTCCCTGTCAACTATTACGAATGGGTAACAAGTGCAGTTGCATCCCGCTAACTCGACATTACACGGGGCCCGGGAAAAATGTGGAGTTAGCGGGGGATTTTTTTAAAGTAATGTGCATTCATTAGGTTCGGAGAGTACCTAGAAGAATTAAATAAGAAAAAAACTTATATATTTCTTAATTTGAAATTATATTTTTATCATATAACAAGTTTCCAACAATTAAAGTTCATTGATAGCCTGATACTGCTGTCTAAGAATATTTATATATCCTGCTTTGCCAACGAAGTACAGTGTACGTTTCACCTGCATCCTTTCCCCCATCTCCTAAATTCACAGGAATTTGATTGAATTTTGAAAATGTCGAGTTTTTTGTTGAGGGACCGCAATATTTATGTCGAGATAGGCGGGTGTCGAGTTAGAAATGTTGAGCTAGCGGGGGAAATTTTCAGTCAAAAACGTCGAATCTGGTGGGACCGAAGGAATTATGTCGAGTTAGGCGAGTGTCGAGATAGCGAGAGGTCGGGTTAGTGGGGGACAACTAAAGTATCACCAACAATTCACAGTGTACTACTGATAAAGCACTTTTTTCCCTAATATATTTCATGTTGTCACGGGAATGGTAAGGTGTATACGATGATGATATGCAACAAATCTGCAGAGAGAAAAAGTATGTCTAGCATATATACATGGTTTATGGACGATTGTTGTTTATCAAAACTACAATGGAAGACTTCGAATGATGGTAGTAGGTTAGAAAAGAAAAGAATCAGGAGATAGTAACATCGTTGTAACAGGAGATAGTAATATCGTTGTAACAGGAGATAGTAACATCGTTGTAACAGGAGATAGTAATATCGTTGTAACAGGAGATAGTAACATCGTTGTAACAGGAGATAGTAATATCGTTGTAACAGGAGATAGTAATATCGCTGTAACAGGAGATAGTAATATCGTTGTAACAGGAGATAGTAACATCGTTGTAACAGGAGATAGTAACATCGTTGTAACAGGAGATAGTAATATCGTTGTAACAGGAGATACTAACATCGTTGTAACAGGAGATAGTAAACATCATTGTAGCAGCCATACAGGCATAAAGAGATTGTTTCTATGTTCAGTGTATCTATCTCATATTTTTTTTCGTTGCTAGGTGACTTAAAAGCTACTACTTCACGCTATAAACTTCCAGCAAAAATGCAAGCGGATTCACCCACTCCTCTATCATCATCTTTCAACTCACCACTTGAAACTGTATCTGTAGATGATTTTAATCATATGATGGCAGTCCACAGAGACAGGAGGTATCACAATCAGGTGAGAATGAAACTAAAATCAATTGGTTTCTAGTTCTGCGAACCGTCTTTTATAAGCTGTCTTTCCGTATCTCTTTATAGTCTCATCCAGAGATTGATACCACGAATATCAGTCTTGCAGATGTTATCATGAGATGCAATTCCTTAAAGAAAACAGGTGCGTCCACTTTCGTCACTGGTCTACTTGAAAGATTTGAACGGTTTTCCTTAGTGTTGACTTTATTTCAATGTAGTCACAGGCAAGGCCAAAGTGAAGAAGTTTAAAAAAGATCTGGACTTCCCAAAAATGAATTCTGCTAAAGTGGAAAAAAATCGTAAATCCAACCTTGAAGACAGTAATGACACACAAGTGAACAAACCGCAGTAAGTTTGTTCTGACTGTTCAACTGATGAAGGTTTCACTTTTTTCCCGACCATCTGAGCTGACGGATAGACCTGATTGTCTTTGAAATGGTTTTACTCTATATTTCAAGTTGCCATGGTAATTGTAAATCTATCTGTGTTGTTTATGTGTTCAGAAAAAGATTGGATGCGACCAGGAAGAGCAGCACGTGTCATGGTTACCCTCGTATGGGTTCCTTTTTCTCGTTGCTTGGTTACTTCTTCGAACAAGAGAGGGAGAAGAAATGCAATATGAGCAAGGTGAATAGGTTACATCATCTCTGACGTCATCACTTCTTCTGACACACATGGGCAATACTTTAACCTTTGAATGTTTTGATTTTAGCTGGAAGAGAAGTTGGCATCTTGGCAGGTATGTTTGTAGTTTTGTTTTTGAAGCATTCATATGTTTTGCTCATTGATAATTTCGTGTACTAGACTCATAACTCGAGTGAATCTTGTGGATGGAAAACTTTATACCCTAGCTGGCTGCCACTGTTGAAATATGCTGTGGATTATATGAGTGGTTCGGGAACAGGTGAGAGATTCTATCATATACTTCCTGTGATGTCGACATCCAGTAAGATGTTAATTTGTATTCCTTTCCATGTTCAGCCTCTCTTTTGAATGACTTCATTCCTTTACTTGTTCCTGGTGAAGAACAAGAGTGGACGTGGACGGGTAAAACGATGTTATCGCTTTTTAATCAACTCAATATTTTTTAGTCGCTTCTCTGACATTTAAATCGATGATCTTGCTTTAGGTCCCGAACATGACAACGATGAAGTCATTATGCCATTGTGTAACCACTGGTTAGAAACGTTCGGGCAATCGATGGTCTGTAATTTAGATGGATGGAAGCTTGAGTGAATACATTCTGAATTTCAATTTTCAATAAATTGTTTTTTTAGAGTGATGATAAAACTGACGATGTTGACCGTCAGACCATTGATACGACAAGGTGGTGACGTCAGTTTTATTCATGAATGACATGATGTGTGTTTGATTGATGTTAATGTATTTGTTTATCTGCTTCAGAACAAGTTATGTTGTCCAGTCCAGCAGTGCAGAAGAGAAGGAACACTTTCGAAAGCAGGTTTGCCTTTTCATTTGAGAGGCATCAGAAATTGAAGGATTTAGCTTTTCATTCGAGTGACATATAATTGTTTGTTGTCAGGAAAAGGATCGGTATAACGCGCCACACAAACCTTTTATTTACAACACACATGGCTATGAATCGATTGTCGGACCTGTAAAAGTAAGTAGCTTCAGTCTTTTTGCATGAAAAGGAATTTTGGAAAATTAATTAATTATTGAATGTTTGCTGTTTCTTGTGTTTTGTTTTCAAATTTTTGTCTGTTGGGTTAAAAGTTTTTGGTCACCACGTGGCATATTATCTAGGGCGTTTTCAGTGGAAAAGATCTCAGCTCAAGCAAGGCCAGAGAGCACGCCATGCTAGTTTCAGAACGCCCTGCTTACGTCACTATTTTATGTCTGGTGCGAGATGCAGTTGCTAGGTTACCTAATGGCGAAGGGACTAGGGCGGAGGTAAGGACGCTTTATACCCACCTCAGATACATCTGTAAATGTATGAATGAACGAATATGCAGTTTTCATTTGAAAGTGAATGAAATTTATATGAACATGAATTTTTTTAGGTTTGTGTCCTGTTAAAAGATTCCCAATTCTTAAACCCACAAGCGACAGATGCTCAAGTTAGTTTTAAAATAGTTTTCTAGCAATTTTTTGTGTCTGCAAGAATCTCTATTAGTGGAATAGTCGATGTCTGCTGTTGCAAAAACGTTTGACTGTATATTCATTCCTTAACCCGAGATATACGTTTATAAATTATGCATCTACGCTTTACTCCGATCTTCACTAACAAAAATTAACTTCTGTCAAGTTTTATGTACCCTAAATCTTAAAAAACATTTGTAGAAGATAAGACTGGTGATGTATGTCTGGTTTTCTTCACAGATACACAGTGTTGTGAGTGGGGCATTGGACCGTTTGCATTCAGAGAAAGATCCTTGCGTCAAATTTGATGCTCCAAGAAAATTATGGATCTATTTACACAGGACACGTTCGGTTGAAGAATTCGGTAACTTTCGTTCTTCTGTTCTTCGTTCGTCAAGTGTCTTCTGCGATCTCATTGGCTAGTTTACCTTGTAGAAAAAATTCACGAAGCGAGTGCAGCGGCTGCATTAGCTAAGAAACAGATGACGCAATCCAAACAAAAAGTTGCAAAGCAGGTAAAGATGGCGCAGTTGTAATCTTCTATCATTCCGTCATTTGCCATCGTAGAAAAAGTCGTAAATGATTTAAAAGGATCTTCTAATATCTTCACGAACGTCACGATAACTAAAAGATGAAATCAAGTCTATTTTCGAAAGGAATGTTGTCAATAAACTGCTTTCATCAGCACAAACATATTTGAATCTGACATTTATTTTTTTTGTAGAAGAAATTGTCTGCAGAATTCGGAGATATTGCTGAGAAAGTCAAGCCGAGGAAAGACTCAACGCCGAAGGTAAAAAAGAGTGATGCTTCTATGATCCCTCCGACGTCTTCATCCGGTCCAACAATAATGGATGGTGATACCACAAGTAAAAAGGAAGATGTAATGAAAAAAGTTGTGAAACGAAAACGAAGTGTAAATGAAAATCTTCCTGCCAAACAAATCAAGCTGCATGAGATGATTGAAAAGCAGCCAGTCGAGGATTTGCAGTTGTATCTTGAAAACGAGGCTCTGATGGCAACCCAGTCTATATTAAGCGATGATGAAAGTAAGGATTTATTCGGGTTCGATCATACTGAAACAGATTTATTAGATATGGATAATTTTACCGAGGGTATCAGCGATTTTTCCGATATCAAAATGCCAGACGAGATAACGTCAGAAGGCCTTTATGACATCAGCAAATCGTTCACGGCGAATAACCCGTCACATCCGAACATGCCGTCATATAACAATAGCCGGCAACTCCATCTTACTGCGCAACAAATATTATCTAGAAGTCATCCAACGAAAGATCCGCCTCAGATGATCAGTTCGAACACAGTAGCAGGTTATCAGCTCGATTCACAGCTGCTTTCAGGAAAAACCATCAACACTATGGTAACCCCCCGTATCATGGCAACACAATCTAACGTTCAATTACATCATCAGCCAATGAAATCAATGCAACCTCAAGTAGCGGCAAGTCCACAACAACGATTGACATCAGAGATATTGGCATCCCAGCAGCAGCAACAACAAAGAAGAAGAAGAAGTTGAAAGCCGAAGAGAAACTCGAGCAGAAGAAACCAGTTGTCTTAAAAACTCCCACCACATTCTCGACCAATCAGAATGCTACATCGTTGCAAACATTAAGTCAGTTTCTTACTTCAAAAGTAATCTCAAAGCCTGCTGGTAAACTTGCTGCTGTCCCTAATCAAGCGGATCATTTATCTGCTGGCAAACGCACTGTTACTTTTATCCCGCAGCATCAGAATACTGGTTACCAAACCCCCTTACAAGGACCAGTCCAAGGTAGGATCAGTTTAGACAAACTTTTTCCGAAATCCACGCTTGGAAAACCGTGTGAGACAACAGGCGATAAACAGCATGCGTATCCAGCATCAACTATTTCTTCAGCTTATCACTTGCTTGATATCAAAGGTAGTCACGGCAACCAAATCATTGTATCCAAGCCACCTGTTTCTTTAACAAATTTGAAGAGTCTAAACGTCATACGAAAGCCGATATATTCCTCCTCTCCACCGCTTCAATCTTTTTCGTTGAATCAGTTGATGGCGGTAACAAGAGGAAAAACGCCCGAACAAACAGAACAATCGCCCAGTCTTCAAGCTTCTTTTAACCTCCATGGGCCAATCATCGTCATCTGTTACTAGCATACAAGCACTTATGCAATTGTCTTGGGAAACCCAAGGCTCAAAAACAAAATGAGAAGCAATTGATGATGCAGCAGCATCGCATATCTGGAGAGCAATTGGTGATGCAGCAGCGTCGCATATCTGGAGAGCAAACTACAAAAGTAGTTCGTATCCCAAAGAATTTTTTGCAGGGAAAAACTTCTCCGTTAACTGAAAACGCCAAACCTGTCACCTTTCAAAATATCGCTTTAGTCCGAGCCCAGCCACCAAGGCGACCGGTCTTAAATTCCACACCACAAGTAATCACCAGCGCCCACATGTTAAATTCCATTAATCGACCTATAGTGGCGCCACTGAAGATCTCTTTACCTCGTGCTACTGGCGGTATACCATCACCTATTCGCCTCGCCTCTCCAGGACAGTCTCCTATCAGACTTGTTTCGCCAAGAATTCGATTAGCGGCTCCACTTAACCCTAGCACTTTACCTGCTGCCAATCAAACCGACAAACAATCATAACATGCTGACGTCAGTTTTAATGATACTAAACATCTTTGAGAAATTTTCTTCGTTTTACCTGCGTTTACGCGTATCACATCTTCAAAGGATCAAATATGGATTTCCTGACTGGTGTCTGTTGTCATTCAAAGCTTCAGTTCTACCCTCAGATAAAATCCAAGATTAAGTGAAGAATTCCTTAAAGATGATGAACTATCATGCGATTTAGAAAAAAGTGTGTCAGTCTTGTGAGATAATCTCTACGAGGGAGTCAATCATTTTTTTACGTTGTTTGGATACTTTGTCAGTATTAAGCAGATGTTCGTTCCCAGTTCATTTCTCAATTGTTCTATTTCTACTGACATCCGCAGTGCAACCCTCAGCTCTACATATAACAGTTCTTTCAATATTACATTGTCGTTTTCGATATGATAACGAAATAAAACAAGGAATAAGGAATGTAATCTTGATGTGAGAACTGTCACCTTATAATATCATGAGTAGAAGCAATCGTGGAAAAATATCAGCAACTTATTGTGATACCGTACTCCCTCTAACTAGCGCCCTCTCCAATTAGCGACTGTGACTTAACATTAACTCGGAAATTAATAAGCGCCCGGGCGGTAATTAGAACTTTGAACGAAAATCAAAAATTCTGTAATAGAAACGAAAGACGATATTTTTGTGATGTTTAAGTTACAAATACATATCTTATTTCGTTGCCATGGAAAATACAGTTTTTTTTTATTCTTTTATGATAAAAAGCAACGCCTCATTTCCAACAACTTGTAAGCAGTCCGGGCGCTTATTAGAAAGATACGCTATGTTCAAAACATTAACTTGTTCCATCACAGACATTCTATTCCATCACAGACAGTCTTTGTCCTGGCAAGCAAACAAACTTGTTACATTTGCATTGTATTGTATCATTTTTTCCAATTTTCCAAACGGTATTTCAAATTTAAGTGATAGATAATATAACTGCTCGAACGAATTTGAAAAGAACAGGAAGAATAGGCACGACATGGTAGCATTATGAAATCTAAGCTGTCGATTTCCTGTGCTTGATAACATAAAGAGCTTCGTCGCAATGTTAATCTTTTTACTGTTAGCAGGCATAGCAAATCAACAGATAAGCCATTGTTTGTATCGAGGGCAATTCCCGGAATGTTATTATGTCCAAAATACCATGAGTAATACAACTACCCACAATGCAATGCCATAATTACTAAGCTACTGTGAAATAACAGTTTTACTCGTGAAATCATTTTGTCTCTCTTCGGCATCGTAATGTGTTTCTTAATATGACAGTTGATGAAATGGTTTGCAGACAACTGAAACCGCAATTTATATCGCAGGTTGTAAAGGAGCCTTCCTACAGTAATCAACTTAAATTGTCGAATGGTTTATCGGATTTTTTCAACCATCAAATAAGATGATTCACACGTATTTTTTTACAGCGCATTTTTCTACGTTTCTACATGTAAACATGACACGTGTTCGTACAGCATTGAACATGAAATATACATGTGTTGTATGTTTTGGCATCGATGAGTTGTCACACTACAAACTTGAACTTCTGTTTCTGATCATCTGGTAAAAATGTTGTGTCGAAACTACTCGAGCAGATTGAACAGCTTTACTGCACGTTTTTTTTTTAGAAGCAACCAAAGTCAGATCTTAGTGTTGCTTAAAAAATGGCCATTTTTTAGTAGTAATGTTGCTTAATTTGTTGCTAAGTATTAATTGAAAAAATATGTATTTCCAGTCTTGAATACCTTTGTGTAAACTTAAGTATTTAAGTATAAAGTGTAGAACATAGTACTGCTACCTAGTGTAACCACCTAGTGTGGCTATTTTAAGAAGTGCTTTAGCTATACTAGTGCTGCATCATTTCAAAATTTCATGTTGCTAATTTATGTAAACTCCTTGTAGTACTGTTGCTTAACTTTTTGAGAAAATTTACTAATGTTGCTTATAAACGTGTTGCTTATAAAAAAAAACGTGTATTGCAGGTTCATTATTGCAGGGTTTTTCGTTTCGTTTTGTTTTGTTTTTCACTTTTGAACAAAATGTGCAAATAAATCATGAAATCTTTTTTATTTGGCAGCATGATATTACAGTTTTTCTTTGCATATTTATTACACATGTATTTTGAGGATATATGATTTAATATTCTCGTGTCAGTAATGCTATCAGTACTGTCTTTCAGCAAATGATTACCACTACAATGAAACGAGCAGATATTTTATAAAACGAAAGTAAATTCCTTTCGAAGCTGTGCAAAAGCAGTACTTCATATTTGAGTATAAGAATAATATGGTTGTCAACATTGATATCATGGTGTCCAGTTTCAGATGTGAGAAACAATCAGGACGTTTATCTGTCTTTTTTACCTATCTCTGATTTAATCTATTATTGTAGTGATAGAGGTTTCGAAGACGATTGTAGAAATAAAGTTTCTGTTCATCATGGCAGCTGTTACAGCGATTTTTTCAATCCTTTATTTCTCTGTGTTCATACTTGCTGTTGTGGGCAACAGTTTCGTGATTTCAGCCATATACAAATTTAAACAATTGCGAACAGCTGTGAATTCATCCTATGCAAATTTAGCTGTTGCTGATTTAATGTTCATCATTCTAAGCATCCCGAAAGCTGTACAATTTTATGCGAACAGTTGGATCTTCGGAGATGCATTTTGTAAGATTAATCGTACGATTCTGGATTTGTCTTACACAGTTTCAACGTTCACTCTGGTAGCAATCGCTGTTGAACGCTACTTGTGTATATGTTTTCCACTGAAATGGCGCCAGAATGCTTTCAACATAACAAAAATACTTGTGTTTGTTTGGATGGTCAGCTTGGTTTTATGTTCGCCATTATTTTATGGTTATACGACGAAGGTGAACGAAAAGAATGAAACGGAATGTACGAATAATTACTGGTCGAAAACCAGCCGAGAGGTTTACTTTACTGTGCATGCTTCTTTTGTGTTCTTGTTGCCAGTGATAGTAATGCTTTTTGCTCATATTAAAATCAGTAAGTTTTTAAAGAACCAAACGGTTGGCGAAAACCACCCATCGGATAATACGACAAAAGCACAAGATAATCGAAATGCTGACCTTACAATAAGGGTGAAAATTGAGAAGAAAAGAAAAGCGATCAAAATGTTGGTCATAGTTACAGTAGTGTTCATTGTGTTGTGGACACCATTCATCACCATCAGGCTGATGAGATATTATGGAATGCATGTCAACAATAAAGTTTACTTGTGTTCGCAGATTTTTATGTTAAGTACAACTGCAGTGAATTTCATCATATACTCTTGCAAGAGTAGACAGCTCCGAACCGCATTTCAAGAATTGTCTCCTATAACATTTGGAAGATATTCAGAAAGATTTTTGACACTAAAACAAATTAAATGATGAAACTTCAGCAGCACTATATCTTACTAAAACAAAAGTTTGGATTCAGTAAGTAAGAATTGTAGAAGTGTATGTGAAGGTTTTGAAACTCCTTACCTAGTAGTAGCCGTTTACGTCATTGGAAGGAGTGATATCAGTTAAATAAAAATATTTGTTGGTAATTATAAAAGAAACGTTAGTGTGTTTTTGCCATCCTCTTT